>CM035108.1:28561270-28754917 GCA_020205505.1 Panax japonicus | reverse complement strand
GGCCAAATTTGAGTTCGGGAAGGATTGTTTCGATCCAATTGACTTAAGGACTTCCAAGAGAACTTAAAGACATGTAAAAAGGCTTATAAAAGGAGGGGAATAACAAGGATTAGAGGGATATGTTAGGAGATTAGAGAGGAGAGAGAGCATTCCATTAGATTAGATTAGAGTAAATTAGATCAAAACACTAGTTCTAATTAGATTTGGAGATTGAAGCAACTTGGAGACCATTGAAGATCAAGGGCGGGAGCTTGAGGAAGATGGAGATTTGCTGACAACAGATGTACTCTTTACTTTACTCTTATTCTTATCTTTTAATGTGTTTTCAATTGTGGATTCTTAGTTTTAATTCAATGAACTAATTCTTTGTTTGAGATTACAAAGGATCTTATTGTGTAGTTTATTTTAATATGTTTCGCTATCAATTATTATGTTCTATTGTGAGGATTATCTATATTGATTTGAGCTTTAATCTATGAATTGCCTGATAAACAATTCTTTATGGAGTTGGATGGAATCGAGAGAGGATATTCAAATCTAGACCTAGTTGATATAGCATGTGTTAAGGATTTTGTTAGTAGCTTAAACTTGATTCGTGTTAAGGTATAGATATGCTTGACGCCGCATGTAATCGGATAGAGAATTTATTCTTCAACTTTCTTCAATTGTAATTCACATAGAGATATAGTGGGTTAGTTGATTAAGGTGTTTAACGGATTTCTATCTTGATTGTGGATTGACGTTAATACAGTATTAGTGCATCGAGTGGTGGTTAATACTACGTTCGTGTTCTTGATTAACAATTCGGGATAGAGAATAATTGATGAGAAGTGTGTAAACTTAAATGAAGTAATAAGTGAAGTTGTGATCTTAATTCTTCATAGTCTTAATTTAATTAGTGGAATTTAATAGTAGTTTAATTTATATAATTTGAAATTCATTTGTTTAAATAATATTGAGTTGGTTACGGGTTAGTACTTGGTAATTTTTATTAACTAATTCTCTGTGGGAACGATACTCAACTTATCACTTTATTACTTGTTGACCACGTATACATGCATGTTGTGCGTATATAGATTTTACCCAACAGTGATTGAGGGTGCTGCCCTTCCTTAGTGGAAATCCTGCTAGTTGAAAGCAGAAGAGTGGATTAGGAGCTTGAGTCTCTGAACCACTTAAAACCCCTTGTGTCTTTTACTTTATGTCATTTACATTATGTATATTGACTACTATAACTGCTATATATGTTTTAACTGCTTACTACTGAATTAACTCTACGAACAATGTATGTCTGATTATGAATATATCAATGAAGGGGATCTTTTACTTATTTCGTTGTGCTTGAAAAAATTCTTATGTTTGTCATATGCTAATTCATGAGCGAGACAAAATAAACGAGAAAAGTATTAGAAACTAAAAAGGATCTATTCAACCCCCCCCCCCCCTTCTAGATCTATATTGTGCCTACTGAGAACTAACAATTGGTATCAGAGCAGGTTCTCATGCTATATTCAAAAGCTAATTGCTTTGAGTCTGATCCTAGGCACAAACATTGTTCTAAACTTGGTTTAGTAGTAAGTCACTTGTTATATGCAGATGAGCTCACATGTTGTAAATATTGTGTACAGGTAAATGTGTATATACACCTGAAGCTGGTCAGATTGGTTCTTGATTTCCATATCAACAAGACCAATCCTTGCTTGCGATTAATCTTGTAGTCTAAAGACCAGGATAGAAAGCTCAGAAGACATCAACAAAAAAGAGTCAAACATCCACCAGCCTGAAAAGATGAAAAGGCCACACATGCTAAGAAATGCTTATCCGGAGAAGAAAGAAGAACTTCTCAAACATGTATCCGGCCAACCAGCAGTTTAATGTAAACCTTGTGAACTCAAGAATGTCGAAGAACCTAAGATGCTGATACTCTCTTAGCTTGCATCTTCAAGACAACGACTGATTGATTGAAGGTCAACTAGAGCAACTAGCTGTTAGGAGCAAATGAGAAACTATGCACATTAATGCCTAAACTCAGTATATCTAAGATAAATGACTGTTAAGAAACTGACAGTAAAAAGGTACGGTTCCTCACTAATATAAATATGTAATCATGATTGCACCTCCTTGTGAACTATAACAGCATTCTTTCAACGAATCATAATCTACCTAGAAAGGTGAAGAGAGAAAGTACACTGGGGTGGAAACTTTAATGCCTATAAACTTTCTCTCCATCCAAGTTTTAGGTTGAAGATGACATCTTGAAAGAAATCTAAAATGGGTCATAAGAGCATCACATGTTAAATTAATTTTATGTGAAGTAATCTTTGGTGAGGGGTTTGTATGTATGTACAACCTATGGTCTAAGTGTTTAATAACACACAGAGTATGATCAGTTCTACAAGAATATCTTCAAGATTCATAGAAACTGATCACCTCCGTGAATTAACTAGATACAAATAATCGTAGAGTTGATTCTCACTCTGTGAACATTTAAACCCTGTGAACATAACCTAGCAAATGATGAAACCATCAAAGAAAGAGTGTGTTTTATTAAAATAGCAAATCTTACACACACTCACCATCATGCATCTCAAAATGCATTATCTAAATTAGTTACATGTATGAATATGACTGTTGGTGATAAATATGATGATTATCCAAATATATGAGGAACAGGGGTTTAGAAAACTAACATAGCAGGACCCATCTAATTATGGGTACAAAAATAGAAATGTATCTAACTTGCAGGTACCTGGTCTATCTGACCACACTAAGGAATGCTGAAGCAGAAGACTTCAGTCAAGAAGATTAAACCAGCAGAAGGCTTAAGACTGTTCAGAAATGATTCTAATAAAACTCCAATATGTCAAAGCATGTCCTTGAAGACTTGCTGAGCTAATCTGAATGAAGCTCACATTGTTGTTGATCCTTATAACGAAGAAAGTCATTCAACCAAAGATGTAAAAGGGTCTTAGATAACAAATCATTCAAAGCATGTCATAAGAGAAGAATCATCAGGAAGCTCACCACAGAGGATCATCGAGCATCAAACATGAAGAACTCATTACGAGAACAGAACTCCACAAGTACATACTCTAAAAGAAAACTACTATCGAAGTGTTGTCAAATGATCGTAGAATGTTCAGTCCTGGAGATATCCATGTCTATGATGTAAACAGATTCAATTGTCAGTTATGACTCCAGCTCGAAAGAGATATGCAAGGAAACCTCCTAATGCACATGAAGAAAAGGAAATCACACCTCACTGAAAAGACAACATCAACCATGGGGGAGTAGTAATCTGTTAAGGAACAACAGAACTGAGATATACTATGAAGAAATGTACCAGCTATAGAGTCCCAAAACTTTGTGGCTGATGAACCAAATGAAAATCCATAGTCAATAGGAACGTCTCAAAATATACTACTGATAACCTATCAGTCACCCAACTCAAAATTGTGGAGTGCCTATGATCAAACATCTAATCATAGTGTAAGAGCAGGAGGACACCACGATTACAACAAATGCAATTGTCTAAAGTTGGTAGAGGACCTCCCCATCAGAAAAAGTCAAATGAGATATCAGTGTAAATTACTTCTAAAGTACTTCATCTGGAAAGCGCTTCAGGAACAAACCTGAGCCTTAGCTCACTCTAAGAGGTTGGCACTTCCTGAGCTACCGTAACCCAGAATGATTGCTTGATCAAGTTCATCTCAAGGACCAAGACAGTCAACAAAGAAAAACATAGAGTGGAGTTTGAAGAGAACTCAATGATCGTGATGTAACCTCAACGATCGTAATGCAACCTCAGCGATCGTAGAAACAGACTCGACAATCGCAGTCTTACAAGAGGCTACTCTAACTCATAAGGAGCTTGAAAGAACAGAACAGTTGCTCAACCATACAAATTATGAGAGAGATAAGTTCGAATACAGTTTGGAAAGATATCATGCAAACGCATCTCAGAACTTAAGTGGCCAAACTGGCTTGGGGTACATCAGTGATCAAGCTATGCAGTTTCAAGATGAGGATCAACGTCAAAACCATCCACTGTAGCATATTTCAAAAGTTGATCATTGAGTCAACAAAGGAAAACGTAGAGTCCATAGCTGCCTTATCATGCTACTCTAAGAACCAAGATGGTCAACGGTCAATCCACGTCATTGACGACTACTTGTTTTAAAAAGGGACATTAAACTGAAGAGTTAATGGGGGAGTTACAGCTCATTATTGGGCATCGTGCAACCAATGGCTAGTTAACACATCACAGCATATGCAGGATTAGAAAGAACTGTCATAAAGACAAATTCAAAATTTGCAAACGGTTATTAGAAACTATCGAACCTCTTTCCCTGTATTTTTCAAACCCTAAAAGCCTCCTCAAATACTAAATCCATTAACCCTCCAAATCCTTGCCCAAATCACATTCAACTATCTCTCATAAGACTCCCAAAAACAAATACCCATATTCTTCGAACTCCTCAAATGGCAGATTGGCGAGTAATCACTGGCATTCAGCTAGGAACTAAGACGTTCGAAAAATTCGAGAAGAAGTTCAGGGATATTCTTAAACTTGTGAAGAAGGCTGGGTTCTCAGAATGTCTTGAGGCAAACACACGAATATATGGTGACCTGGTCAAAGAGTTTCATTCAAACACAACCGTAAATTCTGGAATCCTCTCCAGCAAGGTTAAGGGTCAGATTCTGAAGCTAAATTCTTCTGACATCAATAAATGCTTAGGCCTTCCTGACCGAGATCTGAAAAGCCTGGAAGAGATCAACACTGAAAAAGCTAAGAAAATTATGTAGTACAAAAGAAACCCTAGTCTTAAGGACATGAAGAAAAAGGAGTTTCCTGAAGAATTTGAGTTCCTTGCTGAAATAGTGGGTAAATGTATCTTATGAAAAGACACTGCACATGATACTGTGATTAACCAACAGCTGAAGATCATGTCAGCTATAGTCCTGAAGGAACACATCTACTTTGGAGATATCCTGCTTGATCATATGTCTAAGTGGCTGGATAAGGAAGAAAAGATTAACTAAAAAACCACTCACAAAGGTTTTTCATCGAAGGTTCTTAAGTCTCATCTTAAAGAAAAAATTGAAGAATAAAATTAAGGATGATAAGGGTGAGATTCTTAATGTTCATAAAGTAATGTCTCCACAGTTGTTTATAAACTGGAAGAAAAATCCCAAGGAGAACAAGAGGCTAATAACAACTAGAAGCAGCAGCAAGGTCTCTGTTAAGAAGAGGAAGACATAAGAAGTGGAAAACTCTTAATCTGATAACTCTGCATCAATTGCTGCCACACTGATAAAGAAGAAGTCTAAGAATGTGAAGAATGCAGAGGTTTTGTCAAGCCATGTCTCCACTGACAAGAAGAAACAAGGAGCACGAGAAAAACCAGCATCAACTGCTGAAACCCCAAAAATAAGAAGGAGTAACAGACTACTCCAAGAGCCACCCAAGAAGAAAGAAAAAGTGATGAAGAAATCAGTTCCAGTTCCCCAAGAAAGTCCATCCAACAAAGAAGAAAATGTAGAGTCTGAAGATGGGAAGGGAACTGAAAGCTCTACGATTGAACCCTCAAAGAGCACGTCCAACAATGAGGAAGAAGTTGAATCTGTGAAAGGAAGAGCCAAGTCTGATGGTGAAGAAAAAGAATGTGCAAGCCCTATGGCTAACTCTCAGAGCATCCACTCTGATGATGAAGAAAGGTTGCAAGTTGACACAACAACATCCTTTACTGCAAATGCTCTAACAAACTCAAAAGATGTCGAGTCTGAAGAAGAAGAAGAACGCGCCCCTACTGTTGCTGAACATCAAGCTAGTTTGTCTGATGATACAAAAGCTTTGGATTCTGAAGAAAAAGAGGATTCTGAAACTCCTATAGCTGAACACCCAAGGAGAAGAAAGAGCAACAGACTGATTGCCAGGGCTATTCTAACGAAGAAAAGAGAATCTTCTACTATAGTCATCGAATTAAGCGATGATGAATCTGAATCACTGGAAGAAAGTGCTGAAGATGGGACCAATAATGAAGAAGATGAGTCCAAAGAAGATCTTGCTGAAGAAGGTTCTAGAAATGAAATACAGCAAGAAGGATTCATTGATGGATCCGATCAGAATGTTTCAGGCTCAAAAAGAGAGAAAATGGAGAGGGATTCTGATTCTGCACATCAGGAATCAGAGGAATCAGAAGACCATCCTGTCATTTTTCCAGCTAGGATTAGCAGGAAAATAACAGAGGAAATCTCGAATGGACCACCAGAAATTCCAAACCAAGAACTGGTGACTCAGAAATTCCCAAGGGTTAAGAGTTATGCAACAATGATGATCAAAGATCAGCCTCACTACAAAGTCTACAGACATGCTAGAAACCACTATATTCCTTATGATCGTAGAGTGGACTCTGATGGCAGAAGGAGCATGGCCAAGGAGATGATCGTAGAATCTGATCACTCTACCAATGATGTTGATCAAGTCCAAAATGAGAAGTCTCCATAGACTACACTCAAAGTCATAGATTCTACTAATCGTATCAAAGGGAAAGATCGTAGTCAGGCAAGATCAAATGAAGACAACAAGCACAATGATCTTAAGTGTCAAGATCTGATCTCATAGTCATAGTGTCTGCACATCCGAAGCTGAATCATAGAGTGTAGAACTAAGACCTCAACAGATGTGCTCACAACACCAAGGCAGAATCATAGAGCTAATACGATTCTCAACAAATGAGCACTCCCAGAATATCCAAAGCGATGAAGCCTCTGGTTGGCACTACAAAGATACATCCCACCTGAAGGAAACTAGAGCACTCAACGAATGGCATGCAAGCTAACAAAAGATCTAAGCATCAACTCAATCAGCATCCAGATTGAGTTGTGAAGCCATTCGAGATTAAGTCTTCCACAAGTTGATCATAATAAGACTTCAATAACTGATTAAGGAAAGTCAGCTACTGCAGTTGCTGTCAATTAAATAGAAGACATAGATCTTGGAAACACCTGGATCATAATGTTTGCCAAACAAAGAGAACTGGTGGAGTGTACACAGAGATACTGGTTAGCCTCTGAAGAATAAGGCTAAAGTGATTAAGCATTGGGTCAGGCCATTGATGATAAGTGAACAGGAGATCAGAAGGAGAAAGCGAGCTAGACACACCACAAATTTGAAGTGTCTTGTTACTCATAAAGGGCCAGAGCAAAGAGTCAGGCCATCAGTATCAGAGAGCAGTCGAGGCAAACAGAAGTGTTAAGGCACTGTACAAGAGAAGAAAGAAGTGTTCTACATTGAAGATCCAATGAACATTCTTCAAAGATTGTAGTGTTATCTCTACATGTCAAATGAGCTAGTCAACAAGACACTATGATCAGGTCCAAGAAAGCAAGCATCAGAATCGTAGAGTTCGGTCATCCGAAGATTGAAGCATTGGCAACAGTTCAATCTGAAGGTTGGTATTCAGACAAGAGCTTATTGAGAGCATCGATGCAAAAGGACAACCTCTGATCGAGAAATCAAAAGGAGGTAATAAAGTTGACTACCTGCCCAAGATATAAAGTAACATCTCTTATGGGGTAGATGAAACAGTGGGCTGTAGTGTCAAAAAGTCATGTCATGTCACATCTGCAGTCTACACCAAATAATTCGAAAACAGTGAGGCAATTCAAAAAGCTTTTAACGGCTACTTTCCAATGGGAAGATTTGGAATTAGTATAAATCAACAGAGCTTCAAATATCAAGAGTTGCTGATTATTGCCAAGTTACAGAATCGTTGAGTTGTTGGAATGCTACTGTTGACTCTACGAGTTCCAGCGAAGATTAACAGAACAAGTCTCAGTGACAGTGAGGCTACATAGGTGGAAGTGAAGCAACTTTAAAGAAGGACTTAAACAGAGTAGAGCTTCACTCAACAAAGATGAGAATGTCATTGAAGATGGCAGCCAAGCTGAGAACCAAGAAGGCCAAGGAGATAGCATTCAGAAAAGTGATAGAATACAAAGAAGATCAAGAAAGTCACTCTACAGATCACTATGAACCAAAAGCTAAAAAAGAACAGAAGCAGAATCATGTCTGGAAAATATTCAAGAAGGGTTCAGGGTTTGCTAAGTGCCAAATGAAATCTAACAAATGCTCAAAGACTTAGCAAATCCAGATGGTGATGGTGCACAACTAACATCATATGAAGATTAGTATAAAAGAGTAAAGATCAGTTGTACCAAAGAAGATGTGGTCCAGACTCAAAGCAGAATACAAGGAGGACCACACCAAGCTGCTAAGTACATAAGATGTTCAAGCTTAAGGACATCTTAGCAGCTCAGCACCAACAACACCACCACCACCAACAACAACAACAACAAGAAGTCAGGGCCTGAGGGGTCCTTGTCCAGAGGGACTAAATAAAGTTCCAAGCCTGCTGGGCTTGAAGAGTTCCTAGGGAACTAAAGGAGTTCCAAGGCTGCTAGCCTTGAAGAGTTCTTAGTGAACTGAGGTTCCAAGGCTGTTGGCCTTGAAGGAATCTTAGTGATTCAGGGTTCTGCCCTTCCTTAGTGGAAATCCTTCTAGTTGAAAGTAGAAGAGTGGATTAGGAGCTTGAGTCTATGAACCACTTAAAACCCCTTTTATCTTTTACTTTATGTATATTAACTGCTATAACTGCTATGAATGTTTTAACTGCTTACTACTGAATTAACTCTATGAACAATGTATGTCTGATTATGAATATATCAATGAATGGGATCTTTTACTTATTCCATTGCTCTTGAAAAGATTCTTATGTTTGCCATATGCTAATTTATGAGCGAGATAAAATAAACGAGAGAAGTATTTGAAATTAAAATGGATCTCTTCAATCCCCCCCTCCCCCCCCCCCTTTCTAGATCTATATTGTGCCTACTGGGAACTAACAAATTCTATATCTGATATATCCTTCAAATACGTACCATAATTAGTTAAATTAAAACAATTAACTTAACTAATTTAAATAAAATAGTTATTATAATAATACTAATAATCATTTCATATATTATTTAAATAATATATAAATTTATTTTTATGGAAAAATAAGTACTAAAATCATTTATACTACAAAATTAATTACTATAATAATATACTTTATAATCATCAATAATTCTAAAATAAAATTATTTAAAATTAGTCATGTAATAAATAAATTTTATTTATCACAAAAATACATACACATTACCTATCACATATTCCCACCTTAAAAAAAATTATATGCAAAGTTTCTTATTTATTTATATAGAAAATATCGGGTTATTACAGTCTATGTGGAGTTATTTGGAAGTAGTGATATGCCTCATTTGCACCTATAAACAAAGGGTTTGACTTTTGTATAAAAGTTCAATTTTAACGAGATATGACAGTGACATTTTGTAAAATAGGTTTTTTCAAACCCTTGTACTCAATAGTAATTGAGGCCTTTGATACTTCTATTTTATTATGTGTTCGACTTGATTATTTTTATTTTCGAGATACGAAGCATCTTCAAGAAAATAAGATACATAGCAGTGTCAAACTCCTTGTGGACATGAGAGCCATTTAAGAAAATTCAGACACAGTGAATAATTTACAAGCTGGCTGCAGCTAGAAATATCCATTATGGGAACTGAATCTAGATTCAGGAACTGAATATGTGATCACATAATTCCTAGGCTCACATGACAAAGAAATATGTACAAAAGCTATAAAACGAACTAGATTTGAGTAAATCTGAGCTTTCCAGCTTCAATGGTTCTAGTTTAGTCACCATGAACCGGTCAAAGTGAGAAATAGCCAGATTTAGGCAAATCTAGCTCGCAGGCTAATAAAACAGTTATATATATAAGCTATAAATATATATATATATATATATATATGAACGATCAACTGCCATGAAGTAAACTCCAGGCAGGACTTGAAATGTAAATATATATATAAGCAATAAAAGGCCACGAAGTTAACTCAAGACCAGATAAAAATGTATATATATATATAAGATATTTATATATAAGCTGTAAACGCATCGGATATCACACACAGGCTCAATCGAACAGAGTTCGATAACAGTATATATATAAAAGTATTTATATATAGATAAAAGCAGTAAACGCTCTGGATTTATATCTATGCTCAATCAAATAGAGTTTGATGATAAGAAATATATATAAGTATTTATATATAAAAAAACAATAATCACTCCGGATGTATATCCAGGCTCAATCAAACAGATTTTGATGGGTGTATATATATATATATATATATATATATATATATATATATATATATATATATATATATATATATATATATATATATATATAAGCAATAAAAGCCATGGATCGACGATCCGGGCATACCCACACAACGGGACTCTCAACGTTAGTAGATATATTTGTACAAAAGTAATAAAAAGCTTAAAAATCTAAAATATCTTACAGTGGGCTGCCAAGAAGACTTCAGATAGGTTTTGACGCCTGAAAACTCAATTTCCACTTGTTAAATTTCAGTATGTTATAGAACATGAGCTTACAAGTGTTTAGAAAAAATAATCACTCAGTTTGGAGCACTCTAGAAGAAGTTACAGGCTAAAATGGGAAGAGTTTTCTCTCTTTACTTCCTTTTTTCTTCTTTTTTATGGTTGATAGGGGGTCATTTTATAGACCAAAAGTGTTGCGGGTGCATTCACGGTAGCAGCGGTTATACCCGCGGCTACCCGAGCTACCCCGGGTGTGATGGGCCTCGTCATCTTGAAGTACGTGCACTGAGACGATGCATTATCCTCTCGAACCTTCATAACTTTCAATCTGGGAGTCCGATGGAAGCGTGTAATACCATTCCAGAAAAATCTTTCCGAGCGCTACGTAATGAAACAAGGTTTTCCCTTTATTGAATTTAGGAAGATTAGTCCATGACCGAAATAGCATCTCCAGGTCTCCGCAGGCAGTCCATTGAGCTATTTTGCGTAGTTTTTGGTCGGAAGTTAAGCTATGGTTCTTGTGGGACATGTTTTGATTCAATTTGTATTGAAATGAGTTAATTTAATTTGAGTTTAGTTTGATTTGGAAAAATGACCATTTTGCCCCTCCCGGGGTTATCTCCGATTTTGGCACAGTTGTAGCAGTCTTTTCTCAGGGTTATCTTTGAGATTGGTCTGCTGTTTATTCTGATTGTCCTTAGGTTTATCTCTGAGGTTAGCTTGACCTCCTAGAGTTATCTCCGGGATTGGAACTTGATCTCCTAGGGTTATCTCTGGGGTTAGAACTAAATCTCCCGGGGTTTTTTCAGGGTTGGAAACTGGATCTCCCGGGGTTATTTCCAGGGTTGGGATTAACTTTCCCTGGGTTATCTCCGGGGTTGGATTTGATGTTGTGGTTTTCCATGGTTATCTTTGGAGTGTAAAAAAGATTTTTTTGCCCTCCTAGATAGTTAGTAACAGGAAAACAAAATTTTGAGTGTCTACAGATGCCCCTCTTTATCATGTTCATGCAATGCAATGGAATGAACATGATAAAGATTACTAGACACTTGAAATATGACAAGGTATATTTAATGATGCAAATCACAATGTAATGAATGTTATGATGAATGTTAAAATGCTTTCGTAAATCGTAGTTCGCAAATCGCATATCGCATTTCGCACTTTGTAATTCGCATTTGGCCAATTGTACTTCACAACTTGCACATCACATTTCGTATAATCACAAATTGAAAATTGCTTTACCTTTATTGGTTATTACTGATGCATATGCTGGTGTTGACTCCAATGGTTTGGTTTTTGTTGATGTTGTTGATGCTTGTTTGATGAAGATAAATTGAGATATTTTCTACATATCTACTGAGGATGATGTTCTAAAATCATCGGACCTACCCGATGTATACGCTGATAGTTTATAACGATGCCTACCGTTCTGGTAGTTTTAACAACGGATCCTACCTTGCTGGTAGTTGACTACACTGACATCACTTAACTATTGTGATTCCCACTCAAACATTGGTATACAAATATTTCATCGCTGAACTGACTTGATGTTACGCTGAATTGATGCCAATGGTTTAGAATATCGGATCTTCTGATACCTTCACTGAAGTAATATTCAACGACTTAATTCACCAGACTATGCCTGATGGTATGCTAGATTGATGCCAACGGCTTACGATACCAACTGATGTCTGTAACAAAAAATTTCTCTAATCTAGGCATTTAATGTGCACGCATATTTAAATCTACATGAGATGCATGTTAAACCTTGATGGAGATGTACGTTGATGTAGCGTATTTGTACATGTGTAGATCATGCATGATGTGTTGATCTAGATTTATTCTTAGGAGTCTATTGTCCTAGGTTGATGCACATTTTAAATTATCTGGAGTAAAAACTTACCTCACCCTCTCTGAGGTGATTTGGAGTTTCTTTTCGCTGTTGGGTGCTTGTGCCCTATTTCCTTGAGATTTTGATTTGTAACCCAGCTGAACTGATGACCAGAGAGCCGCTGACATCCCTAGACGGTGTAGCCCATTCTTTCGCTTCCCAAATTTGAACTTCGGTGTAGAGGCCTCGAATTGTGAGGACTTGACACAGGTTGACACATTTGGTGATGAGAATTTCATTCGCTAAACCTTTTTTCATTAGGCTTCTGCTTTGGAGTTAATAACTCTCTTGAGAATTTTCCCCTTCTTTTGTACGGGCAAGCTTATGTCGCCATGATTTCTTGCAGGAGTTCTCCCCTTTCTTTTGATGAGAGGCTTGATCTCGACATGAACTCTTTCCCTTTCCTGGAATCAAAAAATGCCCTAGTCCTTTCGCATGTTGTTGTCAGGGATTTATATGAAAAACCATCTTTGTTAACCAAATCGCGAGTGAGAAATATCCTGTATATCAAAAGAACAAAATGCACCAAAATCTTGACGGCTCGGCCGTCAGGATTAGTACACTCTTGTGAATAAGGCATTTGAAGTAAAAGTTTATGAGTTATGAAATCGCAAAGAAATTTTGAAACATCCATGGTCATTATACATGGGTAGGATTAGATTCAAAATACTTATCTTCCTATATTAGAGATACTTCATCTTTGCTCTAGACGTTCTTCTTCGCAGACTTGATTTCATATGACACAGGTACTATGAGTGTCGCAACTCTTAGCAAGGGTTTCATTTCTATGCCTTCGCAAATTTTCTTGATTCTCTCACCTAATCTTGTCTCATTTTCTTAGGCTATTCAGAATTACCCATGTAACGAGTTTTTGACAAATGACTCCCAAACCGGAGGGCTTTAGGGCACTAGGTGTTAAGACACCCCTTCGGGTTTACTGGCTTGAGTAATAAAGGCCACACTTCAAGACAAATTAGGCGATCACTCTATTGGCTTCTTTTCCTAATTTTGACAGATCCGTTTTCTTAAGCTCTAAGTCAACAATGTAGGGAGCATTGATCCGATGACTCCCAAAACAAATGGTTTAGGGCACCAGGTGTAAAGACACCCCTTCGGGCTTAATTACTCGAATAACCTATGCCACGATTCGACTCTCCTCAAGTTTTGCCTTTTCTTTTTTAATGCTTGTTTTCATAAGCGCTAAGTTACCCAATGTAACGAGCGTTAGGCCGATGACTCCCAAATCAGATAGCTTTAGGGAACCAGGTGTAAAGACACCCTCTCAGGTTTAATAACTCAAGCAACCTATACCACGATTCGAGATATTAGGCTGGCGACTTATCTTTTATCTTTTCATTAATTGCCATTATTTTTTCCATAGCTTTATACCCCATAACTAATAGTCAGGGCAATCGTAAAGTGCAGACATGTATATGAGGTCAAGTATGTTCCTAAAAGTGCTTTAAACTAAGATGTCGTGCCCAATCAAAAGGTTGAATAGTCTTAATTCTCTAATCTTTCCCGTGATTCTCGCCCCACGGACGCTTACCAGAATTAATCCCAATCATAATATGTTAAGCATAAACTTTGACATGTATATTATCATTAATGCATGTAAATGGAGACTGAAAGCTCATAAAGAGATGAAAGAACCATACCTCACATATGGATTATTCATTTTGAGAACAATATAATTGGAAAAGAAAAAATGATCATACCAAATCGCCCGTGACATGATATGAGGGAAGCTCTGATGATGATGGACCATGCTGATGGTGTTGACTAGTGCATTTTCCACTTTAGGATGGTTGATAAATGCCCCAGTGTTGAGTTTTTGCTGTTTTTGAGATTGCCCCAATCTTGTTGTAAAGGTCCCAATATTGTGTTTTCGTCAATTTTGAAATTGCCCAGCCTTGCTTGTAGTCTGGGATAGTTGATTTGACAGATGGGCCGATAAGATATCGATATCATAAGAGGCTTTTATCTCTGTACCATATGGTGAACAAGTAGAGGATTTGGTCTTTGATGCCATCAATCATTGTTCCTAACTTGTTTGCGCAATCTGCCTTGGCGATTTTCTTCTGATTTGATGAAGACTTGTGATTGAGGGTGTCAGCTCTTTTAAGGTCATCACTGCTGGTTGTCTTGGTGTATCGCTATTTCTTTTGAGGGTCCGACCGCACCACTGATGGGCTGCCTACGTACTCATGTGTATGCGAGAGATTAGGTCTGCGTAGTTCCTGTTTGATGAGTTGAACGGTTTGATAAGTGTTTATTTGGGTTTTTTTGGGTTTTTGTTTGGTTTGACTGCACCATAAATGGCTGCCTACGTATTCCCATTAATGAGGGGAGATCAGGTGTTTCTTAGTTCATGTTTGATGTTGAGACCTGGCCGACTTGATTTTTTTTTTTGATTTTTTGATTTTTTTGATATTTACATGCATGGAAAATAAAAGGCATACTATGAAGAAAGTGATACCGTTCCAATATCTCCTAGAACTCACAACTTTATCCTCTGGATCTACATCTTCTTGGCTAGCTGAGGCCTGATAGTCCAGTTGTCAGTGGTTATGTTGCCTTCAAGGCTCGCAATAGCGGTTACCTCTTGGTTATGAATATCTTCACTTATGGACATAAATTAATCGCTTCTTGATTCAGTACATTCTTCAAGGATGCTGGAACTGGACCCATCACAAAATGGTATGAACTCCTGATTCTTCGATGGGTTGGTTTCACCGAAAACCTCACCATCTTTTCCTTCATATGTTCCTTCACCTTTTTCTTAGGCTTGAGGGGATTTGACTATGAAATCTTCCTCGAACTATTGTTGTATTTCTCGCAAGGAACTTTCCTTTTTGGCTTTTTCTCCCTTAGAAAGGATTAGTATTTCCTCCTCATCATCCAAGATGATAAAATCAGGAACGTGGTTGCTATCTTTGAGCCACAAGATGCTTGAAGTTGGTGGAGGAATCTCCTTTGGGGATTCTCTTTGTTCCTCTGGCATTCCCAGTATTAGAATCAGTCCGCCTTGTGTTCTGTCAAGATTGGTGCTCATAGCTTTCACTTCCTTTGAACTGCCTGTCTCGAGTGGACATTTTAAGATTTTTATTTCCTTTTTGCCTTTTCTGGTCTTGAGGAACTCTATCTTCAGCTCTTCATTTTCAATGAGATCCTAGATTTTATGTCTCAAAGACCAGCATTCCTCAATCGAATATCCAGGTGAGTTAGAATGGTAGAGACATATCTTAGTGGAATCATAACTCTTCATCTTGGGATTTATAGGAGGCAGAAACTCAGTAATCCTTCCTTCGCTTATCAGAAAGTGTAGCATTTCTTCATTTGATTTGCTCAGAGGGGTAATTTTTTGGCCTCTTGTGCAGTTTGCTTGATCTTTCTTCTTTGAGAATTCGCATTCCTCTGAGCGATTTTTCCGTTGGCAAGATCTTCGAGTAATTTTATCAATCCCTTTTTCTTGTCCTTTTAGCCTGCTTTGATCTTCTTCATTTAGCTGGCTTATCTTGGAGAGATATGAGCTCGCATTATAGTTGACCTCTTTTTTCTCTTGGCTTTCTGATAGTTGAGTGAAAAACTGCCTCGTATCCTGATGTTGGCGCACTATCAGCTTTGCTAGCAGATTTACTTGATTCTGGATCGTCTCTAATTTTTGCATTACTGTCATACCCTCCTCCGAGTTTTTCCACTCTAGAACATTTGTTCTGTGCCTTTGGGGGTATTCCTCCATCCTTCGTATGTACTTAAGATTTGGATACACTGCAACACTTCCTGACCCGATCATGGTTACTCCCTCCGTATCATGCTGCAACCGAAGGTTGGTGTTGACATCTTATTGGTCAGGTTGTTGGACCACAATACTGCCACTTTCGATAAGATTTTGAATTTTATGCTTTAAAGACCAACAATCTTGTGTATTGTGACGACCCGAGAAATTAGATAATTTATAAAATCCTAAAATGATGGATTAAAGGTTATATGATAGACCTAGACTGAAAATAAGTGTATGGATTTGACATTAGTGTGAAGGAATTTGAAGGATTTCAAAATTCTGTGAAGGATTTTGGTGGATTTCAAATCTTTTGGTAGAGAATTGTCATGGTTAATTATCTAAGTGTATACGAGTCAGTATATGTGATCATATATGTGAACAACAAATTTTTATGTGTATAGTTTGTGGTTAAGGATCAAATCTTGATCAGACAAGTTACGTTCGTGACAAACCCTAAAATTACAATGAGAACGTTAACGTAAAGTTATTAAACCCTAATCACTGATTTTATGTGTACAGTTGTGATTTAAGATCAAGGAATTGATTTGATAAGTTATAACTTTAGTAAACCCTAAAGTTTGGTTAAAAATGTCATGTTTAAGTTAGAAAATGTTAACGAACTGCTAGAAACCCTAACGATACGTCTGAAACCCCTAATTTTAGTTCCGAGTATCCGAAACCCTAATTCAAAATCTGAAAACCCTAATTTGGGAATTCAAAAGCTATGTATAAATGGCTAAGTCTTATATGTTATGGAATAAAAAGGAAATGTCTAAAATACCCTTCGAATTATAGGGGAAAAGACCAAAATACCCTTAGTAGGTGCAAAATAACCAAAATACCATTTTACTTAAAACTTAAGTAAAAGATATACCAAATCTTGGTGACTCACTACTCTAGCTTATCCCATGTGATAAAATCTCAGCCAAATTTAATCTTTGTGGACATCTAGCAACATTAGATACAATGGATCAAAACATAAGAGATTTAAAGTAAGTAAAAATCTTACTTTACTTCTCATTATTGCCAAGACCATTCTCTCTCTATAATTTCGAAATCTAGAGTGAGAGTGAGTGAAAATTTTAGCCAAGTTCAGTTCATAGCCTACAAAGAATAGGATCAAGATCAGAAATCAAAAGGATCAAAGCCTAAGAGGTATAAAACCTTAAACTTGTAAATCTTTGTGTTTCATGTTATGTGTTGTTGTTTGTTGTCTAGAAGTGTATTAAAGGATGTTATTTAGTTATCTATGGTAGATCCATAACATCTAAAATCCATAAACTAAGTTTTTCAAACTGATCAAGAACCCTAATTTTAAGGCCTGATAGCCATATGTCAGGGCCTTTAGATCTGTCTGTGTTAAGTGTTAGGTGTGTTAGATGTTATAGACTTGTTCTTTTCTATTAGGAGAGTAGACTGGAAGTGAAATCAACCCCATTCCATGTCTAGATCTCAAGTTTTAAGCAGTCAAACATGGTTGACCGACCATGACCAACTGGATTTATGGGCAACCCAGAAACCCAGAATGGTCTGACAACGTTTTTCTAAGCCTTAAATCTTGTCGTTGTTTGCTATTTTGACCAAGTTGTTATTTTGATGTTGTAGTCTGATATGTAGACTACATATTAAAGTCATTAGATCACTTAGATCATAACCAGAGTATATGATAATCAAGGTCAAACTAGAGTTGACCGTCTGTTTGGTTAAGTTTCTGGAAAACCCAGAAACCGTAAGAACAGCTTCTCTGACATCTCTTTGACTAGCCTAGATCTTACTGTTATGATGTTGTTAGATGGATCTAGTATTATGATAATGTACCCTGACATGTGTTCTACAAGATTCAACCATTGGATTACACAAACCAAACCCAGAACTCAAGATATAACGATCCAAAGTAGCTAACTCGAACTGTTCTTCATTTCTGGAAAACCCAGAAATGAAGAATAGCTTCTGACAATGATTTTGGAGGCCCAAATCTTTCTGATATGTTGTGTTTTAGTTCAAGAATTTATTTGAGGTTGTAATATTGCATAAATACTATAACCTTAACATCATTACAAGCCCAGATTCACTGGTCAAACTAGTAACCTTGTAACTGTGTATGAACATTCTGCGTTTGCCAAGAACACCTATAGCGACGGTTCTGTCACTATAGGGCCCTTTAGTGACATTTAATTTCTGAAAATTAATTATTTTATTTAATAAATAGAAAAAATAGTTTTTAATTATTAAAAATACATAATAAATTCCTTAAAAAATATTTTAAAGCCTAAAAATGGGTTTTTAATAATTTGGAATATATTTCATTAATATTTAATATTTTGGAATATTAATGGTATTTAATTTATTTAATTATAATATTAAATAAATTACTAAAAATGGTTTTAATTCTTAAAAAATCATTTAAAAATATATTATGATGCTAGAAAATATTTTAAGTTATTTCTATTGACTTTTAATATTTTGCAACAAATTTCATTACTAAATTAATATTAATGGTAACTGATTTATTTAATGAATATATTAAATAAATTGTGGAAAAATAGAATTAATGATTTAAAAACCATATAAAATGATTTAAGGGTTAGAAAAATATTTTGAGTTATAAAATATAACTTTTGATATTTTGCCATGAAAATATTAATATTTTAATATTAATGTCAATTATTGGATAATCGATTTAAAAGTTTAAAAATCATATAAATATGATTTTAAGGTATTAAAAATACTTTGATATATTATAAAAATATTATAATAATATGTTATGATTTTCATTAATATTTTATATTAAATAAATATTAATGATAAGAGAATAATGTGGTATTTATATAATATAAATATGATATTAATGATTGAAAAATCATGATAAATATTAATAATTACTTAAAAATTATTATGAGCTTATAAAAAATATTTTGACAGATAATAAAAATTATCTAAGTTAAGTGTTGAGTGTTTGGACTGAGTCTTAGTAATATTAGGCTCAAGAATAGTCCGACTAGACTGTCAGGATGTTAGAATTATGTCGGATTCAACTCAGGCTGAAATAGTTTGACTTGATACCGAGTCTTAGGTAGTTTATGGACTGATAGGATTATGTGTTATGTATTTAGGATTATTTTATAAATATATATATATAATAGTATTATACTGTGATAATATTATTCTAATATTTGGAGGTCGGTATTATTTACATTAGGTCTTCGAATAAAGCTATATAAATTGTGTAGCAGTAGTCGGTGATGCAGGCAAGTTCCTAACCTTGAACTTCTAATTATTGTGCAAGTTTTCTCTAAACTCGACCTCGAGTTGATCTTTCTTTTAATTATGATTATGGTTAATCATTGTTGATTACCATGTCTATGAATTGTTGAATAGCTTTATGTGTAAATAATGCATGTGTTCATCAGGTATGAAAGGCTGATCACCTTCATTACCATCTAGTCCAGTTATAAATTATCCATGTTCTTTCTTGACCATTCAATTCCTATTGACTTGGTCGTTCAGTTATAAAAATTTGTTCATGCTAGTTCACAACTATATTGTTGAATGTTAGCCAGCTATTATTCAAATTCTTTCAATCATGATATATCCTCAAATAAACTTATACTTGCTGAGAAAATTTGTTGCTCACCCTTGCTATATCATGATAAACATTGCAGATAAAGACGAATATGTCGGATATAAGAAAGGTCAAAGACAAGTTCAGCTATGCATTATATGTACAGTTAAAGTTTGTAATTATAATGTATCATAATAGCATTGTATGATAGATAGAATAATGATTCTGGTATTATGTGAAGGTTTTCTACCTTGGGGATAGTGTGTAAAGTTTAATGTATAAATAATTGTGTTTATATCTTCCGTAATAGTTATAGAATTTGTATACCAGATTCGTGGTGATTTAGGACCCAGATTTGGGGATATTATATGTATCGTGTCCTAGAGACCCTCAGTGGAAAACACATCCCTGGCTTGGATTATATCTTTTTCTCCCTGGTTCTAGAGGTGGAGCCAGTTCGGTAATTTTCTTGTGATCCATTAACATCACCAATACATTTTCAAGGGAATCGCCCCGTGGAGTGAACACCCGATTTTTCGTTCTTTCAAATTTTCTCTTCATATCCTGGCATTGGTTGAATGCAACCTATTATTGAAATGGCAGATTATCTTACTTTTTCCAAATGGGGGGACTGTAGGTTGGTCTCTTATCTTGCCCCTATAAGACGAGAGATACATCTTCATTGCCTTTATATGGTACCCTCTTGGGATCGCTTGCATACTTGCCTATTTATATATGCTCGACGACTGTTTGCAAGGCAGTGAAGTCTTTAATCTTTCCTGTCTTCAGGCCCATCTCTGCCATTTTACCATGTTTAATCATTTCTGAAAATGTCTTTCATATGCCAACTAGAATTCTCTCATAGTAAGGTGCCTCTTGGATATCAATAAATGTCATTACCATCTCAGTTTTTATCATAGATGGAATGACTTGCACTGCCAGACGTCTCCATCTTTGGGAATATTCTCGGAAAGACTCAGTACTCTGCTTTTTGACTTTAGTCACTTGGTATCGATCCGGTGCCATTTGTGACTGAAAACTGTACAGATTTAGAAAGGCATGTGTCAATTCTTCCCAGTTGTGGATTTTGGCATTGTCAAGTCGAGCATGTATACCAGGCTTTCGCCTCTACAATGAGACTCTTTTGGAAAAGCTGCATTCTTAGGCTTTCATCATCAGCGTAAGACCCTAGCTCGCCAATGTATACTTTCAAGTGCGTATAGGGATCGCCTGCCCCATTGTACTTTTCAAACTCTAGGACTCGAAATTTTTTAGGATATCGAGCCCCTGGGAATATGCAGAGATCTGAATAGGTTACACTTCCATAGTTTTCAGTCCCTTTAATTGACCGGATGGTTTCCTTCATTTGTTGAACTTTCTTTATTATATCCCAAGTTTCTCGATCATCCTTGAGTTTTGTGATTTCATGGGATTTGTTGGTTCCTTTATTGGAATGAGGTTTAGGTATATAGGTTTCCATCTTTTTGAGAATAACCTGGCTGACCCCTGGTGTGAATGACTTTAGTTGAGTAGGCATTGTTTGGCCTCGAGTTTTTTTACTTTGTTCTTTTAGAAAGACAGCCAATTCTGTAATCCGATTTCTTAGTCCCTCGAACACTTCTCAGGAAATAGGAGTAAGTTCGGGCTGGGCACTTGAAGCTATGTCTGGAGGTGGGCTTAGTGCCTTTTTGGATTTTGACCAGGTAACAGGACCAATTGTTTCCCTACAAAGAAGACTATTTAGTTTAGTCTAGGAAACGTGGAAATGTTACATGTTATGTAATGTGTCCGTTTTTAGGATTACTATTCCGTTGGAACATCCTGTCTGTGTGTTTACACCGGACCTGGTTCCGTCTTTATTATTCTGTTAGAACATCGTGTCGGTGCAAATTTTGCCTGACCTAGTTCCGTTATTATTATTCTGTTGGAATAACCTGTCTATGCGAAGTACCGCATGCATGGTGATTTCTGTTGTTATTCCATTCTTTATTATACTCAGTTGGTTAAAGTTTTGACTTTTATACTCCATGAAATTAGTAGAATATCCTTGATATTTGCGCTTCATCCAGTATCTTTTCATGGAAATATTCTTCTGATCATTCTTGAATTTTACTCTACAAAGCAGTATCATGTGGACAATTTGAACATTAGTAGTTCTTGGACAAATTAATTCTTGAACTTGTTTTATTGAATTCTTATATCATTGTCATCATCCTCATGTTTATATTATGTTGAAAGTCATCTGTGGCCTGTAGTGCATAGATGGACTTGGTATGATTATGACCAGGGATTATTCGGTATAATCATGACCGTAATGTTACAAATGATGTGAAAATTAAAAGTTCTCATTGGCCCGTAGTGCATTGATGGATAGTTTTTGGTATGATTATGACTATGGATTCTCTTCGGCCAAGGGAGCAAAGATGAATTGTTTTATGGCATGACCAGGACCATTGATGAAAACACGGTTATCTTTGGCCCGTAGTGCATGGATAATTCATGGTCGTGATACTAAAGAATATCATTGGCCTGTAGTGCAGGGATGATTTAATGATGTGGATTATTCATTAAGCTGAGTCTCAGCGATAAAAATTGATGAAAACCTTTTAAACTATAAAAGATAGTAGACTTTATTCTCTACTTGACTCTTTTAATGGATTGCTTGTTCCGCTGCAGTTAAACTTGATGTCTATTATATTTTATCAGTTTAACATTGTTGGAGACTAATGATAATTTATTCTGCATTATCTTAGTCATAATATTTCTTACTGGGCTAGTTGAGCTCACCCTTTCTTTCACTGTTCTCTTCAGGAAATGAGAACATAACAGGGACTAGTCGGGGAACGAAGTGACGGTCCAGAGGATAGAATTAGTAGTCCTCACTATTCTGTGCAATAGTGTATTAATAATTGTAATGAGGACTCTTTTTGAGTTTGTATAATCTCTAGTAGACAATAATTGTATTCAAACTCACAGTTATGTTTTGTCGTATTGTACACGACAATTGTATTAGTAAGTTGAATTTGAATTATGTACCATGTATCTGACGACCCAAGATGGGTGATGTATACCTAATTTTGGGGGCGTCACAGTTGGTATCAAAGCTTAGGGATATGATCCCTGGCTAAGATGTGAGACTAGAACTAGGAGGGGAGAGACAGGGAATTCCTTCGCTAATATGACCTACTTAAATTTATTTTGTATTTAATTGGTCGGTCAAAGTATAGGGATAATATGTGATATATTAATTAACCCTTGTTTTGTGGCAGTGTTTGAAAATGGCATCCGAGAATGTTGAGATTATCAATGGAGCTCAGGAGACCGTTGAGTCCCCACAGATCAATAATCAGGACAATGTGCAACAGGATGGCGATAATCCTCCTGTAAACAACAACACTGATCAATTGACGAACGACGGTACGTTTAGGAGCTTTTTAGAATTCATGCAACATCAGGCGAAGGCGACTCCTGTTCATAATGCAAGTAAAGACAATGGCAACCCACGGTTGGTCACCGCTAAGCAGTTCAAGGAGCTGGGACCACCGGAGTTTTTGGGAAAGCCAAATCCACTTAAGGCGGAGACGTGGTTAAAGCAGATTACCAAGATATTTGTTGTCTTGGGATGCTCCGAGGAGCAAAAGTTTCCCTTTGCCACCTTTATGTTGCGTGAAGAGGCAGATTACTGGTGGGAATCGGTAAAACGTACTAAACCTGCCGTACTGAAGATGTCTTGGGAGAAGTTCCAAGAGCTGTTCAACGAAAAATACTTTCCCGAAAGTATTCGTCACATGAAGGAGGTGGAGTTTATCAAATTGGAGCAAAACAATATGACCGTATTGCAGTACAAGGCTAAGTTTACGGAGTTGTCCCGGTTTGCATCCCATTTGGTCGATAATGAGGAGCGAATGGCGCGAATGTTTCTGCGAGGTTTGAAACCCGATATACGTCAATACCTCATTTCTCATAAACTTTGTTTATATTCAGATATTGTGAATAGGGCTCAGTTAGTGGAGCGCGATAATGAGTTATCACAACCAAAAAGTAATGACCAGCAACACGATAATAATCATACCGGTGGCAACGGCCATCGGAACAATGATAACCATTGTGGGGGGAAATTATCATACCAAGAATGGTAACCACTTCGGTGGTAATCGTGGCCAAGATAATAGAAATGGACATTTCAAGAAGAGAAGGTTCAATAATGATGGAAAGACAACAACACCAGCACCCTTTTCAAAGGAAGAAGAACGCCCATCGGTCGTATGTTTCAAATGCGGACAGGAGGGACACATCCGTCCAAACTATACGCAGCAGTCCAAAGCGTGTTTTAATTGCGGAAGAGAGGGTCACCTAGCTCGATTTTGTCGTATGGTGAAGTCAAGTCCAACTGGGATAGTGATGCCAAAGGATGTCCCAGACAAGCCAAAGCCGGTAGTTTAAGAGTGAGCGTTTTTTTGTGACAAGGAACCTG
Organism: Panax japonicus; assembly: GCA_020205505.1. NCBI lineage: Eukaryota > Viridiplantae > Streptophyta > Magnoliopsida > Apiales > Araliaceae > Panax > Panax japonicus. The sequence continues at coordinate 28,730,725 of CM035108.1, read as the reverse complement.
AATAAAATTATCACAGGTATGTTAGTCATAAACCCTTGCAAAGTCTATACCGTGTTAGATATCGGTTCTACTCACTCTTTTATTTCACCTAGTTGTGTTCAATGTTTGAAGTTAACTCTGAAGAAGTTAGACTTTTATATGTCTATTTAAACTCAGTTGGGAGAAACCTTCGTTACCTCCACTATTTATAAATCTTGTTCAAATTAAAACTTTCACGTTACGTGTCAATCTTGTCTCTTTGAAAATACTTGACTTTGATGCGATTTTGGAATCGATTGGTTAACTACTAATCATACTTTTTGTAAGGTTGTTAGCTTTCATACTCCTAACCAACTTGTTATGCAAATTTAGAGCAACCAAACCACTAAAGTCAATCACTATCATATCAAGCCATAAGTAAAGAGCCTCGATTCTTTCGTTGTTGACTTCCTTGTGTGAAATGCACCGAAGCCAGACTTTCTGTAGGCGACATCGTGAATGACGATAATAAGTTGATAGGTATCATTGTGAGGTACTATCTAGGTTGAGGGATAGAAGTCACAGTTGGTATCAATGTGACGTACTATCCAAGTCTTGGATGTGAGTAACAGTTTTGAATGATATTTTTATCATTAATAAATCTCTTGACGTATTCATGAAGACTTCTTAGCCTACCCCAGAGCGTGAAATCGAATTTTGTATTGACACCAGTACAAAACACATTTCTTAAACCCTCAAAATATTTTTTTCAACTAAAACGAAAGTAACATGCACCAAAGACGTTGACTCGAGCTGTTGAAGATTACGATCGTACTATTCAATATCATCATGGAAGAGCGAACGTGGTAGCTGACGTGTTGAGTAGAAGATCGTATACGTTTACAAGTGCGATGTTGTTAACACAAAGACTCATTTCGTATAACTTGCAAATGATGAAGATAGAGTTAAATACTCTACGTGAAGATAACGAATATACGAGTAAAATTGACTTTAATCGATAAAGTTAAAGACGCTCAAGCTACATACCCGAATCTGATGAATGTGAAGAAGAAGGTTCAAGAGGGTGTTATTTTAGAAGCAAGAGTTGCTGAAGAGAGGAAATCTCAACCCTCGATTTAATTGGCCCATTTGAAATCCTCGATTGAGTAGGAACTGTGGCTTATAGACTCGTTTTACCACCAAATATATTGCGTGCTTATAACGTTTTTTTTTCGTATCGATGTTACGTAAATATGTGGACGACCCGAACCACATTATTAATTTAGAACCGGACGAGATAGCGGATGATTTAACGTTTGAAGAGATACGTGTTACAATCTTGGATAAGAAGGATCATATTCAACACTCAAAGGTTATATCTCAAGAGTTAGAATTTAAAGTGAAGTCAAGGTATCCTCAAATGATCGGCATACCAGGTACGTACGTAAATTTCGAGGGCGAAATTCCATAAGGAGGGGAGATTGTGAAACCCCAGATTTTATGAATAAAGAATTAATTTTCTCGAAATAATTTTTAATATTATGGTGTGAATTTGAGATAATATTATAGTTGTGGGTAGTATTTATAAATTTTGCAAAGTATGCCAGTTGTTATATTATATTCGATTGGTCAGGTAATATTCTTTGTGTCAAAAAATATTCGTACGACGGTACAATTATTGGTGGACCCCACAACGGAATTATTGTCGGATTGAAAAAACGACAAAAAAATTTTATTGAAAATAACGGCGAAAGTTTTACCGTTGATACTGTTGAACTACTGGGTAGTAAAAGTACAGTAATACGCGTTGTTGTATAGTAGCACACAGTATTGATTATTGATATTTATGTGAGAAGTCGCTCAGTTTGATTCAATTATTGTCAATTAATAATATGAATTATTATAGCGATAATGAAGTTTTGTTTTATTCGTATTATTAACGTAATAAAACAGAAACATCTTTTTATATAAAACAGAATACTTTATTAAAGTTATTCTATAAATAGAATATATTATATTTTATTATGCATAGTGTTGCATAGTGTTTTGCATAGTGTTGCATAGTGTTTGTATAGTAAAAATCTTTTTATATAAATAGAATATATTATATTTTATATAAAAGATTTTTCTTTAAATATGGACCGTCAGATTAAATTAAATCAATCTAGACCGTTCATGGATTAGTTACTATGCATTCCATTTTCCTATAAATAGAAGCTCATTCCTTCATTATTTTCTTACGAATTCACTGAACTCTAGAGAGAGAAACAATAGAGAGATAGAAGAAAAGCTTTTTGCTACTTAACTTTTCTTTTCCTATATCCAGTTTCTATTACAGTAAGGGGTGTTATTCTTTCTTATTCATGAAGAGAACTGTTGTTATTCCATTTCTTATTATTCTGTTGGAATAACCTGTATACGCGGTCTACCCTATACTTGGTGACATTCTTCTATTATTCTGTTGGAACATCCTATCTGTGTGTTTTACACCGGACCTTGTTCCGTCTTTATTATTATTCCGTTGGAACATCCTGTCTGTGTATTTTACACCGGACCTGGTTCCGTCTTTATTACTATTCTGTTGGAACATCTTGTCTGTGTGTTTACACCGAACCTCGTTCCGTTTTTATTATTCTGTTGGAACATCCTGTCGGTGCAAATTTTGCCTGACCTAGTTCCGTTATTATTATTCTGTTGGAATAACCTGTCTATGCGAAGTACCGCATGCATGGTGATTTCTGTTGTTATTCCATTCTTTATTATACTCAGTTGGTTAAAGTTTTAACTTCTATACTCCATGAAATTAGTAGAATATCCTTGATATTTGCGCTTCATCCTGTATCTTTTCATGGAAATATTTTCTGATCATTCTTGAATTTTACTCTACAAAGCAGTATCATGTGGACAATTTGGACATTAGTAGTTCTTGGACAAATTAATTCTTGAACTTGTTTTATTGAATTCTTATATCATTGTCATCATCCTCGTGTTTATATTATGTTGAAAGTCATCTGTGGCCTGTAGTGAATAAATGGACTTGGTATGATTATGACCAGGGATTATTCGTTATAATCATGACTGTAATGTTACAAATGATGTGAAAATTAAAAGTCCTCACTGGCCCGTAGTGCATTGATGGACAGTTTTTGTTATGATTATGACTATGGATTCTCTTCGGCCAAGGGGGCAAAGATGAATTGTTTTATGGCATGACCAGGACCGTTGATGAAAACACGGTTATCTTTGGCCTGTAGTGCTTGGATAATTCGTGGTCGTGATACTAAAGAATATCATTGACTTGTAGTGCAGGGATGATTTAATGATGTGGATTATTCATTAAGCTGAGTCTCAGCGATAAAAATTGATGAAAACCTTTTAAACTATAAAAGATAGTAGACTTTATTCTCTACTTGACTCTTTTAATGGATTGCTTGTTCCGCTGCAGTTAAACTTGATGTCTATTATATTTTATCAGTTTAACATTGTTGGAGACTAATGATAATTTATTCTACATTATCTTAGTCATAATATTTCTTACTGGGCTAGTTGAGCTCACCCTTTCTTTCACTGTTCTCTTCAGGAAATGAGAACATAGCAGGGACTAGTCGGGGAACGGAGTGACGGTCCAGAGGATAGCATTAGTAGTCCTCACTATTCTGTGCAATAGTGTATTAATAATTGTAATGAGGACTCTTTTTGAGTTTGTATAATCTCTAATAGACAATAATTGTATTCAAACTCACAGTTATGTTTTGTCGTATTGTACACGACAGTTGTATTAGTAAGTTGTATTTGAATTATGTACCATGTATCTGACGACCCAATGTGACGCCCCCAAAATTAGGTATACATCACCCATCTTGAGTTGCCAAATACATGGTACAATATTCAAATACAACTTAATAATACAACAGTCGTGTAAAATAAGACAAAACATAAATTAAGAGTTTTAATAAGAATATTATCATCTAGACAATATCCACACTCAATGGAGTCCTCATTACATTTATTATTAAACTATTTAACAAAATAGTGAGGACTACTAATGCTATCATCTGGACCGTCACTCCGTTCCCCGACTAGTCCCTGCTACGTTCTCATTTCCTGAAGAGAACAATGAAAGTAAAAGGGTGAGCTTAACTAGCCCAATAAGAAATATTATAACTAATATAATGCAGAATAAATTATCATTAGTCTTCAACAATGTTAAACTGATAAAATACAATAGACATCTAGTTTAACTACAGCGGAATAAGCAATCCATTAGAAGAGACAAGTAGAGCATGAATCTACTATCTTCTATGATTTAAAATCGTTTCATCAATTTTTATCACTGAGACTTAGCTTAATAAATAAACCACATCATCGAGTCATCCCTGCACTACGGGCCAAGGATATTTATTAATTCATCAATGGTCATGACTATACCGAATAATCCCTGGTCATAATCATACCAAAAATTGTCCATCAATGCACTACAGGCCACTGACGACTTTTATCACATCATTTATAACATTACAGGTCATGATTATACCGAATAATCCCTGGTCATAATCATACCAAGTCCATCTATGCACGTAAGCCAAAGATGACTTTAATCACAATATAAGCATGAGGATGATGACAATGACATAATAAGTCAATAAAACAAGTTCAAGGATAAATTTTAAAGATTTAAAATTTTAGTTTATCAAGAAATTAATAATGTTCAAATTGTCAACATGATACTTCTTTGTGGAGTAAAATTCAAGAATGCTCAGAAGAATATTTCCATGAAAAGATACTGGATGAAGTGTAAATATCCAGGATATTCTACTAATTTTATGGAGTATAAAAACCAAAACTTTAACCAACTGAGTATAATAGAATAATTGAAACTGCAAATGGATTTTTCGCCCGCCATGCGGTAATCCACGTAGACAGATCATTTCCACAATTTAATAAGAAATGAATACGAAGGATCATTCACCATGCATGCAGTAATCCGCATAAATAGGTTATTCCAACAGGATAATAAAGAATGGAATAACGGAAGAATTCACCAGGCGTGCGTAATCCGCACAGACAGGTTATTCCAATAGAATAATAAAGAATAGAACCAGGTCATGCGTAAACCGCACAGATAGGATATTCCAACAGAATAATAAAGAATGGAACCAGGTCATGCGTAATCCGCACAAACAGGATATTTCAACAGTATAATAAAGAATGGAATAACAACAGAATTCACCAGGCATGCGATAGAACGCACAGACAGGTTATTCCAACAGAATAATAAAGAATGGAATAACAGAAGAATTTTAGTATGTATGCGGTATTTCGCATAGACAGGTTATTCCAACATAATAATAAAGAATGGAATAACAGCTCTTACGAGTATTGAAAGAAAATAATTCTCTTCGTGAATATAAAAGAATAATACCCTTTACGAGTATTGAAAGAAAATAATTCTCTTCATGAATACAAAAGAAATAATACCCTTTACCTTAGAAAGAAGAGTGTTCCGACTGGTAGGGCGAGGATATTCTTGAAGAAAACTTGCACTATAAAAAGTATTCTATTTTATATATAAAAAAAATCTGTATTATTACATTTATAATAATAATAAAAAAAATTCATCATCATTATTATAATTAACACTATTAATCGACCAGGTCGTTCCTAGTAAAGAGGAGGCTTTTTAATAAGAATTTCTCCCTATTGGTGCACAATTAGGTGACCAAACATCTCCTTGACAGAACTTCTAGACATCGTTAACATTGAAAATAATAATATTAACAAATTTGTTATCTCAATTATTGATTTAACAATATATACAATATCGACAATAATTGAATCAAATAACGTGAGATACTATGAACCAATTACTGTAGCAATAATTGAACAAAACTGAGTGACTTCTCACGTAAGTATCAATAATCAATACCGTGTGCTACTATGCAACCACGCGTATTACTGTTGTGAAACCCCAGATTTTATGAATAAAGAATTAATTTTCTCGAAATAATTTTTAATATTATGGTGTGAATTTGAGATAATATTATAGTTGTGGGTAGTATTTATAAATTTTGCAAAGTATGCAAGTTGTTATATTATATTCGATTGGTCAGGGAATATTCTTTGTGTCAGAAAATATTCGTACGACGGTACAATTATTGGTGGACCCCACAACAGAATTATTGTTGGATTGAGAAAACGACAAAAAAATTTTATTGAAAATAATGGCGGAAGTTTTGTCGTTGATACTGTTGAACTACTAGGTAGTAAAAGTACAGTAATACGCGTTGTTGCATAGTAGCACACAGTATTGATTATTGATATTTATATGAGAAGTCGCTCAGTTTGATTCAATTATTGTCAATTAATAATATGAATTATTATAGCGATAATCAAGTTTTGTTTTATTCGTATTATTAACGTAATAAAAATAGAAATATTTTTTTATATAAAACAGAATACTTTATTAAAATTATTCTATAAATAGAATATATTATATTTTATTATGCATAGTGTTGCATAGTGTTTTGCATAGTGTTGCATAGTATTTGCATTGTAAAAATCTTTTTATATAAATAGAATATATTATATTTTATTTAAAAGATTTTTCTTTAAATATGGACCGTCAGATTAAATTAAATCAATCTGGACCGTTCATGGATTAGTTACTATGCATTTCATTTTCCTATAAATAGAAGCTCATTCATTCATTATTTTCTTACGAATTCACTAAACTCTAGAGAGAGAAACTATAGAGAGATAGAAGAAAAGCTTTTTGCAACTTAACTTTTCTTTTCCTATATCCAGTTTCTGTTACGGTAAGGGGTGTTATTCTTTCTTATTCATGAAGAGAACTGTTGTTATTCCATTTCTTATTATTCTGTTGGAATAACCTGTATACGCGGTCTACCCTATACTTGGATACATTCTTCTATTATTCTGTTGGAACATCCTGTCTGTGAGTTTTACACCGGATCTGGTTCCGTCCTTATTATTATTCCTTTGGAACATCCTGTCTGTGTGTTTTACACCGGACCTGGTTCCGTCTTTATTACTATGCCGTTGGAACATCCTGTCTGTGTGTTTTACACCAGACCTGGTTCCGTCTTTATTACTATTCCGTTGGAACATCCTGTCTGTGTGTTTACACCGGACCTGGTTCCGTCTTTATTATTCTGTTAGAACATCCTGTCGGTGCAAATTTTGCCTGACCTGGTTCCGTTATTATTATTCTGTTGGAATAACCTGTCTATACAAAGTACCGCATGCATGGTGATTTCTGTTGTTATTCCATTCTTTATTATACTCAGTTGGTTAAAGTTTTGACTTCTATACTCCATGAAATTAGTAGAATATCCTTAATATTTGCGCTTCATCCAGTATCTTTCCATGGAAATATTCTTCTGATCATTCTTGAATTTTACTCTACAAAGCAGTATCATGTGGACAATTTGGACATTAGTAGTTCTTGGACAAATTAATTCTTGAACTTGTTTTATTGAATTCTTATATCATTGTCATCATCCTCATGTTTGTATTATGTTGAAAGTCATCTGTGGCCTGTAGTGCATAGATGGACTTGGTATGATTATGACCAGGGATTATTCGGTATAATCATGACTGTAATGTTACAAATGATGTGAAAATTAAAAGTCCTCATTGGCCCGTAGTGCATTGATGGACAGTTTTTGGTATGATTATGACTATGGATTCTCTTCAGCCAAGGGAACAAAGATGAATTATTTTATGGCATGATCAGGACCGTTGATGAAAACACGGTTATCTTTGGCCCGTAGTGCATGGATAATTCGTGGTCGTGATACTAAAGAATATCCTTGGCCTGTAGTGCAGGGATGATTTGATGATGTGGATTATTCATTAAGCTGAGTCTCAGCGATAAAAATTGATGAAAACCTTTTAAACTATAAAAGATAGTAGGCTTTATTCTCTACTTGACTCTTTTAATGGATTGCTTGTTCCGCTGCAGTTAAACTTGATGTCTATTATATTTTATCAGTTTAACATTGTTGGAGACTAATGATAATTTATTCTGTATTATCTTAGTCATAATATTTCTTACTGGGCTAGTTGAGCTCACCCTTTCTTTCACTATTCTCTTCAGGAAATGAGAACATAGCAGGGACTAGTCGGGGAACAGAGTGATGGTCCAGAGGATAGCATTAGTAGTCCTCACTATTCTGTGAAATAGTGTATTAATATTTGTAATGAGGACTCTTTTTGAGTTTGTATAATCTCTAGTAGACAATAATTGTATTCAAACTCACAGTTATGTTTTGTCGTATTGTACACAATAGTTGTATTAGTAAATTGTATTTGAATTATGTACCATGTATCTGACGACCCAAGATGGGTTATGTATACCTAATTTTGGGGGCGTTACAATATGTGACGCCCCCAAAATTAGGTATACATCACCCATCTTGATAGTACAACTTAATAATACAACTGTCGTGTAAAATAAGACAAAACATAAATTGAGAGTTTTAATAAGAATATTATCATCTTGACAATATCCACACTCAATGGAGTCCTCATTACATTTATTATTAAACTATTTAATAGAATAGTGAGGACTACTAATGCTATCATCTGGACCGTCACTCCGTTCCCCGACTAGTCCCGGCTACGTTCTCATTTCCTGAAGAGAACAATGAAAGTAAAAGGGTGAGCTCAACTAGCTCAGTAAGAAATATTATAACTAAGATAATGCAGAATAAATTATCATTAGTCTTCAACAATGTTAAACTGATAAAATACAATAGACATCTAGTTTAACTACAGCGGAATAAGCAATCCATTAGAAGAAACAAGTAGAGTTTCATCAATTTTTATCGCTGAGACTTAGCTTAATAAATAAACCACATCATCGAGTCATCCCTGCACTACGGGCCAATGATATTTATTAATTCACCAATGGTCATGACTATACCGAATAATTCCTGGTCATAATCATACCAAAAATTGTCCATCAATGCACTACAGGCCACTGACGACTTTTACCACATCATTTATAACATTACAGGTCAAGATTATACTGAATAATCCCTGGTCATAATCATACCAAATCCATCTATGCACGTAAGCCAAAGATGATTTTCATCACAATATAAGCATGAGGATGATGACAATGACATAATAAGTCAATAAAAAAAGTTCAAGGATAAATTTTAAAGATTTAAAATTTTAGTTTATCCAGAAATTAATAATGTTCAAATTGTCAACATGATACTTCTTTGTGGAGTAAAATTCAAGAATGCTCAGAAGAATATTTCCATGAAAAGATACTAGATGAAGCGTAAATATCCAGGATATTCTACTAATTTCATGGAGTATAAAAACCAAAACTTTAACCAACTGAGTATAATAGAATATATGAAACTGCAAATGGATTTTTTGCCCGCCATGCGGTAATCCACGTAGACAGATCATTTCCATAATTTAATAAGAAATGAATACGAAGGATCATTCACCATGCATGCAGTAATCCGCATAGATAGGTTATTCCAACAGGATAATAAAGAATGGAATAACGGAAGAATTCACCAGGCATGCGTAATCCGCACAGACAGGTTATTCTAATAGAATAATAAAGAATAGAATCAGGTCATGCGTAAACCGCACAGACAGGATATTCCAACAGAATAAAAAAGAATGGAACCAGGTCATGCGTAATCCGCACAAACAAGATATTTCAACAGTATAATAAAGAATGGAATAACAACAGAATTCACCAGGCATGCGATAGAACGCACAGACAGGTTATTCCAACAGAATAATAAAGAATGGAATAATAGAAGAATTTTAGCATGTATGCGGTACTTCGCATAGACATGTTATTCCAACATAATAATAAAGAATGGAATAACAGCTCTTACGAGTATTGAAAGAAAATAATTCTCTTCGTGAATATAAAAGAATAATACCCTTTACGAGTATTGAAAGAAAATAATTCTCTTCATGAATACAAAAGAAATAATACCCTTTACCTTAGAAAGAAGAGTATTCCGACTGGTAGGGCGAGGATATTCTTGAAGAAAACTTGCACTATAAAAAGTATTCTATTTTATATAAAAAAAATTCTGTATTATTACATTTATAATAATAATAAAAAAAATTCATCATCATTATTATAATTCACACTATTAATCGACCAGGTCGTTCCCAGTAAAAAGGAGGCTTTTTAATAAGAATTTCTCCCTATTAGTGCGCAATTAGGTGACCAAACCTCTCCTTGACAGAACTTCTAGACATCGTTAATATTGCAAATAATAATATTAACAAATTTGTTATCTCAATTATTGATTTAACAATATATAAAATATCGACAATAATTGAATCAAATAACGTGAGATACTATGAACCAATTACTGTAGCAATAATTGAACAAAACAGAGTGACTTCTCACGTAAGCATCAATAATCAATACTGTGTGCTACTATGCAACCACGTGTATTACTGTTGTGAAACCCTGGATTTTATGAATAAAGAATTAATTTTCTCGAAATAATTTTTAATATTATGATGTGAATTTGAGATAATATTATAGTTGTGGTTAGTATTTATAAATTTTGCAAAGTATGCAAGTAGTTATATTATATTCGATTGGTCAGGAAATATTCTTTGTGTCGAAAAATATTCGTACGACGGTACAATTATTGGTGGACCCCACAACGAAATTATTGTCGGATTAAGAAAACGACAAAAATATTTTATTAAAAATAACGGCGGAAGTTTTACCGTTGATATTGTTGAACTACTGGGTAGTAAAAGTACAGTAATACGCGTTGTTGTATAGTAGCACACAGTATTGATTATTGATATTTATGTGAGAAGTCGCTCAGTTTGATTCAATTATTGTCAATTAATAATATGAATTATTATAGCGATAATGAAGTTTTGTTTTATTCGTATTATTAACGTAATAAAAACATAAACATCTTTTTATATAAAACAGAATACTTTATTAAAGTTATTCTATAAATAGAATATATTATATTTTATTATGCATAGTGTTGCATAGTGTTTTGTATAGTGTTGCATAGTGTTTGTATAGTAAAAATCTTTTTATATAAATAGAATATATTATATTTTATATAAAAGATTTTTCTTTAAATATGGACCGTCAGATTAAATTAAATCAATCTAGATCGTTCATGGATTAGTTACTATGCATTCCATTTTCCTATAAATAGAAGCTCATTCCTTCATTATTTTCTTACGAATTCACTGAACTCTAGAGAGAGAAACAATAGAGAGATAGAAGAAAAGCTTTTTGCTACTTAACTTTTCTTTTCCTATATCCAGTTTCTATTACGGTAAGGGGTGTTATTCTTTCTTATTCATGAAGAGAACTGTTGTTATTCCATTTCTTATTATTTTGTTGGAATAACCTGTATACGCGGTCTACCCTATACTTGGTGACATTCATCTATTATTCTGTTGGAACATCCTGTCCGTGTATTTTACACCGGATCTGGTTCTGTCTTTATTATTATTCCGTTGGAACATCATGTCTGTGTTTTACACTGGACCTGGTTCTGTCTTTATTATTATTCCTTTGGAACATCATGTCTGTGTGTTTTACACCAGACCTGGTTCCGTCTTTATTACTATTCTGTTGGAACATCCTGTCTGTGTGTTTACACCGGACCTGGTTCCGTCTTTATTATTCTGTTGGAACATCCTGTCGGTGCAAATTTTGCCTGACCTGGTTCCGTTATTATTATTCTGTTGGAATAACCTGTCTATGCGAAGTACCGCATGCATGGTGATTTCTGTTGTTATTTCATTCTTTATTATACTCAGTTGGTTAAAGTTTTGACTTTTATACTCCATGAAATTAGTAGAATATCCTGGATATTTACGCTTCATTCAGTATCTTTTCATGGAAATATTCTTTTCATGAATTATTTTATGGCATGACCAGGACCGTTGATGAAAACATGGTTATCTTTGGCCCGTAGTGCTTGGATAATTCGTGGTCGTGATACTAAAGAATATCATTGGCCTGTAGTGCAGGGATGATTTAATGATGTGGATTATTCATTAAGCTGAGTCTCAGTGATAAAAATTGATGAAAACCTTTTAAACTATAAAAGGTAGTAGACTTTATTCTCTACTTGACTCTTTTAATGGATTGCTTGTTCCGCTGCAGTTAAACTTGATGTCTATTATATTTTATCAGTTTAACATTGTTGGAGACTAATGATAATTTATTCTGCATTATCTTAGTCATAATATTTCTTACTGGGCTAGTTGAGCTCACACTTTCTTTCACTGTTCTCTTCAGAAAATGAGAACATAGCAGGGACTAATCGGGGAACGGAGTGACGGTGCAGAGGATAGCATTAGTAGTCCTCACTATTCTGTGAAATAGTGTATTAATAATTGTAATGAGGACTCTTTTTGAGTTTGTATAATCTCTAGAAGACAATAATTGTATTCAAACTCACAGTTATGTTTTGTCGTATTGTACACGACAGTTGTATTAGTAAGTTGTATTTGAATTATGTACCATGTATCTGACGACCCAAGATGGGTGATGTATACCTAATTTTGGGGGCGTCACAACAGTACTTTTAACACCGGGTGTTTCAACAGTTAACGGTAAAACTTCCGCCGTTATTTTCATAAAATATTTTTGTCGTTTTCTCAATCCGACAATAATTCTATTGTGGGGTCCACCAATAATTGTGTCATTGTATGAATATTCCTTGTTAAAACGAATATTCCCCGACCAATCAAATATAATACAACAACTTGCATACTTTGCAAAATTTATAAATACTTCCCACAACTATAACATTATCTCAAATCCACACCATAATATTAAAAAAGTTATTTTGAGAAATTTAAATCTTTATTCATAAAATTTGGGGTCTCACAATCTCCCCCTCTTTATAAAATTTTGCCTTCGAAATTTTCGTAAGTACCTGGTATGCCGAAGAGGTGAGGATACCTTGACTTCATTTCATATTCCAACTCTTGAAGTATAACCTTTGAGTGTCGAATATGATCCTTCTTACCCAAGATTTTAACATGTATCTCCTCATACGTTAAATATTCTGCTATATCATCTGGTTCTAATTTAATAATGTGGTTCGGGTCATCCACATATTTACGTAACATCGATATGTGAAAACGTTATGAACACACAACATACTTGGTGGTAAAATGAGTCTATAGGCCACAGTTCCTACTCGATCAAGGATTTCAAATGGGCCAATAAAATTGAGGGTTGAGATTTCCTCTCTTCATCGATTTTTTCTTCTAGAATAACGCCCTCTTGAACCTTCTTTTTCATATTCATCATCTCTGAGTATGTAGCTTGCACGGCTTTAACTTTATCGATTAAGGTCGATTCTACTCGTATATTTGATATCACCACGTGGGTCCTTAGAGTCTTTAACTTTATCTTCATCATTTGTAAGTTATACGAAATGGGTTTTTGTGTTAACAACATCGCACTCGTAAACGTATATGATCTTCTACTCAACGCGTCAGCTACCACATTCTCTCTTCCATAATGATATTGAATGGTATGATCGTAATCTTCAACAGCTCGAGCCAACGTCTTTGGCACATTATACGTTTGTTTTGGTTGAAGAAATTTTTAAGGGTTGAAGAAATGGGTCTTGTACTGGGATCAATAAAAAATTCGATTTCACGCTCTAGGGGTAGGCTAGGAAGTTCTTGAAGAATACGTCAGGAAATTTATTAACAATTGAAATATCATTATAAACTGTGACTCTCATCCAAAACTTGGATAGTACGTCACATTGATACCTATCAACTTGCCATCGTCATTCACAACGTCCCCTACGAAAATTCTGGCTTCGGTGCCTTCCACACAAGGAAGTCACCATCAAAAGGCTCGGGGCTCTTTACTTATGGCTTGATATGACAATGATTGACTTTAGTGGTTTGGTTGCTTGAATTCGCATAATAGGTTGGTTAAGAATATAAAAGCTAACAACCTTACAAAAAGCATGATAAGTAGTTAACCAATCGATTCCTAAAATCACATCAAAGGTAAGTATTTTCAAAGAGATAAGATCGACAGGTAACGTGAAAGTGTCGATTTGAATCAAACAAGACTTATAAAAAGTGGAGGTAACGAAGGTTTCTACTAACGAAGTTTCAACCAATAAGTTAAAGTCTAACTTCTCTGGGTTCAAATTTAAACGTTGAGCGCAAGCAAGAGAGATAAAAGAATGGGTAGAACCGGTATCTAATAAGGTATAGACTTCGCAAGAATTTATAATTAACTAACCATTTCTAACTTCGTTCGGGTTACTCGCTTTTTGAGAAGTCAATAAAAACGCTCTCCCTGAAACCACTGACTTTGTTTTGCTCGTATCCGCCTTTGGTGCCACCGTCCCAACTAGACTTTACTTTGGTGCATGACAAAATCGGGATATGTGACCTTCTTTTCCACAATTGTAACATGCTTTGGTCTGCATCACACAGTTTGGACTGATATGTCCCTCCCCTCTGCATTTGAAGCATACAATTGGTGGTCGTTCTCCTTCCTTGAAAATGGGTGTTGGTGCTGCTATCTTTCCATCATTGTTGAACCTTCTTTTCTTGAAATTTCCACTCCTATTATCTTGGCCATGATTACCACCGAAGTGGTTACCATTCTTGGCATGATAATTTCTCCCACGATGGTTATCATTGTTCTGATGGTCGTTGCCACCGGTACGATTGTTATCGTGTTGTTGGTTGTTGCCTTTTGGTTGTGCTGACTCATTATCGCGCTCCAATAACTGAGCCCTATTTACAACATCTGAATATAAAAAAAGTTTGTGAGAAATGAGGTATTAACGTATATCAGGTTTTAAACCTCTTAGAAATATTCGTGTCATTCGCTCCTCATTATCGACCAAATGGGATGTAAATCAGGACAACTCGGCAAACTTAGCTTCGTACTGCGACTTGTTTTACTCCAGTTTGATGAACTCTACCTATTTCATGTGACGAATACTTTCGAGAAAGTGCTTGTCGTTGAACAATTCTTGAAAATTTTCCCAAGTCATCTTCAGTGCAGCAGGTTGAGTATACTTTACAGATTTCCACTAGTAATCTGCCTCTGCTCGCAACATGAAGGTGGAAAAGGGAACCTTTTGCTCCTTGGAGCATCCCAAGACATCAAATATCTTGCAGATCTGCTTTATTCATGTCTCCGCCTTAAGTGGTTTTGGCTCTCCAGAAAACTCCGGTGGTCCCAGTTCCTTAAACTGCTTAGTGGTGACCGTCCGAGAGTTGCCAGTGTTTCCACCTGCATTTTGGACAGGAGCCGCTCTCGCTTGATATTGCATGAATTGTATAAAGCCTCTGAACTTCCCATCGTTCATCATCTGATCGGTGTTGTTATTTACCTGAGGATTATTGTCTCCCTGTTGTACATTATCCTGGGTATTGATCGTTGGTGACTCAACGGTCTCATTTGCTTCATTGCTGATCTCAACATTTTTAGATGTCATTTTCAAACACTGTCACAAAACAAGGGTTAATTGACATGACACATATTATCCCTATACTCTGACCGACCAATTAAATAACAAGTAAACTTCGGTAGGTCATACTAGCGAAGGAATTCCCCGTCTCTCCCCTCCTAGTTCTTATCTCACATCTCAGCCAGGGATCATATCCCTAAGCTTTGATACCAACTGTGACGCCCCCAAAATAGGTATACATCACCCATCTTGAGTCGCCAAATACATGGTATAAAATTCAAATACAACTTAATAATACAACTATCGTGTAAAATACGACAAAATATAAACTGAGAGTTTTAATAAGAATATTGTCACCTAGACAATATCCACACTCAATGGAGTCCTTATTACATTTATTGTCACACTATTTAACAGAATAGTGAGGACTACTAATGTTATCATCTGGACCGTCACTCCGTTCCCCGACTAATCCCGGCTACGTTCTCATTTCCTAAATAGAACAATGAAAGTAAAAGGATGAGCTCAACTAGCCCAGTAAGAAATATTATGACTAAGATAATGCAGAATAAATTATCATTAGTCTTCAACAATGTTAAACTGATAAAATACAATAGACATCAAGTTTAACTGCAGCGGAATATGCATTCCATTGGAAGAGTCAAGTAGAGCATGAATCTACTATCTTCTATGATTTAAAATGTTTTCATCAATTTTTATCGCTGAGACTCGGCTTAATAAGTAAACCACATCATCGAGTCATCCCTGCACTACGGGCCAAGAATATTCATTAATTCATCAATGGTCATGACTATACCGAATAATCCCTGGTCATAATCATACCAAAAATTGTCCATCAATACACTACAGGCTACTGAGGACTTTCACCACATCATTTATAATATTACAGGTCATGATTATACCGAATAATCCCTGGTCATAATCATACCAAGTTCATCTATGCACGTAAGCCAAAGATGACTTTCATCACAATATAAGCATGAGGATGATGACAATGACATAATAATTCAATAAAACAAATTAAAGGATAAATTTTAAAGATTTAAAATTTTAGTTTATCCAGAAATCAATAATATCTAAATTGTCAACATGATACTTCTTTGTGGAGTAAAATTCAAGAATGCTCAGAAGAATATTTCCATGAAAAGATACTGGATGAAGCGTAAATATCCAGGATATTCTACTAATTTCGTGGAGTATAAAAGTCAAAACTTTAACCAACTGAGTATAATAGAATATATGAAACTGCAAATGGATTTTTCGCCCGCCATGCGGTAATCCACATAGATAGATCATTTCCACAATTTAATAAGAAAAGAATATGAAGGATCATTCACCATGCATGCGGTAATCCACATAGACAAGTTATTCTAGCAGAATAATAAAGAATGGAATAACAGAAGAATTCACCAGGCGTGCGTAATCCGCACAGACAGGTTATCCCAACAGAATAATAAAGAATGGAACCAGGTCATGCGTAAACCGCACAGACAGGATATTCCAACAAAATAATAAAGAATGGAACCAGGTCATGCGTAATCCGCACAGACAGGATATTCCAACAAAATAATAAAGAATGAAATAACAACAGAATTCACCAGGCATGCGATAGACCGCACATACAGGTTATTCCAACAGAATAATAAAGAATGGAATAACAGAAGAATTTCACCATGTATGCGGTACTTCGCATAGGCAGGTTATTCCAACATAATAATAAAGAATGGAATAACATCTCTTACGAGTATTGAAAGAAAATAATTCTCTTCATGAATACGAAAGAATAATACCACTTACGAGTATTGAAAGAAAATAATTCTCTTCATGAATACGAAAGAAATAATGCCCCGTACCTTAGAAAGAAGAGTATTCTGATTGGTAGGATGAGGATATTCTTGAAGAAAACTTGCACTATTTCTTACACTCAAAGCTTTCTTAAACTCTAAAGAAATACGCTCAAGATTATAAAAGAAGAATTCTCTGAATTTCTGGTGTGATTTCAATTCTAACTAAGCATCATATTCATAGGAGAATCGAAAGGATACTATGCAATAAAATATAATATATTCTATTTATAATATATATATATATATATATATATATATATATATTATTTAAAATTTAATAAAACAAATAACTTTATAAAAGTATTTTGTTTTATATAAAAAGATTTTACTATGCAAACACTATGCAGGCACTATGCAAACACTATGCATAATAAAATATAATATATTCTATTTATAATCTAATAAAATAAATAACTTTATAAAAATATTCTATTTTATATAAAAAGATTTTACTATGCAAACACTATGCAGGCATTATGTAAATACTATGCATAATAAAATATATTATATTCTATTTATAATCAAATAAAATATAACTTTATAAAAAGTATTATGTTTTATATAAAATGTTTTCTGTTTTATTACATTTATAATAATAATAAAATAAAAATCATCATCATTATTATAATTCACACTATTAATCGATTAGGTCGTTCCAAGGAAAGAGGGGGCTTTTCAATAAGAATTTCTCCCTATTGGCGCGTAATTAGGTGACCAAACCTCTCCTTGACAGAACTTCTAGACATCATTAATATTGTAAATAATAATATTAACAACTTTGTTATCTCAATTATTGATTTAATAATATAAAATATCGATAATAATTGAATAAAATAACGTGAGATACTATGCAACAATTACTATAGTAATAATTGAACAAAACTGAGTGACTTCTCACGTAAGCATCAATAATCAATACCGTATGCTACTATGAAACCACGCGTATTACTGTACTTTTAACACCGGGTGTTTCAACAGTTAACGGTAAAACTTCTGCCGTTATTTTCATAAAATATTTTTGTCGTTTTCTCAATCTGACAATAATTTTATTGTGGGGTCCACCAATAATTGTGTCGTTGTATGAATATTCCCTATTAAAACGAATATTTCCCGACCAATCAAATATAATACAATAACTTGCATACTTTGTAAAATTTATAAATACTACCCACAACTATAACATTTTCTCAAATCCACACCATAATATTAAAAAAAAATTCAAGAAATTTAAATCTTTATTCATAAAATTTGGGGTCTCACAAGATATGGCAGTGATGTTTTGTAAAACAGGTTTTTTCAAACCCTTGTGCTCAATAGTAATTGAGACCTTTGATACTTCCATTTTATTATGTGTTCGGCTTGGTTGCTTTTATTATGTATCTTCGAGAAAATAAGATACATAGCAGTGTCAAACTCCTTGTGGGCATGAGAGCCATCTATGGAAATTCAGACACATTGAATAATTTTCAAGATGGCTGCAGCTCAAAATGTCCATCACGGGAACTGAATCTAGATTCAAGAACTAAATATATGATCACATGATTCCTAGGCTCACATAACAAAGCAATATATTGAAAAGTTAGAAAGAGAACTAGATTTGAGTAAATCTGAGCTTTCCAACTTCAACGATTCTAGTTTAGTCACCATGAATCGGTCAAAGTAAGAAATTGCCAGAATTGGGTAAATCTAGCCCACAGGCTAATAAAATAATTATATATAAAACAGCTGTATATATATATAAGCGATAAATGGCCACGAAATAAACTTCAGGCCTGACTGAAATGTATATATATATATATATATATATATATATATATATATATATATATATATATAAGTATTTATATATAGTTAAAAGCAGTAAACGCTCCGGATGTACATCTAGGCTCAATCAAACAGAGTTTGATGACAAGAAATAAATATAAGTATTTATATAAATAAAAGCAATAAATGATCCGGATGTATAACCAGACTCAATCAAATAGAGTTTGATGGGAAGATATATATATATAGGCCGGATCAGGTCTGGACTCCCGGACCTGATCAAAATCCGGACCTTTTTTTTTCTTGCTTTTTTTTGAAACAACTAAAAAAAATAAAAAATTATGGAACTAAATTTTCTACATAATACAGTATTTTTAGCGTGATTTGGATGCCTATACCAAAACATTTCTGTACAGCCTGGGCAGACTGTACATACATTGGTTGGTGTATGTATTAAAAACACACCCAAAACACTGTATTATGGAAAAATTTTAGTTTCATAATTTTTTTTAGTTCTTCTACAAAAAAAAAAATTTGGTCCGGATTTTGATCAGGTCCGGACTCCCGGACCTGATCATTTTTCTATATATATATCCGGCCATACCCACATAACGCGACTCTCAACGTTAGTAGATATGTATGTACAAAAGTAATAAAAAGCTTAAAAATCTGAAATATCTTACAGTGGGCTGCCAAGAAGAATTCATATAGCTTTTGACACCTAAAAACTAGGTTTTCACCAGTTAAATTTCAGTATGTTACAGAACACGAGCTTACAAGTGTTTAGAAAAAAGAATCACTTAGTTTGGAGCACTCTAGAAGAGGTTTCAGGCTGAAATAGGCAGAGTTTTCTCTCTTTTCTTCCTTTTTTTTCTTCTATTTTATGGCTGATGGGGGGTCATTTTATAGACCAAAAGTGTTGCAGGTGCACTCGCGACAGCAGTGGTTCTACCCACGGCTGCCCGAGCTGCCCGAGCATGGTGGGCCTCGTCGTCTCGAAGTGCGTGCACTCGGACGATGCGTTATCCGCTTAAACATTCATAATTATCAATCCAAGAGTCCGATGGAAGCGTATCATACCGATCCGGAAAGCTCTTTCCAAGAGCTACATAATGATATATGGTTTACCCTTTTTCAAATTCGAGAAGATCAGTCCATGATTGAAATGGCATCTCTAGGTCTCTGCAGGCAGTTCGTTAAAATGTTTTGCGTAGTTTTCGCTTGGAATTTAAACTATGGTTTTTGTGGGACATCTTTTGATCCAATTTGTATTGAAATGAGTTAATTTGATTTGAGTTGAGGTTTAGTTGGCAAAATGATCATTTTGCCATCTCGGGGTTATGTCCGGTTTTGGCGCAGTTGTAGTAGTTTTTTCTCAAGGTTATCTCTGAGATTGGCCTACTGTTGATTCTGATTGTTCTCAGGGTTATCTCTGAGGTTGGCTTGACCTCCCGGGGTTATTTTCGGGGTTGGAACATGATCTCCCAAGGTTATCTCCGAGGTTGGAACTGAATCTTTCAGGGTTTTTTTCGGGGTTGGAAACTGGATCTCCTGGGGTTATCTCCGGGGTTGGGATTGACTTTCTTGGGATTATCTCTGGGGTTGGATTAGATGTTGTGGCTTTCCAGGTTTATCTCTGGAGTGTAAAAAGAAATTTTTGCTCTCCTACATAGTTAGTAACAAGAAAATGAAATTTCAAATGTCTACACATACTTGAATCTCAATGCAATAATTTAATAACTTCCCCCAATTTATGAAAATCCGAATCTAGTTAGTATTTCATTTATTTATTATGAAGCTAGAATTTAAATTTAAATCAGATCTCTGTTGTACGGAAAATATGAAAATCGTAGAAATCTCCGAAAAATGAGCTTCCGGTCCTGAGTTCGTACAAGGAAAGAGAAAAACGACAAACTAATGATTTAGCTACCGAAGTTGGCACGTTTTATTGAATACCTGATTGAACTTTTAATTTTTCAAATTAACTCACTGAACTAATTTTTATTTTCAAATTGGGTCATTCCGTTAAAAAAAATTGACAGACATTAATTTTTTTTATCTACGTGGCGCTGACGTGGACGTAAAAAAAAGGAAAAAAAGAAAATGACATGGAAAATAAAAACAAAAATATCAAAACTTTTATCTACGTAAAAAAAAGAAAATAACATGAAAAATAAAAACAAAAAAATCAACACAACTTTTTGCAATCTCTAAAAATCTAAATCAAGAATTCAAGATACTGGAGCTCCTCCTCAGTGTTAAAAATCTCATAGAGAAATTCAGACAGCTGGCGATTTCCATTCAAAGTCCAATATCTGAAATATATACTACGAAGATCTGTGATGAATTGAAGAATCAATATAAAAAGCTTTTTTTAATCATTTCCTTCACATCTCCCATCTGCCATAGGACAAAATAATACAAAGAAAGAAAGAAAATAAAAGTCAAAAAGCTCGGGTTTTGACCTCCATCTTCATCAAATCATGAAATTCAGATCCCTGCTATAAAACTCAGTTGAGATTTCGCATCAATTTCTTTTTCTGTAATGGTGATATTTATGGGTGTGCTGTTGGTGGTGGTTTTGGGTCTGATTAGCAGTGGCGGTTGGGCTCAAGTAGAAAAAAAAAAGAAACATGGAGGATCCACACATTGTTCTCGGTGGAGTGCCAAAATTACTTCGACTGGCAAACAGTGGGGCTCATGCACAGCTACAGTTACTTCGACTGGCAGACAGTGGGGCAAAATTTGGGGAAGACGAAGAAAATGAAAAAAAAAATCCTAAAATTTGGGGAAGATGAATAAAATGAAGAAAACTCTAAATTTTTCTTTTTATTTTGATGAATATGGTTAAATCTGTTTTGCAAAAAGTTATTTTAATTTTTTTTGGTTTTTATTTTTCATGTCATTTTTTTTACATCCACGTCAGCGTCACGTAGATAAAAGTTGTTTTGATATTTTTGTTTTTATTTTCCATGTCATTTTCTTTTTTTTACGTTCACGTTAGTGCCACGTAGATAAAAAAATTAATGTCTGTCAATTTTTTTTAACGGAATGACCCAATTTGAAAAAAAAAATTAGTTCAATGAGTTAATTTAAAAAATTAAAAGTTCAATCATGTATTCAATAAAACGTGTCAACTTCAATGACTAAATCATTAGTTTTGTCAAAGAGAAACTAAATCTAATGCTACGTTTGGATCGATGGAATAGGAGGGAGAATGGAATGAATCATTTCATTGGAATGATAAAAATATTGTTTGGTTTGTTTATTCCAACGGAATAATGTATTCATAGTGGAATATGTGTTAACTTAAAATTATAATTTTTATTCCTGGAAGGGGGTCAGGAATAACTTATTCCATCTATTATTTTTAAGTAATTGACAAATATGCCCCTTAAAAATCACGGTAATTCTTCACTATTACTAATAGTAAAAATTAAGAATTAAAGCTCCTACATTAGGCAGCATGCTATTAGGCAACACATTACTATAAAAAAAAACATAATAAAAATACAAAAAAAAATACCAAAAGCAAACATAATTTAAAAATATAAAAAAACCGTTAAAACTTTAATATGAACACATATTATAATAAAAAAAACAAAAATCAACCAAACAAAAAAGAAGAAGAATACATTACTATTATAAAAAAAACCTAATAAAAAAAAGAAAAAATAAATTGAACACATTACTATATAAACACATTACTATTGCAATTCCGTGAAAACCGTTATATGTTGACTATTACTAGTATAGTAAAAAAAAGAAGAATATAAATATAAAAAAATCTAGAAAAATATGTGTTAAATTTTTAATATAAATTGAATTTAAGTTAAATTTGAACATTTAGGGGTATTTAGGTCACTTTCTAATTATTTATTTGATTCTTAGATGTATTCCTAACATCAACCAAACATGTACATGAAATATTAAAAAATCATTTTATTCCCTTCCTTATTCTATTCCCTTATTTATTTCATTCCCTACTCTATTCCATTCTTTCAATCTAAACGAAGCATTGGGTTACATTTGAACCACTAATCATTGCCGCCTGCCGGTGAGAAATTGAATTTAAGAGTTCTTCTATTTCGAATTTGTTGATTGGGGTCGGAGATTTTCTAATTCCGCACCTATTTTTGCTAAATCTTCTTAAACTTTGTAAGCAAAGTAGGGGCAAAAATTCTAGGCATCGGGATCAGTGACCGGTCTTTTTTTTCCTTAAAAAATATAATATTTATTTTAACTCAAATTTTTCTAGAATTTAATTATATAAGTGTAATTTAAATACATGTAAAAAATAAAATTGTACGTACCGTATATATTTATAATTTGGATACATATAAAAAATAGAATTTAAGATGGGAGTCAAAAAAAGGGACCGGCGGCTAAATTCCGATCACCCTAAAATCATTCAAGTTGGGGTGGACCCGTGAACAGGTGGACGTAGATTAACCACAAAAAAACATGTTGATTCTTCTGGTAGGTAAACATTATTAAATATATGAAACTAATATTTTCACACGATTTTTTTGATATTTTTATATGAAAATCGCCGCTATAAATCCTATAAAAACTGTTTTTATAGGATTTATAGCGACGATTTTCATGTGAAAATATCAAAAAGTTATGGGTAAATATCAAATTTCAAAAACATAAATAATAAATTGATGTGTTTAATCACAATAAAAGGAAAATATCTTTCTGTTGTAATATATATCTTTTTCGTAGTTTTGATAGTTTGAGCAATTTGTATAGAAATCTGGTTAAAAGTGTCGTATATTGCGCACTCCTCGTTAGTTTTGAATTTAATGGCATCTTATAAACAATAAAGTGTTTTGCAATCAGTGGTTAAGTCTTTTTTTCTTTTTTATGAACAAATTAGTGGTTAAGTCTAAATAGGCTCAATTGCATATCTTGTTTACTCTATGGGTTCGTATAGTCTGAAGAAACTAGTATACCCTTGTTCGTTTTGGTGCGTTTAGGCAGATTATAAGCCTTAAATTTATAGCACTAAAAATGATGTTGTAAATATGGAGCTTACAAGTTGCGTTTATGAGTACTCCCTCCATCCCATTATATCTAACGTTCCAAAGATTTTCACATAGATTAAGAATAGATGTAATTTTATTATTTTACCCTTAATTAATACTTTGATCTCATTTAATTCTTCATTAACACCAAACTTGATTTCACACTCTCTCTCCTAATTTTCTTTCCTAATTGAAGAATAGAATTTGAACTGTTTTTTGAACATAGAGAAAATAACCATTAATGGTGGTGGAGACTAACATTTTGTTTTTGAGTTTTGGACGAAAAAGAAAAGAATAAAAAACTTAAATTAGAACAGAAAAGAATAGAAAATTTAAAGTTTTACTTTGTGTTGTTTCTGGGTTTTAATAGAAAAAAATAGAAAATTTAAAAAAAAATCTTTTCTTGCATTTTTGAGTTTCGATGAAAAGAAAAGAAAAATATCACTTTTACAATTTTTTCCTTCTATTAATTATAATAATTGAACCATGAATAAAAATATGCAAAATAAATTTAATGAAGAAAAAAATTTCATAATCAAATACAAATATCCAAATAAATATTTAACAAAATTATTTTTACAAAGTCATTGTCATACCATACCCAAAAGTTATTAAACATAATTTGCACTATTAATACTAAGGGAGATTATTAATTAAAGTCTTCAAGAAATTCAATCTACTCTCTAATAATAACAAAAACACTACTTGCGCCTTGTCTTGATTTTGTTGTAGCCATAAATAGATGACAAATTTGACCATATAGCAAATTAACATTTGCAATCAAAAGGTAACATTTCAACATAGCCAACAGAACAATCTATAACTTTGCAGACCCTAGACATATATGTAAAAGAATTACTACTTAACATTGAATAGCAACCATTCTACTGAAAAATTAAATATGATCTAGTAAAATATAAGGAAATAACTCAAAAATCAAGCAAGAAATAAGAATAAATTCACAACTTGTATATGATTTGAGGGGCAAGTTTTTACATAGAGATAAATCTAATTGATCATATTAAAACAACATTGGTTACTATGCTAACCAAATCAATCAAATTCACTGTAACAACCAACTATTTTTGATCTGAGAAAAAGCAGATTCTCTAAAAATATTAACTTTGACCAAGCAAAAATGAGTCCCGAAAAACCCCAACCCAGAATTCACACTACAAGTCTTCAACAAATAACAAGAGGGCCTACATTCTCTCGCCACCCCTTTCCCCTGAATCAATACTCCCCTAGCCTTGTCTCTCTTTCTTCTTCTTCAATTTCCAAATCCAAATCTTTATTATGCTGAAGTTCTTCAATGAGTATGACCCCATCTGGGGACTTTCTCTCCCCTTCCCTCCACTCTTTGCCAATTTTATGCAACACCCTCCTCTGTTTTCAACTCCATTAATCCACCACTATTCTGGCTGTAAACATGAACCAATAGAAGCGCTTTTTTCAAGTTCTTGACGATCTCAACTACTGAATCTCTCACCCACCCATTAAGATTATTCCAAAAGTATCTTTCTCTTTATCAGCTTAGGTTTAATAGGTAAAAATAAATTGGGGATGCGACGCCCCCAAATTCTCTATACTCCCTGTAGCAGATTTGGTGCTCACGTAAATATTTAATAAGATAACAATTTCTATCTATCCAAGATCCACAGTATCTCATAACAGATAGTAGTTACTATGTTTGGATACAATCACTTGGATGAAAAGATTTATAATTTTACGGATATTTCTTTCTGTGGGCTAGAAAATCGTACCTTGCTATGATTAGAGTTTCGTGTTGGCTGAAGAGGAGAGAAATCCACGAAGAGCACACAATTAATTGATTGATTGATTGAAGGGAAGAGAACGACAGGTGGACGATTACTCCAATGACGCGTGACAGAACTACTAGAATCCGAAAACCGTCTTAGGGTTATTGGGATTCCAAGAGCCTTCTTCTTGAGTCCTTCCACTCCTAGAATCCTGTTGAGAGAGAATGCCCAGGTCCTTCGATCTTTCAAGAGTCCAAGTCCTGCGTCTGAAGAGAGGTCCCCTTCCCAATAGAATGAGAGGGATATTTATAGGGTTTTCTGGAAAGTAGGCATGTGTCACGCACATGCTTTAATCATCAGAGTAAGGCTAAGATTGTCCTGTCCTTCTAGCCACCAATCCAATCCCTCAATCAATTCCCAAAACGAGATACCTCCACGAGCCTTCTGCTTCGGGACCCGTGGAGGCTTCTCTCGGGTCTCGCCTATTTATTTCTGACTTTTCCGTCTTCATTCCATTAGGTTATGTGAATCTCCTAATTTGCACATTTAATGAGGCCGTGGAACCCTAATTGTGCATTTAATTCAATTAGGTCATGTGAACCATAATTTTACATATGGGCCCACATTTGCCCCCTGTGCGAGAGTCGCATTGCCAAATAGACGATCGTTCAAGAGTACTTCAAGCCTTTGAACGATTTTACGATTTTGCGGGACTTCACTTTACAGGTCTTGAAAATAAAAGTCCTAGAAGAAGGAAACCCTAAGGAACCAAACAGGGAGGCAAAACCTAGCAGGACTCTTCCTTGGACATACTGAGAAATTCTCCAAAAATCTTCCCATAGTTTGCCCAATATTTGTTTCCTTGCTTTTTTTTTGGAAATTGAAACAAGAAAACATAATCAAATATTACCAAATAAAATCCTTCTTTTGGTAAACCAAATCTTTCCTTTTTACCAAATCAAATCTTAATTTTTTATTTTGGAAGTAAAATCAAATCTTAATAACATCAAATCTTAATTTTATTTCAGAAATAAAATCAAATCTTAATTTATTTTGGAAATAAAATTAAATCTTTCTTTATTTGATCTTGACAGGATTTTTTTTACTTTTATCAAATCTTATTTTTTCTGGAAATAAAATAAAATCTTATTTTATTTTTATTTTTTCGAAAAATAAATAAAGTCTTTACTTATCTTATTATGGAGAAGTAAGGAGTCGAGCCTCCACTCCCAAACCTTTCTTGCGCACGTCGTGGATCAAGGATAAAGACAACTAATTCAAATCCTTGCAGTTCAAGGATTTGTTTCTCCCACTATGAATATTTGCGCGACGCTACCAAAAAATATACTGCTCATTGGATTGGAAGACCTTCGATTTCTTGAACCCATCATCAAGAACCCAAGTCCTCATTCGCACCGACGAACCCAAGTGCTCGTTCGCACTGACAAACCCAAGACTCGATTCTTTTTTTCGAAGGTACAGGCTCAATCATAATCTTTTCATCATTAATCCAAATCATATAATCCATAATTCGTTTCGATTGTTGAAGGTGACTTGCTTTTAAAATTTTCTTCATCACCAAAATGCCAGGCTCTTACAAGCAATAGGGCAATCACACAATAGGTCTTGTTATATATCATGATGAAGGCACATGGGAGAACCACCATCCCTTCTTTACATGATCATACAAAAATTATCACAGCCTTCGTTGGCCAATTCCTCATGATTGTTTCATCTATATATATATTTTCAGGTAATTGTAGCCTTTCTTCTGTTTTTTGAGCCCCATTACCTTGATCATATCTTAGTTTTTTCCCTCACAATTCATCAAAGAAAGGCTATAATTTTCGCGGCGAAAGAGGATTCGTTCCAAGCAGTTGATTCGTGGAGCAACAGGACCTTGAAGGAATGAAGGAACATCCCCTAGGTGTCCGAAGCCTACAGGGCCAAACCCTAAGGGGTCGAAGCCTAGATGGCCGAACCCTATAGAGATTTATTTTTATTTTTTTTAAGGATGAAGGGAACAACCCTTAGGTGGCCAAAGCCTACAAGGCCGAACCCAATAGAATTTTTTTTAGGAAATGAAAGGAACAACCCTTAGGTGGCCGAAGCCTATATGTCCGAACCCTATAGAGGAATTTTTTTTAAGGGATGAAAGGAACAACCCCTAGGTGGCCGAAGCCTACATGGCCGAACCCTAGGGGGCCGAACCCTATAAAGGATTTTTTTAAGGGATGAAAAAAACAACCCCTAGGTGGCAGAAGCCTACAGGGCCGAACCCTAGGGGGAAATTGAAGTTTAAATGAAGCTAGCAATGAGCCCTATAAAAGTCATCGCCTACGGCAATGACATATGTCATTATAAGTCCAAAAAGGCTCCGAAGGATGCTTTTGGGTTGTCCAAAATTTTTTCAAAATTTTTTTCGAGGAATTTTTCTTACATAATTGTGATTCCTAACTCTTTTTGACATTGTTTCTTCTTCTTTTCAGGTGTTTTGAGGCTTAAATCTTAGACTTTCCTCTTTTCCATGGTGAACACTTGAAGTTCAAATGCCTCATTTCCTTGCTCTTTAGATCTCTTATGCTAAATTCCTTTTTCTTGCAGGCCCTCCCCGTTGAACATTCTGCAGACTTGGGAACAACCAAGGAGGCCTAGTTTCTCAATGATTGGGGAAGGGCTCCCCTCTTTTGGTCTTTCTGACATCTTTTGGGAGCGAGTCTAAACTTATGACCGTACAACTCTTCCTCCGCCAGAGAAGAAAGACTTGTTTCTATATGCAACGACTTATGGAGGTTGGGATGACTTTCCCCATTGCTATCGCATTCCTCGCATATGCATAGAGAAGCAAGAATACCCTTTCAGTCCCCTTCACTTCTCGTCTGATTCATCTGGTTGCCTTCAAGGAAGGCAAGATTAGACCGACGAGATCCTTGGAAACACTGATTACGTGGATATACTCAGGAGTGCGGGCATCTTTTGTTGTGTTCAACTATGCAGAGACCTATGTATCTAATAGGACTATAACGCCCTTACTATATTGATCTCACAATGGTGTTCCTTTACTTGCACATTCGTCACTTCCTGCGGCACCACTACGCTGGAAGATGTCTATACCATCTACCAGTAAGCATTTTGCCTCCTGCGCGTGAGTCACGCCTTTGGTAAGATGATCGTGCAAAATATTTTAAGTGCTGAAGTCTTGATTCCAGTTTCTAAACACTTCGCGGGGCTTGATGTTTTGCAATCCTCAAAAACGAAAGTCTTAGGAAAGGGAACCTCTAGGGGAGAAAACCCTAGAAGGGCGAGCCTTAGAGGAGCTCTCCTGGGATATTTTGAAAATCTTTAATCTAATCCTATTGGTATCTTTTGCGAGCATCGCAAATAAGGAAGCCAGTATCGAGTTTTCTTCACCACATGATGATTGTGTCAGTCTTGATGCTAGGGATTCTTTGTCTAATGTAAGCTCGGATGACCTGCAGTGGGTGATGCAGCTCTCTCTTCACGCCTTTTTACAACTTCTTCACATGATAGTTTTGAGACTCCTGCTTCTTTGAGGCAGAATCCTTCTGAGACTATTGCTGATGTTCATCCTCCCAAGGAGGATTCTGCCGAGTTGGTGATTTTTCGGGAGGGTATTGTGGATAGTACTTTGGGTAGGTTGAATGACCTTCCGTCTCTTGTGGCCTCTCCTAACTCTCCTTGGACATGTCTCCCTTCCATGTTATGTTGGATCTCTTTATTTCCAATCATGTTATTGCACTTCATTCGGAAGTCACTTCACATCATCATGTGAATGACTTATTTTATGTAGAGTTTTAGGACCTTCAAGATGTCATGTATAAATTGAAGACCAAGCTTTTGGGAAATTAATTCAGCTGCCAAAGACTTTGAAGGCCTAATAGCCTCAAATACGAAGGCTCGGGGCTCCCCCATTGTCGAGTTGGAGGCTATAGCTATTCCCCTCTCCTCAGTTCGACAGGTCATGGCCTTTAAATCATGAACTTTCGTAGTTTTTTTTTCTATTTCCTGTATCAGAAAATTAGAAAATTTATGTGCATATATTTCATTAATCAAATTGTAGTTTCTTTTATCCTTATTGATTGCCTTTAATTTGAATGATTCTTTAAAACTCAATATTTAACATTGGATCTTAAGTTATCCAAATTAATACTCCAAGACAACAATAGGTATTATAAACAAGTAAACATGAATTTTGTTAAAAAAATATGTATATATATTTTTTACAAACCAACACTTGAATTTATACTTTTTTTAAGAAATTAGGAAAACATTCAAGTATAAGTAAAAGTTTGTCAATTCATTGATAATTAGATTGCTTTTAACTAAAAGCATAACGTTTCATATAATAAATCTTGCTTTTATCAAAGAAAGCGTAACATTCACCACTTTTAGAGATAAAGTACAACTTTTGGGGTTGAGGGCTTATACTCAGGTGCCTCAATCACTTTTGAAGTTGAAAGTGTAACTTCCGAGGGCTGTTAGTCAGGTGCCTTGATTACTTTTGAAGGTGAAAGTATAACTTACGAGGACTATTGGCTGATTTCACAATCAATTATTTGTGAAAGCATACACAGTCAACAAGTAATAAAGTGGTAAATTAAGTGTCGAACCCACATGGAATTTCAATTAATAAACTCCAACTACAAGTACTATACCAATTCAGTTTTATTTAAACAACTATAATTTTTGATTTTTTAAATTAAGAAAACTAAATTTACTAATTAAACTGAATTACTTTAAAAATTAATTCAAATAAATAAAGGTTAAGACTACAATATCCCCAATTTATGTACTACAAACCAATTATCCAAATAACCCAATTATTACACCTCCTGAATTGTTAACAGGAATTCTAGTTGTTAAAATCCCTTTCCCATGTGAACAGATAACTTCTAATCAATTCAATTAATCCTGCGATATTCCTATGCAAAATAATTAAACCAAACCCCTTAAGTTCCAATTCCCAATTTGTTACATGCAGTGAACATATATTCCTATTCAATTCACAACCTTAATTATTCATCTCAAGCAAATAATTAATCATACATGTTATCATGTCCAGTTCCAACTCTAGATTTCATCTCATGAATCCTTCTAGAGTAACACAGTAATTATTGGCCAAATAATTAATCAATACGCACAAAACATGATATACAATTCACCTGGACAATAATAATTGTATTAAATTGAATAATTAATTCATAGACATAAAAGGTTCAATTTGTAGTCTTAATTGTAAATTACTTCATAACAAAAAATTAAACCAACAATCCCATGAAAATCATCTCAAAAGAATTACACAATTAAAAATAATAAGAAGAAGATACTCTAAAAGAAATCTCTCAAGCTTCAATCTTCAATTTGGAATTCTTCTCCATAATTTTTTGCTAAATCCATGAACAATCTCCAACTATGATAGTTCGTTCTTCAATTTTCAGCTAATTGTTTTTTAAATACTCCTCTTCCATCTTGCCCCAATCCTAATCCAAGTCAACTTCCAACATGCACGCGCCTCGGTCAACAAAATCCAGACCTCAGCGCCCCGGTGCTGAGATTAATGCTGAGAGTAGCGCCCCGATGCTGTAGTTCAAGGAATTTACAGTTTTGCCACTCATATGCTAAAATCCCCAATTTGTCCCTACTCCGCCTCAATATGCAAAATAAACACGAAACACATCAAAAACTCATCTAAAAAACTTGAGAACAACAATAATTTAAGCCTTTATGTATCCAATTCATGGGTATATTACCCATTAATCAAATACCCCCAAACTTAAATTGTTGCTTGTCCTCAAGCAACAAAACACAATACAATAAAGAAAAACTAAATATACCATGCAAATGTCATTATAACTATCTACATGTTTATAATTCCAGCAGTCAAACAGAATAAAGTATGCTCACCAGGCCTAAAAAAAATCACAATAACATGCTAGTACATCATATCAGGACAGATCAATAATCTCCCAACAATCATCAAATCTAAACCTGTTATTACTAATATCATGCGTGTGTGCTCAACAACCATGCTAACTTATGAAAAGCAAATTAAGAAACATAATAGATTTCTTGGAAGGCATCATACAGTATAAACTCGAGAACTCCAACAACAAACTAGATCCGGTTAAAATCACACAATTATCAAAGTTCAGGGGTCAAGATGGAATACTTATGCTTTATTTTTATATTTATTTTTTTTAACGGAGGCTTTTTTGCACTTTTTCCCATTTTATTCATTATATTTTTTTTACTTCCCATGACTGTGCAATGTCTCATTCCATTAGGCTAACAGTGCTACCCCTTAGCGGGCTTTCGACCAACGACTCCCAGACCATATAAGACCTTAGGGCGCTAGGTGTAGAGACACTCTCTTGGGCTTACTTACTCAAGTAACAAAGGCCCTGAAACAAGACTAGTCACCATTTTTTTTACCTGAAAGCTTATATACCCCAAATATTACCCCCAAACTTAAATTCATGTCTAACTTTAGCCATTACTACCTATTCATGTTATTCTTTCATTCAACTAGCATTATCCTTTAGAAATCCATTATCTATCCATTTAAACTTAATCAGCCAACATAGTCGTTTCTTAACATGTGCTATCATGATAATACCAGTTTCAAATAGATAAAGATTTAAATCATGTCAAGAAATTACATCACAGGCTTAATAATCAATATTCACTTGTTTATGCAAATTTCAGTTTCATCATTAGCCCTAAGTATACTTAAACTATTTAACAGCTGGAATTATGTGAAATCCTAAATGCAACACTTAACTAAAAAGTTAACATCAAGTTTAACAAATAAACTAAAACATACTCACAACCTAATTTCCATAAACTAACATAAACATGCCACCTAAGAATGCAAATAAAACTAAACTCCCCCAAACTTATAATGACCAATGTCCTCATGCGAAAAATATAGCAATATAAAATAGAGGACTTCCTTGACGAGTTTATTCCTCTGGCGCATCATCTTCATCCTCGCTCATCTCTTGATCAGAAGGGGGAACACAGGCAGAACAAGAGCAGTAGGGAAATGGCTAAGATCAACTCCGGGGTAAAGCTGAGCATACATAGCAGTCTGGGCTTTGAAGTAGTCGACCAAAAACTTGTAGATCACATCTTGGTGTTCAGACATGCAGACATTTTGGGCTTTGAGATTGTAGAACCAATCGTCAATTTCATGTTGAATCGCATTGGGAACAACACCATGGTGGGTTGCAGAGGAGGGACCATAAGTAGGTGGAGCAGGAGATGGTCGAGCTGGTGGAGCTTGTGAAGCTACAACTTGAGGAATTATAAAGCCCAATCCACGTAGGTGATTTGATCCACCAGTCCACAACCTATACCTGCTCATCATTTTATGGTCCAGCACTGACATTGGGGGTTGAATCATCTCATCCAACTTCCATTTGACCCAAAATTTAGAACATAAAGTAAAAATGAGAGAAGAATGGGGTAACCCTCCCGTGGTACCTCCTCGTGGAGCTCTCAAAATTGACTGCTGAATGACTTGGCCAATATCCATCTTCAAGCCTTGTATTATGGAATATAGCAGCACAGCCTTTTCCTTGGTGGCATGGCTAACATGGGTGCACGACATCAACTTTGCACATATAAAGGTGTACCAAGCCTTGCCATATAAACTGAGACGTGAATGAGGGAAAGTCATGCTACCACGTTCATGCATTGTCCACATTGTGCCCGGTTGACAAACCTCACGGATTATCACGTCATAGTCTGGTCCCCGACTCACAAAACTAGCATATTCATTGTGTTGACCCTCTAAAGGAAGCTGGTAACAACCGTTGATGTCCTCTTCACCGAATTCAACTGTCTTGCCTCTCATATACACTCCATAATGGAAGTACTCAGAAACGTTGGTGTAGAACTCTTTAACGACGGCAATCACTGTCGGGTCCATTGTTCAGTGAGTGTGAACCAATTCCTCTCTGCAATCATCATAGCCATGTTTCCATCCTTTGATTGGTCTGGCCTTAAACCTCATTCTAGTATTAATGAGCGTGTGGCCATTCTATTGTAGCGTTCTTGGGCTGCGACACTCACGAATCGGTGGCTGTCAAATTTTTGGGGTGTCGAGGAAGATCCAAAACCTTCTCCTTGTTGATGCTTAGAGGCCATTTAGAAAACTAAAAATGAAAACACATATGTTAGAATTCGATTTAGAGTGTATAAATAATCGCGTAAGTATACCACAACCCCCAAATTATGGATTAGAATTGCTTTGAGTAATAGGGGTTGGGGGTATGAGTAGTTACGCAGTATCATAAAGCTGCACAATTAGAACCGACAAACATGCAATATCACGAACATGGTCAAATGGAAACCACAATCGTGATACCGACAAACACGTAACACACATGTGATAATATGACATTAAAGGAAACCATTTCATGATAAGTCGGTACAACTCATGTGCATGTCCGCATGACCCATAGCCCACAAGGGAAATTAGCCCTTATCCTATGAGAGAAAACGCAGACCATGAACATGCCAGGATAACTACATAATTAGAGTGATTGATATAAATGCGTTTGATGGGATATAGCAAAGAAAAATCACTTAGGCAATATATCAAACACCTTGTGGGCAGTCTTTAATTCTCTTTGGGCACAACTATGAATATAGCACTCCAAACCCCAATCATATTAATCATCATGAAACACAATAGCATATTTGTAACAACCCAATCTAATTCACACGCATGCAAAAGGAAATAGCCAAAATTAGAATAATGGTAATTTGCACTTTAGATGTGGAAAAAGATGAATCAAGTTGAATACTTACTCTCTAATCCATAGAAAAAATTGCAATCACCAGTATGAGAAACATATAACACATGAGTAAGAAGATTCAGTGTAACAAAGATTTGAATTTAAAGCAATGCATACCTTGGAGATGGAGAAAGTAGATGAAAATTACTTAGCAGGTGATGGAAAGGATGTGAGATGTGGGATGGCTCTAGAAATCATGCAGTTTATAATTAAAAGAACAATCAATGAGCAGTTACTATAAGAGAATGGTAAAGGGTGCCACAAAATTTAAACGTGGGTAGAAGTTTATGGAGTGAGAAAGTGAAACCGAGTAGACTTTTAAGCAGCATAGGACTCGCAAACCTGGTCTAAGCACCGGGGCGCTGGAGTTTGTATTGAACAGAGCACCGGGGCACTATAAGGCAGTAGCTGAAAAGGCCCCCTAGCGCTGGGGCGCTGCTTTTAGCTTGTGACCGAGCGTTGGGGCGCTATGCTTCAGAATCCGACAGATGGTCGTAGCGCTGGGGAGCTGGGAATGAGAAGGAATAGAGCGCAGGGCGTTGGGGCTCGCTTGAAGCTACTGTTGCCCAGGGCCAGGGCGCTGTGGATGCTATATCTTGGAGCGCTAGGGCACTGTCTGCCAGCCCTTTGACCATCTGACCTACTTGCATAACCAATTAAGCACATGCCTTCCTAGCATTCAAGAAACAAGCAATTCACTCCTATTATTGTTATATTAAAATATCCTATAACTAAATTGAATGAATTTAAATATTAAAAAGAAAAAATAATATAAAATAAACAAAATAAGATCAAATTCTTGGGGTTGCCTTCCCATAGCGCTTGGTTTATAGTCGTCAGCCCGACTTTACTGATGGTGCTCAATTGCTCACTGGATCAGAGAGGTACATCACCGTAGGTTGACGATCGATGGGTCCACTCCAATAATGCTTGAGCCGTTGGCCGTTGACCTTGAAGGTTCGCTTCGAATTAGGGTCATCGACTTTGACATTCCCATGTGGAGCGACATATACAATTATGAACGGCCCTAACCAGCGAGATTTCAATTTCCCAGGAAATAAACGTAGTCTAGAGTTGAAAACCTATACTTGTTGTCCCAATTCAAACTTTTGAGCAATGATTTTCTTATCGTGCCATGTTTTGACTTTCTCTTTGTACAGTTTGGCATTCTCATAAGCATTATGCTAGAATTCATCCATCTCATTTAGTTGGAGTAACTGTTTCTCCCCAGTTGCTTGTAAATCAAAATTTAGCTTATGAATTGCTCAATATGCAATATGTTCTAACTCTATTGAGAGATGACACACCTTTCTATAGACCATCCTGTAAGGTGACATACAGATATAGTTCTTGTAAGCTGTTTGATATGCCTATAAGGCATTATCTAACCGCATGGCCCAATCTTTTTGGGACAAATTGACCACCTTCTCCAAGATTCACTTAACTTCCTGATTCGAGACTTTCGCTTGGCCATTAGTTTGGGGATGATACGTAGCTACAATCTTATGTTGGGCCCCATACTTTATCAAAAGTTTAGTGAACTGCTTATTACAGAAGTGAGTTCCCTCATCGCTAATTATCGCTCTCGGCGTACCAAATCGTGTGAAAATATTTTCCTTCAAGAACCTCAGTACCACCTTGGCATCATTAGTTGGTAAGGCTGCAGCTTCTACCCATTTCAAAACATAGTCTACTGCCAACAAAATGTACTGATTATTGAAGGATGATGGGAAGGGTCCCATGAAGTCAATTCCCCACACATCGAATAACTTGACCTCCAAAATAGTATTAAGCGGCATTTCATTGTGTTCAGAGATATTTCTTACCCGTTGACATCGATCACTCTTTAACACATAGAGATATGCGTCTTTGAATAGGGATGGCCAAAAAAAATCCTA
Source organism: Panax japonicus (assembly GCA_020205505.1). Lineage (NCBI taxonomy): Eukaryota > Viridiplantae > Streptophyta > Magnoliopsida > Apiales > Araliaceae > Panax > Panax japonicus. The sequence goes on along the minus strand of CM035108.1, from coordinate 28,694,146 downwards.
ATTGCAACACCTTGGCTGCTGTTCTATCACCCGTGGAGGAACTTTTTCTATTCTTGCGAGTTCAAATCCGGAGGTAACACATTACTAACCAGATAATTCACGAAATTTGTGTACCATGGCACTGTCATTGTTACTTGAAGAAGTTGTTCATCGGGAAACATCTCATTTATCATGACTTCACCTTTTTACTGAACCTCTATATTTTCTAATTGCGAAAAATGATCTGCCACCTAGTTTTCGGTGTCTTTTTTATCTCTGATCTCCAAGTCAAACTCTTGTAGTAAAAGCACCCACCGTATTAACCATGGTTTGGCGTCCTTCTTCTCAATCAAATATTTTATTACGGAATGGTCAGTGTAGACAATTACCTTTGTCCCTATTAGATATGTTCTGAACTTGTCGAATGCAAACACTACCACAAGTAATTCTTTTTCTGTTGTGGTGTAGTTCAACTGAGTATCCGTCAAAGTCTTGCTGGAGTAATATATAGTGTGAAATTTTTTATCTCGACGTTGTCCCAATAATGCACCAACTGCATAGTCACTTGTGTCACACATCAACTCAAACGGTAAAGTCGAGTTAGGAGCCACAATGATTAAAGCTTAGACTAATTTCTTCTTTAATATTTCAAAAGCGTCTATACACAACTGATCCATCTTAAATGGCACATCTTTCTCCAAGAGGGAACACAAGGGTTTCAAAATTTTGGAAAAATCTTTAATAAAACATCTATAGAAACCCGCTTGTCCCAAGAAGCTCCGTATTCCCTTCACAGATGTTGGAGGAGGTAGTTTCTCAATCGTCTCAATTTTGTCTTTATCAACCTCTAGCCCTGCTGTGAAAACCTTATGCCCCAGAATTATCCTCTCTTGTACCATGAAGTGACACTTTTCCCAATTAAGGACTAGATTCGTCTCCACACAGCGCTTCAACACTAAAACCAAATTCTTCAAGCATAAGTCAAACCTATCACCAAATATGGAGAAGTCATCCATGAAAACTTCTAAGTTATGTTCTACCATATCCAAGAAGATGGACATCATGCACCGTTGAAAAATTGTCGGAGCATTGCATAAGCCAAAAGACATACGCCGGAAGGCAAACGTACCGTAAGGGCATGTGAACGTGGTTTTTTCTTGATCTTCTGGCGCTATGGCAGTCTGATTATATCTGGAATATCCATCCAATAGATAATAAAACTGATTTCCCGCTAACCTATCCAACATCTGATCAATGAACGATAAGAGAAAGTGATCCTTGAGCGTGACTTTATTCAGTTTATGGTAATCCACACATACTATCTAGCCTGTAACTGTTCTAGTGGGGATGAGTTCATTTGATTCATTTTTCACTACCGTCATTCCCCCTTGGTACGCACTGTACAGGACTTACCCATGAATTATCCGAGATTGGATAAATAATGTCGGCATCCAACCATTTAATGATCTCTTTCTTTACTACTCCCTTTATAATGGGGTTCAGCCTTCTTTGTTGCTCAATGGTTGGTTTTGCACCCTCTTCCAATAAGATCTTGTGCATACAAAACTATACACTAATTCCCCAAATATTCGCTATCGTCCATCCGATTGTTGTTTTGAACTCTCGCAATACCCTTAACAGTTTTTCTTTTTGTATATCAGTTAAATCTATCGATACAATAACTGGTAGGGTGTCATCTTTTCCCAGATAGGCATACTGTAAATGAGATGGGAGAGGTTTTAATTCCAATACTAGTGGTTCTTCTATCGATAACTTAAACCTTTTCTCTCCCTCGTCTGGCCGATCAAGGGTGTCGAATGGTTGTTTGAACTTTATGGAAGCTGGTAATGCATCTAGCCATTTGACATACTCAATTTCTTCCTCAATATTGTAGTCACCCATCCCGAGCAAAACAGATTCTAATGGGTCATTTGAATAATGTCCGCTGAGCTTGTGATTCATTATTTCTTCCATGACATCTACCCGCAGACATTCACCCTCTTTTTTCAGAAATCGCATTGACTTGAATACATTAAAGGTTACCTCTTGGTCTTCAACTAGCATTGTTAACTCACCTTTTTGTACATCAATCAAAGTTCTCCCCGTTGCTAAAATGGACGCCCAAGAATGATGGGAATTTCCCTATCTACTTCACAATCCAAGATAAAAAAAATCCGCTGGGAAGATGAATTTATCAACCTTTACTAGAACGTCTTCCACAATACCTCTCGGATATATAACTGACCGATCCGCCAATTATAAACTGATATTTATCAGTTTTGGTGCCTTAAGTCCAAACTGGCTGTAAACGGATAGCAGCATCAAGTTTATACTGGCCCCCAAATCACACAACGCTCTTCCCGAAAACTGATTACTAATCTCGCATGGAATAGTAAAACTACCTGGATCTTTTAACTTCGGTGGTAATTTATTTTGGATAATTACACTACACTTTTCAGTTAACGCCACCGTTTTAAACTCACCCAATTTTCTTTTCTTCGACATAACTTCTTTCATAAACTTGGTGTAACTCGGCATCTGTTCCAAGGCTTCTGCAAAGGGTATGTTGATATACATCTTTTTAAAAATATCCAAAAATCTTGAAAACTGCTTATCTAACTTTCATTTCTGAAACCTCTGTGGATATGGTATGGGAGGCATTGTAAGAATTTGTTCAGGTGTTTTCTTCTCTAACTCCTCATCTTGTCGGTTTTGGGTTTCTGAGGCTTCCTATTTATCCACGGTTTCTTGGTCCATCTTTTCCTTATCCTTGAGTGTCTCTTGAAAAACCTTTCCACATCATAAGGTCACATCCTTGCAATGTTCATCTTTGCCCGGATTTATCTATGTATCACTGGGAAGTGTTCCCTGTGGACGGCTATTCAACGCATGTACTATCTGCCCCATCTGATTTTCCAAATTCTTGATCTAAACAACTTAACTTTTCGCATTCATATCTACCTGACTCAATAACTTGTCTTGCTCAATCATTCTCTTATCGGTAGCTACAATAAATTTTGCCAACGCTTCTTTAAGATTTATTTTCCTCTCTGGCTGTTGTTGAGTCTAATTCTGAAATTTGAGTGGGTTTTGCGGTCTAGGAGCTTGAGCTTGACTATTACTCAAAGAAAATCCCAGATGATTTCTCCACCCTGGGTTATATGCATTCTGATTTGGATAAGGCTGGACTGATTGATTATAGCTTCCCACGAATTGTGCTAATTCTGCATTGATGGCACATTGGTATGTAGGACGACCCATCACACAACTCATAAACCATAGCTACTTGCGGTGCAGATGGTGGACCCCATATTTTAATCCTCTTAGTTAATGCGGAAACATGTGCTGTCAACGCTGTCACTGCATCCAATTCTAGCTTTCCCGGTGTTTTTAGAGGATTAAATTTTGTCATTGGCCACTGATAATTATTATTGGCCATCGTCTCTAACAGTTGATAAGCCTCTTCAAAATTCTTCGCCATGATCGCTCCACCTACTGCTGCATCAATACTGGCTCTTATGGACGCATGCAAACCATTGCGAAATATCCCAACCTGCATCCACTGTGGAATTCCATGATGTGGACATTTGCGGAGCATATCCTTAAATCTTTTCTGAGCCTCATATAAGGTTTTTGACTCGAACTATACAAAGGTGTGTATATCATTCCGTAGTTTTGCCGACTTTGCTTGTGGGAAAAACTTAGCTAGGAATTTTTGAGCTAAGTCGTCCCAAGCGATGATTGAACCAGGCAGCAATGAGTGTAACCAACTCCGAGCTTTGTCTTTCAACGTAAACAGAAACAACCTCAACCTTATTGCATCTTCCGAAATATTATTGAATTTGAAGGTGTCGTAAATTTCTAAGAAACTCAAAATGTGCTAGTTCGGATCATCTGTCAAACTACCCCCAAACTGAACTGCATTTTATAGCATCAGTATTGTTCTCGGTTTGATCTCGAAACTGTTTGCATTAATTTTTGGCCTCCAAATACTAGATTGTATATTCGTGACTGTCAGAATGGCATAATTCCTGAGTGATTTTTGTTCTTCCCCTGCCATGACTACTGGAATTTCTTGTGCCGCTAGATCTTCTTCCAATGTTATAACCTCACTAGTCAACCTTACTTTCTGGAACTTCCTTTCGGTATTGTCTGCGTAAGAAAAAAGTTCCTTTTTGGCATTTGATCTAGTGTGAATTACAAAGAGTTCCTGAAAACACAAGAAGAAAAAAAATACATAAATAACATTTAAATTAAGATCGAATTGATTATAACTAATATAAATAATATTAATTAAGAATTCCCCGACAACGACGCCAAAAACTTGTTGGCTGATTTTACAATCAATTATTTGTGCAAGTATACACAGTCAGCAAGTAATAAAGTGGTAAATTAAGTGTCGAACCCACGAGGAATTCTAATCAATAAACTCCGACTACTAGTAATATACCAATTCATTTTTATTTAAATAACTACAATTTGTGATTTTTAAATTAAGAAAACTAAATTTACTAATTAAACTGGATTACATTAAAAATTAATTCAAATAAATAAAGGTTAAGACTACAATATCCCCAATTTATGTACTACAAACTAATTATCCAAATAACCCAATTATTACGCCTCCTAAATTGTTAACAAGAATTCTAGTTGTTAAAAGCCCTTTCCCAAGTGAACAGATAACTTCTATTCAATTCAATTAATCCTGCGATATTCATATGTAAAATAATTAAACCAAACCCCTTAAGTTCCAATTCCTAATTTTTTACATGTAGTGAACAAATATTCCTATTCAATTCATGTAACGACCCCAAAATTCATACAATATAATTCTCAACTTCGGTCGTTAATAACACATCTACCTTCTGATTTTACATTATTTTTTGATGTTAAACTTTATAAAATGCGGAATAATTTAAACAGTTTCCATGCATCACGTAGCACATAATAACATTATGCTCAACATATATCTCATAAACATTGGACTAACATAACAAACATGTTACAGTTCATATAATAAGTATAAAGATTGAGTTCCTTACTCAATCAGCATGCTTTACACAATCAACTTAGTCATAAGTTCACTTTAAAATTTCATACATTCAACATATATATAACACATCATGCTATTTGCAATAAAGATTTAAAATAATCAAATTCACATAGCAAATAAGAACTGAAAGACTTGCCTTGATCGTTGTTTACCAATAGCAGTTTAACAACTTACAAATATCTGCACTTCAAGTACCCTACACAATTATATAATCATTCATGTGACACCCCAGATTTTATGAATAAAGAATTAATTTTCTCGAAATAATTTTTTAATATTATGGTGTGAATTTGAGATAATATTATAGTTGTGGGTAGTATTTATAAATTTTGCAAAGTATGCAAGTTGTTATATTATATTCGATTGGTCAGGGAATATTCTTTGTGTCGGAAAATATTCGTACGACGGTACAATTATTGGTGGACCCCACAACGGAATTATTGTCGGATTTAGAAAACGACAAAAATATTTTATTAAAAATAACGGCGGAAGTTTTACCGTTGATACTGTTGAACTACTGGGTAGTAAAAGTACAGTAATACGCGTTGTTGCATAGTAGCACACGGTATTGATTATTGATATTTATGTGAGAAGTCGCTCAGTTTGATTCAATTATTGTCGATTAATAATATGAATTATTATAGCGATGCTGACATTTTGTTTTATTCGTATTATTAACGTAATAAAACAGAAACATCTTTTTATATAAAATAGAATACTTTATTAAAGTTATTCTATAAATAGAATATATTATATTTTATTATGCATAGTGTTGTATAGTGTTTTGCATAGTGTTGCATAGTGTTTGCATAGTAAAATTCTTTTTATATAAATAGAATATATTATATTTTATTTAAAATATTTTTCTTTAAATATGGACCGTCAGATTAAAGTAAATCAATCTGGACCGTTTATGGATTATTTACTATGCATTCCATTTTCCTATAAATAGAAGCTCATTCCTTCATTATTTTCTTACGAATTCACTGAACTCTAGAGAGAGAAACTATAGAGAGATAGAAGAAAAGCTTTTTGCTACTTAACTTTTCTTTTCCTATATCCAGTTTCTGTTACGGTAAGGGGTGTTATCCTTTCTTATTCATGAAGAGAACTGTTGTTATTCCATTTCTTATTATTCTGTTGGAATAACCTGTATACACGGTCTACCCTATACTTGGTGACATTCTTCTATTATTCTGTTGGAACATCCTGTCTGTGTGTTTTACACCGGACCTGGTTCCGTCTTTATTATTATTCCGTTGGAACATCCTATCTGTGTGTTTTACACCAGACCTGGTTCCGTCTTTACTATTCTGTTGGAACATCCTGTCGGTGCAAATTTTACCTGAACTGGTTCCGTTATTATTATTCTATTGGAATAACCTGTCTATGCGAAGTACTGCATGCATGGTGATTTCTGTTGTTATTTCATTCTTTATTATACTCAGTTGGTTAAAGTTTTGACTTCTATACTCCATGAAATTAGTAGAATATCCTTGATATTTGCGCTTCATCCAGTATCTTTTCATGGAAATATTCTTCTGATCATTCTTAAATTTTACTCTACAAAGCAGTATCATGTTGACAATTTGGACGTTAGTAGTTCTTGGACAAATTAATTCTTGAACTTGTTTTTATTGAATTCTTATATCATTGTCATCATCCTCATGTTAATGTTATGTTGAAAGTCATCTGTGACCTGTAGTGCATAGATGAACTTGGTATGATTATGACCAGAGATTATTCGGTATAATCATGACCGTAATGTTACAAATAATGTCAAAATTAAAAGTCATCATTGGCCCGTAGTGCATTGATGGACAATTTTTGGTATTATTATGGCTATGGATTCTCTTCGGCCAAGGGAGCAAAGATGAATTATTTTATAGCATGATCATGACCATTGATGAATACACAAATGTCCTTGGCCCGTAGTGCATGGAATTTGTGGTCGTGAACCTAATAAATATCCTTGGTCGTAGTGCAGGGATGATGTGGTTTATTTATTAAGCTGAGTCTCAGCGATAAAAGTGATGAAAAACTTTTTAAATCATAAAAGATAGTAGATTCTATTCTCTACTTGACTCTTTTAATGGATTGCTTGATCCGCTACTGTTAAACTTGATGTTGTTATATTTTATCAGTTTAATATTGTTGAAGGCTAACGATAATTTATTCTGCATTATCTTAGTCATAATATTTCTTACTGGGCTAGTTGAGCTCACCCTTTCTTTCACTGTTCTCTTCAGGAAATGAGAACATAGCAGGGACTAGTCGGGGAACGGAGTGACGGTCCAGAGGATAACATTAGTAGTCCTCACTATTCTGTGAAATAGTGTATTAATAATTGTAATGAGGACTCTTTTTGAGTTTGTATAATCTCTAGTAGACAATAATTGTATTCAAACTCACAGTTATGTTTTGTCGTATTGTACACGACAGTTGTATTAGTAAGTTGTATTTGAATTATGTACCATGTATCTGACGACCCAAGATGGGTGATGTATACCTAATTTTGGGGGCGTCACATTTGGTATCAAAGCTTAAGGATATGATCCCTGGCTAAGATGTGAGACTAGAACTAGGAAGGGAGAGACGGGGAATTCCTTCGCTAATATGACCTACTTAAATTTATTTTGTATTTAATTGGTCGATTATTAGTATAGGGATAATATGTGATATGTTAATTAACCCTTATTTTGTGGCAATGTTTGAAAATGGCATCCGAGAATGTTGAGATTATCAATGGAGCATAGGAGACCGTTGAGTCTCCACAGATCAATAATCAGGATAATGTGCAACTAGAGGACAATACTCCTCATGAAAATAATAACACCGATGAAATGGTGAATGATGGGATGGTCAGAGGCTTTATGCAATTCATGCAACAACAGGCTAAGGCAACTTCTGACCAAAATACAGGTAGAAATACTGATAACTCTCGGACGGTCACCGCTAAGTAGTTTAAGGAGCAATTCATGCAACAAAGGGAGAAGGCGGCTCCTGTTCATAATGGAGGAGGAAACAATGACAACCCATGGTTGGTCACCGCTAAGCAATTCAAGGAGCTGGGACCACCAGAGTTTTTGGGAAAGCCAGAACCACTTAAGGCAGAGACGTGGTTAAAGCAGATCACCAAGATATTTGATGTCTTGGGATGCTCCGAGGAGCAAAAGGTTCCCTTTGCCACCTTTATGTTGCGTGAAGAGACAGATTACTGGTGGGAATCGGTAAAACGTACTCAACCTGCCGTACTGAAGATGTCTTGGGAGAAGTTTCAAGAGCTGTTCAACGACAAATAATTTCCTGAAATTATTCGTCACATGAAGGAGGTGGAGTTTATCAAATTAGAGCAAAACAATATGACCGTGTCGCAATACGAGGCAAAATTTACAGAGTTATCCCGGTTTGCGTCCCACTTGGTGGATAATGAAGAGAGAATGGCGCGATTATTTTTAAGAGGTTTGAAGCCGGAGATACGTCAACATCTTATTTCTCATAAACTGTGTTTGTATTCAGATGTTGTAAATAGGGCTCAGTTGGTGGGCGCGATAACGAGTCAACCAAACCAAAAGAGAGCATCCGGCAAAATGATAATACCGGTGATAACAGTCATCAAAGCGGTGATAATAAGCATGGAGGGAATCAACATGTCAGAAATGGTAACCACTTCGGTAATAATCATGGCCAAAATAATAATAATGGACATTTCAAGAAGAGAAGGTTCAACAATGATGTAAAGACGTCGGTACCAGCACCCGTTTTTAAAGGAATAAGAACGACCACCGGTCGTATGTTTCAAATGCGGACAGGAGGGACACATCCGTCCAAACTATACGTAGCAGTCCAAAGCATGTTTTAATTGCTAAAGAGAAGGTCACCTAGCTTGATTTTATCGTATGATGAAGTCATATCCAGCTAGGATAATGATGCCAAAGGATGTCCCAGACAAGCCAAAGCCGGTAGTTTAAGAGAGAGCGTTTTTTTTCTCTCGTGACAAGGAACCTGAATAAAATTATCACGGGTAAGTTAATCATAAGCTCTTACGAAGTCTATACAGTGTTAGATACCGGTTCTACTCACTCTTTTATTTCACCTAGTTGTGTTCAATATTTGTACTTAACTCCGGAGAAGTTAAATTTTGATTTATCTATTGAAACTCCACTGGGAGAAACCTTCGTTACCTCCACTGTTTATAAATCTTATTTGATACAAATCGACACTTTCACGTTACGTGTTGATCTTGTCTCTTTGAAAATACTTGCCTTTGATGCGATTTTAAGAAACGATTGGTTAACTACTCATCATGTTTTTTGTAAGGTTGTTAGCTTTCATATTCCTAACCAACCTATTATGTGAATTCAAGCAACCAAACCACTAAATTCAATCATTGTCCTATCAAGCCATAAATAAAGAGCCCCGATCCTTTTGTTGATGACTTCCTTGTGTGGAATGCACCGAAGCCAGACTTTCTGTAGGCGACGTCGTGAATGACGATAACAAGTTGATAGGTATCATTGTGAGGTGCTATCTAGGTTAAGGGATAGAAGTCACAGTTGGTATCAATGTGACGTACTATCCAAGTCTTGGATGTGAGTAACAGTTTTGAATGATATTGTTATCATTAATAAATCTCTTGACGTATTCCTGAAGACTTCTTAGCCTACCCTAGAGCGTGAAATCAAATTTTGTATTGACACAGGTACAAAACCCATTTCTTAAACCCTCAAAATAATTTTTTCAACTAAAACGAAAGTAACATGCACCAAAGACGTTGACTCGAGCTGTTGAAGATTACGATCGTACTATTCAATATCATCGTGGAAGAGCGAACGTGGTAGCTGACGTGTTGAGCAGAAGATCGTATGCGTTTACAAGTGCGATGTTGTTAACACAAAGACTCATTTCGTATAACTTGCAAATGATGAAGATAGAGTTAAAGACTTTAGGGACCCACGTGAAGATAACGAATATACGAGTAAAATTAACTTTAATCGATAAAGTTAAAGACGCTCAAGCTACATATCCGAATCTGATGAATGTGAAGAAGAATGTTCAAGAGGGTGTTATTTTAGAAGAAAGAGTTGCTGAAGAGAGGAAATCTCAACCCTCAATTTAATTGGCCCATTTGAAATCCTCGATTGAGTAGGAACTGTGGCTTATAGACTCGTTTTACCGCCAAATATATTGCGTGTTCATAATGTTTTTTTTTCGTATCGATGTTACGTAAATATGTGGATGACCCGAACCACATTATTAATTTAGAACCGGACGAGATAGCGGATGATTTAACGTTTGAAGAGATACGTGTTACAATCTTGGATAAGAAGAATCGTATTCAACACTCAAAGGTTATATCTCAAGAGTTAGAATTTGAAGTGAAGTCAAGGTATCCTCACCTGTTCGGCATACCAGGTATGTACGTAAATTTCGAGTGTGAAATTCCATAAGGAAGGGAGATTGTGAAACCCTAGATTTTATGAATAAAGAATTAATTTTCTCGAAATAATTTTTTAATATTATGGTGTGAATTTGAGATAATATTATAGTTGTGGGTAGTATTTATAAATTTTGCAAAGTATGCAAGTTATTATATTATATTCGATTAGTCAGAGAATATTCTTTGTGTCGAAAAATATTCGTACGACGGTACAATTATTGGTGGACCCCACAACGGAATTATTGTCGGATTGAGAAAACGACAAAAATATTTTATTGAAAATAACGGTGAATGTTTTACCGTTGATACTGTTGAACTACTGGGTAGCAAAAGTACAGTAATACGCGTTGTTGCATAGTAGCACACGGTATTGATTATTGATATTTATGTGAGAAGTTGCTCAGTTTGATTCAATTATTGTCGATTAATAATATGAATTATTATAGCGATGCTGACATTTTGTTTTATTCGTATTATTAACGTAATAAAACAGAAACATCTTTTTATATAAAACAGAATACTTTATTAAAGTTATTCTATAAATAGAATATAATATATTTTATTATGCATAGTGTTGTATAGTGTTTTGCATAGTGTTACATAGTGTTTGTATAGTAAAAATCTTTTTATATAAATAGAATATATTATATTTTATTTAAAATATTTTTCTTTAAATATGAACCGTCAGATTAAAATAAATCAATCTGGACCGTTTATGAATTATTTACTATGCATTCCATTTTCCTATAAATAGAAGCTCATTCCTTCATTATTTTCTTACGAATTCACTGAACTCTAGAGAGAGAAACTATAGATAGATAGAAGAAAAGCTTTTTGCTACTTAACTTTTCTTTTCCTATATCCAGTTTCTGTTACGGTAAGGGGTGTTATTCTTTCTTATTCATGAAGAGAACTGTTGTTATTCCATTTCTTATTATTCTGTTGGAATAATCTGTATACGCGGTCTACCCTATACTTGGTGACATTCTTCTATTATTCTGTTTGAACATCCTGTCTGTGTGTTTTACACCGGACCTGGTTCCGTCTTTATTATTATTCCGTTGGAACATCCTGTCTGTGTGTTTTACACCGGACCTGGTTCCGTCTTTATTATTATTCCGTTGGAACATCCTGTCTGTGTGTTTTACACCGGACCTGGTTCCGTCTTTACTATTCTGTTGGAACATCCTGTCGGTGCAAATTTTGCCTGAACTGGTTCCGTTATTATTATTCTATTGGAATAACCTGTCTATGCGAAGTACCGCATGCATGGTGATTTCTGTTGTTATTCCATTCTTTATTATTCTCAGTTGGTTAAAGTTTTGACTTCTATACTCCATGAAATTAGTAGAATATCCTTGATATTTGCGCTTCATCCAGTATCTTTTCATGGAAATATTCTTCTGATCATTCTTGAATTTTACTCTACAAAGCAGTATCATGGTGACAATTTGGACGTTAGTAGTTCTTGAACAAATTAATTCTTGAACTTGTTTTATTGAATTCTTATATCATTATCATCATCCTCATGTTTATGTTATGTTGAAAGTCATCTGTGACCTGTAGTGCATAGATGGACTTGGTATGATTATGACTAGGGATTATTCGGTATAATCATGACCGTAATGTTACAAATAATGTGAAAATTAAAAGTCATCATTGGCCCGTAGTGCATTGATGGACAGTTTTTGGTATGATTATGGTTTTGGATTCTCTTCGGCCAAGGGAGCAAAGATGAATTATTTTATAGCATGATCATGACCATTGATGAATACACAAATGTCCTTGGCCCGTAGTGCATGGAATTTGTGGTTGTGACCCTAATAAATATCCTTGGCCGTAGTGCAGGGATAATGTGGTTTATTTATTAAGCTGAGTCTCAGCGATAAAAGTGATGAAAAACTTTTTAAATCATAAAAGATAGTAGATTCTATTCTCTACTTGACTCTTTTAATGGATTGCTTGATTCGCTGCTGTTAAACTTGATGTTGTTATATTTTATCAGTTTAATATTGTTGAAGGCTAACGATAATTTATTCTGCATTATCTTAGTCATAATATTTCTTACTGGGCTAGTTGAGCTCACCCTTTCTTTCACTGTTCTCTTCAGGAAATGAGAACATAGCAGGGACTAGTCGGGGAACAGAGTAACGGTCCAGAGGATAGCATTAGTAGTCCTCACTATTCTGTGAAATAGTGTATTAATAATTGTAATGAGGACTCTTTTTGAGTTTGTATAATCTCCAGTAGACAATAATTGTATTCAAACTCACAGTTATAGTTTGTCGTATTGTACACAACAGTTGTATTAGTAAGTTGTATTTGAATTATGTACCATGTATCTGACGACCCAAGATGGGTGATGTATACCTAATTTTGGGGGCATCACAATTCACATTAACTATTAGTCACATAGCAATGCATAGTAGTTGTAATGTAAACTTTACTTTACGTCTCATAACCCTTCCTATTATATATACACAATGTTCAATTTTATTGTGTTAACTTTCAACTTATATCACACTATATTTCGTACTCGAAGTTCATTCAAATGTTTCAGTCTTGCTAGGATTACTTATTAGTTTTATATTAACCATATTCAATATCTTATAATATTCATTTCATTTGATTTAAAACACTTTTTACGTTCATTAACCCTTATCACGACATTTCGACGTTTATTCGTCACACGCCCAATTTGTCTCTCTTGTGCGTGCTTAATATGCGTATACAACTTATCTAATATATCATTTATTAATGTTAAACATCATTATACTTCATAATATTTATGTTCTATAACTTAGAATAATATCTATTATCGTCGACAACACTATACTTGTGTATGTGCATGTCTGACGCCCTCCGATTACCTCCGAATACGCATCAGTCACAAAGATAACAATTTTGACTACTGTTTACGACCTCAAATTGAACAACTTAAAGAATAAAAGTTGTAGGTCCATTCGTCCTCGTTCTGAATCATCTTGAATTGCTTTAATCGGAGTTCGTATGAAAGTGTTATGCCTATTTTACTAAAATATGTCAAAATAGTCACACCTGACATAGTTTGGGTGCAGCTGCGCCCAATTAAGCCTTGGGCATAGTGCAGCTATGCCCTCGAGTACAGCTGCGCCCCAACTGACTTAGGGCACAATGCAGCTACGCCCGTTAGCAGAAACGGGACTTGAAGCTACTTTTCTCGCGATTTTTGACCCTTTTTCTCCTACTAATCTTCATAATTTGAGTTATATACATCCAAATTAGTCCATTTTTGATTCTATGGATTCGTAATTCATAGAACTAAAACATACTAGAATTCTAACGATTTATAAAAAATATTAACCAACCTAAAATTTGACCCAAAACACATGTTCATAGTCTATTTTTCATGTTTTAAACACATTTAGCGAATTCAATCGCCACGACTTTGTTTCTTAACCAAATTGATTCATTCAACTTGCTTTCTTTTCATATCTTATCTTATTAACACAATCAATCACCAATTTTACAATTATAACATAAACTCCTAACCAATTTTAGTCTCAAAACAGACCCAAAATATATATATTAAACAAAACTCATATTATTCATCTTTAACATGTTCTCATGAGTTTGATTACTCTAAAACCACTTTTAGATGATATAGAATGGATTATACAAACCCATTAACATCTACAACCAATTCCTTAAGAAATCCAATTTATTAATAAAGAACTCAAGGGTTTAGAATTGATTCTTACCTCTTGATTCTTCCTAATCTTAGTTTGGTGATGAAGAACAATTGCTTAATCTCCTCCTTACTTCTCCTTGACTCTTCATCCTTCTTTTCCAATTCTCTCTAAACTCTCTCTTTCCCTCTGTATTTTCACTGATATCTAACCTTAGGGAAAGAAATAATATGCGTAGAAATAAACTAATATGGCTTTTACGTCTGCATCAGTTACAATAAGCCAAAGGCCACAAGGCCTTGTTTGGCTACACACAATTCCCCTCATTCCAATTAATTTTGATAAGATTATATTATATAGTTTTTATTTGTCACACCTCTAACCATTTTACATAACTTACAATAATAATTATAATTTTTATTATAATTTTTCTGATGATTAATAAATAATCATATATCTAATTTAATTAATAAATTATATTTAAACAACGCTTTATTTAATTTACTTATTTTCTTTAATATAAACAACTCATTTAATTTAATTAATTCATTAAATTAAATCTTAAAAGAATAAAATTTACCTTTACTTTAATTTAATTATCGTACACACGTAACTAAATTATTATACCAGAATTTCATAAATTATTTATTTTTCTCAATAAATACATTATTTAAAATATTTATTTAATTCAATAAATATTTAAAATTAATTTCCAAATTCATTTAATTTCTTCAATAGTTAACTTAACTATTGAACCTCACTTTTCCAATATATGAATATATATTTCTCTTCACACCAGTTCACATATTTCAAAATATATAGCACACACACACACACACACACACACACACACACACACACACACACACACACACACATATATATATATATATATATATATATATATATATATATATATATATATATATATACTTAAACTCAAAATACCTCATAATAAGAATTTTAATTATTAAATTCTTTTTTTAATAACTTATAAAAATTTGGGTTGTCACATCTTTCCCTCCTTATATGGATTCCGTCCTCGGAATCACCGAAACCCTACCTTACAAAGGTTTTCACAAAATCTCTTTCACAATTATCGTTGAATAACTTCAACACGTTAACTTAGCAAAAAGTTTTACATAAATATATACTTCATTCATTTCTTCAACAACTTTTAGGTTTTATTACATAACCTTCAATAAAACATAGTCGTATATAAAATATTATATATTCTTTAACCCATTCATTTTCTTTTCTAAGGATCGTTATCATAAACACTCGGGATATTACATTCACCCTTTCTTCTAAGAAATTCGTCCCCAAAATTTTGACTTACTAGTATTCGTTCATTCCATTTATCAAAATAGATTCTATGTTAATATCTATTTATTCATTAGGTTCTACAACCAAATTCTTTCTTTAAGGATCTTTCTAAGATCATCATATTCCTCACCTCTTCCTCTTCTAAGAGTTTTACATTTCTCTTCTTTCTGGAATTTCAATTCTTTCTTGAAATTATTATGTTTTTCTTAATTTTCTCATCCTTTACACTTTCACATTTCAGAATAATAAGAATCTTTCACAACTGCTCAATAATTGGGAAGTGATATGAATAACAGGAATTTAAAAGATTCCAAATCATGTTGAGGGTCATAAGACCTTGAACTACGTCCACGGTTATAAGTACTCTTTTAACTTAAACCTTAACAGTCATTAGACTATAGGGACTCCCGTACTTAGGGTGTTAAGTCCTTCGTACGATGTATTGTGCACTCTACCCACGGTTATATGTATTATTTCAACTTAAACCTTAACAGTCATTAGAATTTAGAGACTCCCGTACTTAGGGTGATCAGACCTTCGTACCATGTATTGTGCACAAACATCTAAACGCTTCCACGTAATCCTCTATAAAAGGGTTGTTCATCTCAGCTTTTCAACATCTGAATCCGCACCAAAGCAATTTGGTTTGGCATAACTTCTCAAGAAATATTTTAATTTCATGAACATCTTTCAATATTCGTCTAGCTGAATTAAATAGCATAGACTTTTACAACAATTCAGACATCAATCGAAATATATATATATATATATATACATATATATATATATATATATATATTCTCATATCTTAAAGAAATCTCAAAAATCTTTTTATAACGTCGTGACACTGCACAATATTTACAGTTCGTTTGAGGATTCCGTCATTTAGTGATTTTATCATACTACATCATACCATAATGGGCTGACGATCCTTAGATCACATCCAACACGAAGTAATATTGCATTGATGACTCCATTGTTTTTATCATTTCTGCACCAGTTTCCATGATGCATTGATGATATAAAAATAAATTTTGATATATTTCAAATCATTTTTGTCTAGCCGAAGCAATTAGTATAGACATACGAATAACGGTATTGTTTTTAAAACTCATTGGTTTCGTCATTTGATCTAATGTTTTTCAAGAAAATATAAGTGCAAACATCAGCACAAAGTCAATAAATTTCGAAAGTCTAGCATAGCTAGTAGATTTAGAATATCAGGTATCCATCAACTTTAATCTTTACTCCATTACTTCATTACTTAACCAATTCTTTTTTTTTATTTCTAGCACCACTAATGCTCTTATACTAAATATTCTTGTAATTCAACTTACAATCTTCCTATACCCCCAGTATAGTCCACCAAACTTACCGCACATTGGAAGTTCAAGAACTTGCCACAATAATATGAGTTTAAGAACTTATCTTAGTCAGACCATAGGCGTCTATTCGCTGAGGGGTTTAAAACGTACCATATTATTATGAGTCACGAACTTACCATATGCATTAGTTTTAAGAACCGCACCTAATCCTAATAATATCTTACTAATTTTAATAGTTTCTAACTATCAAATATACACATGAAAAAAGAATCACCTTTTCACCACATATACATTGATAGTGTGACACCAACATTCCAATGATTATCAATATGATAAACTGAGTGCAAGTACAAAACCCTCGCCCATACAAAGATTTGTACAACTCAACCATCATATGAGTCCTCAATTGAAATCCCACCTAACTCTATCTTGCTTATAACTTGCTCTTTTATTAATATGAATTCCTCGTATCACATCATCTATAACTCCTCGTGAGTTATCTCATACTATTTCATAGTACATCATCTTCATAGCATCAAGCTATAATTATTCAAACAGTACAGACCATCTTTCTTTTATAACTTAAACTGACCACGTCGTGATCTTATTCTATAATCATCTCCCTTAAAATTCTTTTCTTAACTCGTGATCATTTTGTTTTACGATCCTCTTTCTTTCCTTTTTCATCATTTACGATTTCATTTATGCTTTTAATCTTCCAGATTTTGTGTATTCATCATTATTTGTTATATTGGCTATTGGAGTTGGGTAACTCCCATTTCTTATCTTTATATCTCTTCAAGATTCTTCTTTGAATTCTCTTGTTCATAAAACAATTCTTCCTTTAAGAATTTCTAACTTCATTTAAATTGCATAACATTTCATTTAAGTTCTACATTTTCATCATACGTATCCATTTCTATACTTGGTACACATCGAGTTTCTAACAGTTTCAATATGGTACGCTGAGTGGTTTCCCACAAACAACCAACAAACTAGGTTCTGAGTTGCTAGTTCGTATATACCTCCGCTCTATGAAGGAAACGTTTAGCCTAGATACCAAACATCAACTACTAAAGAGTAAAATTGTACCATACTTAAATATAACTTTTTATTCTTAATTTCTTTATCATTCTCTTCTTATAGACATCACCTTACATCCCTATTATTGGAGTTGGGTAACCCCACATTCATATTCCTTATAACTCTGTTAGATTCTTCTTTGAATCCTCTTACGCTTGTTTTAATCCCTTCTTTATAAATTTCTTAAAGTACTTCTTATTTTTCAAACTCTATTTGAGCTTATTCGTTCATTATCATCATCTCTCTTCTCTAAGGTTATAGCCTAAGGTACTCTTACCTAAGGTTTCTAACCTATCAACTTTGATACCAAATGTAACGACCCCAAAATTCATATAATATAATTCTCAACATCGTTCGTTAATAACACATCTATCTTCTGATTTTACAACATTATTCGATGTTAAACTTTATAAAATGCGGAATAATTTAAACTTTTATATCTTTTACTTTAATTCCCTGAATCAAAACCTTTATCATCTACATGTCTTTGAATCAATCTTATTTTATGATTCACTTTATCATTATTATTATTATATAAAATTTTATATTTTAATCCGATAACCTTTACATATCAGATAACTCTAACTTTAGCTTTACAACTCAACATAAAACTATACATCATAAAACATTTAATACATCTCATGAATCTTAATCAATGTATAAAGAAATAACAACTTTAGCTAAAATATTAATCTCCGTGTATTATTTCTGATCCACGTCATTCTAGTAGCACATAGTGTTACCTTCAATTCTTAACCTGCAAAAGTGGTTATTTGCAAGGTTGAGCTCGACAACCCAACAAAATCTAACAGTTTTCATGCATCACGTAGCACATAATAACATGCTCAACATATATCTCATAAACATTGGACTAATATAACATACATGTTACAGTTCATATAATAAGTATAAAGATTGAGTTCCTTACTCAATCAGCATGCTTTACTCAATCAATGTAGTCATAAGTTGACTTTAAAATTTCATACATTCAATATATATATAACACATCATGCTATTTGCAATAAAGATTTAAAACAATCAAATTCAAATAGCAAATAGGAACTGAAAGACTTGCCTTGATCGTTGTTTACCAATAATAGTTTAACAGCTTACAAATATCTGCACTTCACGTGTCCTACAAAATTATATAATCATTCACATTAACTATTAGTCACATAGCAATGCATAGTAGTTGTAATGTAAACTTTACTCTACGTCTCATAACATTTCCTATTATATATACACAATGTTCAATTTTATTGTGTTAACTTTCGACTTATATCACACTATATTTCGTACTCGAAGTTCATTCAAGTGTTTAAGTCTTGCTAGGACTACTTATTGGTTTTATATTAACCATATTCAATATCTTATAATATCCATTTCATTTGATTCAAAACACTTTTTACGTTCATTAACACTTATCACAGCGTTTCAACGTTTATTCGTCACACGCCCAATTTGTCTCTCTTGTGTGTGCTTAGTATGCATATAAACCTTATCTAATATATCATTTATTAATGTTAAGCATCATTATAATTCATAATATTCATGTTCTATAACTTAGAACAACATCTATTATCGTCGACATCACTATACTTGTGTATGTGCATGTCTGACGTCCTCTGATTACCTCCGAATACGCATCAGTCTCAAAGATGACCATTTTGACTACTGTTCCTAACCTCAAATTAAATAACGTAACGAGTAAAAGTTGTAGGTCTATTCGTCTTTGTTCCGGATAAACTTGAATCGCCTTAATCGGAGTTAGTATGAAAGCGTTATGCCTATTTTACTAAAATATGTCAAAACAGTCACACCTGACATAGTTTGGGCGTAGCTGAGCCCAATTAAGCCTTGGGCATAATGCAGCTATGCCCTAGAGCGCAGCTGCACCCCAAATGACTTAGGGTATAGCGCAGCTGCGCCCGTTAGCAGAAACGAGACCTGAAGCTACTGTTCTCGCATTTTTGACCCTTTTTCTCCTACTAATCTTCATAACTTGAGTTATATACATCCAAATTAGTCCGTTTTTAATTCTATGGATTCGTAATTCATAAAACTAAAACATACAAGAATTCTAACAATTTATAAAAAACATTAACTAACCTAAAATTTGACCCAAAACACGTGTTCATACTCTATTTTTATGTTTTAAACACATTTAACGAATTCAATCGCCACGACTTCATTTCGTAACCAAATTGATTCATTCAACTTGCGTTCTTTTTGTTTCTTATCTTATTAACACAATCAATCACCAATTTTACAATTATAATATAAATTCCTAACCAATTTTAGTCTCAAAACAGACCCAAAATATATATATTAAA
The DNA here is from genome assembly GCA_020205505.1 of Panax japonicus. NCBI lineage: Eukaryota > Viridiplantae > Streptophyta > Magnoliopsida > Apiales > Araliaceae > Panax > Panax japonicus. Next base: position 28,673,939 of record CM035108.1, on the reverse strand, counting down.
CAAAACTCATATTATTCATCTTTAACATGTTCTCATGAGTTTGATTACTCTAAAACCACTTTTAGACGATATAGAATGGATTATACAAACCCATTAACATCTACAACCAATTCCTTAAGAAATCCAATTTATCAATAAAGAACTCAAGGGTTTAGAATTGATTCTTACCTCTTGATTCTTCCTAATCTTAGTTTGGTGATGAAGAACAATTGCTTAATCTCCTCCTTACTTCTCCTTGACTCTTCAACCGTCTTCTCCAATTCTCTCTAAACTCTCTCTTTCCCTCTATATTTTCACGGATATCTAACCTTAGTGAAAGAAATAATATGCGTAGAAATAAACTGATATGGATTTTATGTCTGCATCAGTTATAATAAGCCAAAGGCCACAAGGCCTTGTTTGGCTACACACAATTCCCCTCATTCCAATTTATTTTGATAAGATTATATTATAATTTTTATTTGTCACACCTATAACCATTTTACATAACTTACAATAATAATTATAATTTTTATTATAATTCTTCTGATAATTAATAAATAATCGTATATATAATTTAATTAATAAATTAGATTTAAACAACGCTTTATTTAATTTACTTATTTTCTTTAAAATTAAAAAACTCATTTAATTTAATTAATTCATTAAATTAAATCTTCAAAGAATAAAATTTACATTTGCTTTAATTTAATTATCATACACACGTAACTAAATTATTATACCACAATTTCATAAAATATTTATTTTTCTCAATAAATACATTATTTAAAATATTTATTTAATTCAATAAATATTTAAAATTAATTACCAAATTTATTTAATTTCTTCAATAATTAACTTAACTATTGAACCTCACTTTTCCAATATATGAATATATATTTCTCTTCACACCAGATCGCATATTTCAAAATATATAGCACGTATATATATACTCAAAATCAAAACATCTCATAATAAGAATTTTAATTATTAAATTTCTATTTTAATAACTTATAAAAATTCGGGTTGTCATAATTCACAACCCTCATTATTCATCTCAAGCAAATAATTAAGCATACATGTTATCATGTCCAGTTCCAACTCTAGATTTCATCTCCACAATCCTTCTAGAGTAACACAATAATTATTGGCCAAATAATTAATCAATACGCACAAAACATGATAAATAATTCACCTGGACAATAATAATTGGATTTAATTGAATAATTAATTCATAGACATAAAAGGTTCAATTTGTAGTCTTAATTGTAAATTAGTTCATAACGAAAAATAAAACCAACAATCCCATGAAAATTATCTCAAAAGAATTACACAATTAAAAATAAGAAGAAGAACAAACTCTAAAAGAAATCACTCAAGCTTCAATCTTTAATTTGGAATTCTTCTCCACAATTTTCTTCTAAATCCTTGATCAATCTCCAGTTATGATAGTTCGTTCTTCAATTTTCAGCTAATTGTTCTTTAAATACTCCTCTTCCATCTTGCCCCAATCCTAATCCAATTCAACTTCCAACATGCACGCGCCTCAGTTAACAAAATCTGGACCTATTACCCATTCATCAAGGACTTATAGTCAGGTGCCTCTATTACTTTTGAAGTTGAAAGTATAACTTTTTGGGTCTGAGGACTTATAGTTAGGTGCCTCATTCACTTTTGATGATAAAGTGTAACACTCGGGTGTCTCATCACTTGGGTCATCTAATTTTATGGCAAGTGCGGTCTACGAGGACTTGAAATCAGGTGTCTCATCACTTGGGTCGTCCAATTTCTTGGCAAGTGCAGTCTATGAGGACTTGAAATCGAGTGCCTTGTCACTTGGGTCATCTAATTTCTTGGCAAGTGCAGTCTACGAGGACTTGACCACCATTTAGAGTGGACCACCATCTTGGGTGGATTTTTTTAATTATATTTCGTCAATTCTTGTGCCTCCTCCCTCGGTCATCCAATTACTTGGCAAGGGATACTCCTGGGGACTTGAACCACCATTTTTGGTGGACCACCATCTTGGGTAGATTTTTAATTCATCAACTCTTGTATCTGTAGTTCAGAGTTCTTTCGATGGTAGAGCCAGTATTTGAGTTCTTGATTTCTGGGACTACACCATGGTTGATAGTGTTGCATGTTTCTTTTCCTAGTTCAATCTCCCTAGCTGCCAGCTTCTCATGGTATATCCTCTGTAAATTGTAGTTGTCCATAGTGGAATGTCCTGCGTATTAGTGGTATAGGTAGAAGTTCGGTCTTCTTTTCATCTCTTCCGTTACAACCAACCAGGGCTTTTGGAGGCTTCACCACTTCGTGTTCAACCCATTGTTCATACAGGCTCCTGACTGTCTCCTCGTTACATGTGATAGCCTCTGAAACTAGCATTCTGGTATACTTGTCCCCCTATTTTTCTCTACTTCCCTTAAATTTCTCATTCTTCTCCCTCTTGCCCCCTTGTGATTTTGATTGAGAATCCGCCAAAGCCACAGTTGTTGTCCTATTGCCCTTCCATGTAACTATTGCATGGCTAGTGGGCAATATCATGATTCCTCCTAAGTCTTGTGCAAAAGATGAGAGGGTCGCAAATGAATCACAAGCTTTGGTAATGAGGTGTGGCTTGAAGGCGTCTAAAGCACCATTGTTGCATATGCTAACCAAGTTCTTTTCTTCAATTGGCTCTGCACACTTCTGTGCTTAGGCCTTGAACCTATCCACGTAATCTGACAACTCTTCATTTAGCTTCTGCTTGAATCGCATGACCTCTTTGATGGTTACCTATTTCTATACATAGAAATTGTTCTTAAAAAATTGCAATGTTAGATCATCCCAATCATGGACTGATCCCTTCTCCAAGTTGTAGTACCAACTGAAGGTATTATACGTCAAAGTCTTGTTAAATTCCCTCATTAACAAATTATGATTGTTCATTTCATCATATCCTAACCATGGAGACATCGACTCCACAAACCCAGTAATGTGTTCCCTGGCATTTCCTTTCTCCCCCATTGTATTTTGGAAATTTCGAGGGATGCTCGATATACCCTGCCGGGTAAGGTTGTCTCTGAATATATGTCGGGTAAGGTAGAGTAAAGTCTAACTCTAAAGGTCGGGATGTTTGCCTGTGAAGTTGATTGATCACATTGATCATATCATCCTTTGTCACATATTGGCTCGTGGTATGGACTTGATGTGGTGTTGTGATGTATGGCGGCATTGGCCGTGTGTATGGTACAGAAATTGGTTGATGTACATTAGCATCATAAAAATTTGGTATCGGTTGTGCTTGTGGGCTTGTTCGTTGGATGAGGCTTGGGATGGTTGGTATCTGAACTTGTGAAAATAGAGGGATAGTAGTCAGAATGACATTTATCTGAGGCTGGCTGACTTCCAGTCTGGGTTGTGGCACGTCACCACTATTCTGAGGTTCAAAATGGATGATTGGAATGGGCTGATTCTCCATCAATGGTGGTGCAGTTTGATCCTCCTTATTATTGCTATCGTTGTTGTTGTCCTCCACTCCTGCTTGTTTATCCTTTGATTTGTCTGGGAACATGGCCTTGAAAGCGGGGATCTGCATCAACTGCTGGCAAAAATTTCTCATTTCCCCTTGCTTCCTCTGCATCTCCAGTATCATAGTCATCATCATCCCTTGTCCTTCCTGTGCTTCCTTCAACGCCTTGAGAATCTCCAGTTGCACAACATTTGCCTGCTCTCCATTTTTTCATCGCCTTGCCTTCCCGCGCCTATCTGCCTGACATTCGTTGGTTGTTGAGCAGCCATGTATGGTGAAGTTGAACTTCCTCATGAGGCATCTTCAAAGATGGGTGGATCGAGATCTAGATTCACGCCTTGGAAAGCTTGATTTCCTTGCCTTGGAATTGGATCCGGTGAGGTAATGTTATTTGTTGGTGAAGCTCTTCCTGTAATTCTCCCACTTCGAGTTGTGGACATACCCTTCAAAGATTCTACACCTCCCCAGCAGAGTCGCCAAAGAAATATGGGCAAGGAAATTGTACCTTGCTAGGATTAGGGTTTCGTGTTGGCTAAGGAGGAGAGAAATCCACGAATAGCACGAAATTGATTGAATGAAAAGGGGAGAACGACAAGTGGGCGATTACTCCAATGATGCGTGGCAGAACTCCTAGAATCCAGAAACCGTTTTAGGGTTATTGGATTCCAAGAGCCTTCTTCTTGAGTCCTTCCACTCCTAGAATCCAGAAACCTTGTTAGGGTTATTGGGATTCCAAGAGTCTTCTTGAGTGTTGAGAGAGAATGCTCAGGTCCTTCGATCTTCTAAGAGTCTAAGTCCTGCGTCTGAAGAAAGGTCCCCTTCCCAATGGAATGGAAGAGGTATTTATAAGGTTTTCTGGAAAGTAGTCATGTGTCAGGCATATGCTTTCAGGAAAATTCCAAAAATACCCTTTAATCATCAGAGTAATGCCCAGATTGTCCTGTCCTTTAAGCCACCAATCCAATCCCTCAATTAATTCCCAAAATGAGCTGCCTCCACGAGCCTTCTGCCTTGGGACCCGTGGAGGCTTCTCTCGGGTCTCGCCTATTTATTTTCGGCTTTTCCGTCTTCATTCCATTAGGTTAGGTTATGTCAATCCTAATTTGCACATTTAATGAGGCCGTGGATCCCTAATTGTGCATTTAATTCAATTAGGTCATGTGAACCCTAATTTTACACTTGGGCCCACACTTTCATATCGATAATCCCTATCTATCTGACATTCACAATATTAAAATAAGATTGTTCTTGGAACCGAGCAGCGCAACCTAAGTGCTTACAGAACTCCCAAGATCATTCAATAGCCTCATTCAGATGTATAATTCATATAGATATTGTACTTCTTTTTATCTTCTATAAGAATGTAAAACTAAATAATTAACAAAAGATGATAATAGATAACACACTTAATTACATAAATCCCAAATTAAAACTGTTATTACATCAAAGTCTTCAAGTCTAATACAACGCAATTTAAACTTAATCAAAGCTTCCTATTCACAGGAATGTGTACTAGAACTTCTAGGTATATCAGTCATAGTTACAAAAGAAAAAAATATTTTTGCAAGGATGAGCTATAAAGGCTCAGAAAGTTTTAAACAATTGGTACTTTAAACTAACAGTGCATATAAATTGAATGAACATATAGTTCAAGAGTTTTTCCACACACACACACGGATATATATATTTTTGTGTGTGTGTGTGTGTACTGAGGTTTGTCTGCCAAACCCCACACATTACGAATTTCTGCTAGTCTTGAATAATATTAGTATATATATATATATATATATATATATATATATATATATATATATATATATATATATATATATATATATATATATATATATGTACCAAACTATTTTGGTTTCATCACAGTTTATGTTTTAATATCAAATCAAAACTAAGTTACGCAAATAACAGCTCATTTCATTCAGTTATGCTTGAAAAATAAGTCATAACCTCCCAACAATTGATATCACGAACAACGTATATAAACAAATTCGTACAGTAAAAAGAGAATACTTGCATTTAATACAAAAATTAAATAAATTTAGAAAACTTGCCTCGTATATCTTGTGCAGATAAATGTATCGTTCTAAACGTTATTCGTAAATCCTACACGATTATAAGTCCATGTAGACTAATTAAGCATTTAACGATTAAATCTTTTAAGCTTTATTTTGGGTATTATAATTTATTATAAATAAAACTCCTTGTACTATAAATGGAATAATTTCAGCATTATAATTGCTTATAGAATGAATATTCATCAAAAATAAATTGAGCATTATAATTGCTAGTAAAATGAATATTCGTTTACTATATTTGAAATAAATCTAGCATTATAACTGCTTATAAAATGAATATTCTTACTAAATACTTGAAGAAAATCAGACATAGTAACTGCTTATAAAAGTATATTTTCTACTTAATAAGAGAAATAAATCAGACATAATAATTGCTTGTAAACATGACTTTTGTACTATATACTTAAAATAATTTGGGCATTATAAATTCTTGTAAAAGTATATTTTTACTAAATATATAAGGAAAAATGAAAATAATAACCACTAGAGTAAATACCTCTTGAAGTTGCAAGCTTTAACTAATCCTTTGAAATCTTGAAATTAATCTAACTCACAAGAATGCTCTCTTTCTAATTCTTGATTATAACTTTGCTTTGTAAATTGGTGAAGATCTAATGAACTTAGCACTTTAATTATAGGAAAACATAGTTTCGATAATTCTACGTTAGGGGCTCGACTTATTACAGTTTGCACCTGGCTTATTACAGTTTGGTACATAGGTTAATTACACTTTTGTACATCATTAATTGCACCTTAGTCCCTCAAAATATCTTCTACCAGGCGACATCATCATGATGAGATCATCTTTATGTTTATTTAAGGATGATGTCATGCTTACATCACGCTTGCGTCATCTCTTCTCTGATTGGTCGATTTAAGTTCACATGGATTGGTTTTATTTAGTTAGATTAACTAGGTTTTCTTTACCTAGTTTGGTTACACTAACTTAGTTACACATAACCTAGTTTTATTCCAACAAAATAGTTAGTTTCTTTTCGTCTTTTTTCCTATTTTTTCTTATTCTTGTGAATAGTATTTTTACATAAATTTTCTCAGAAAAATTTTATTTTCATCTTCAAAATTCTTTCTTATTTATTCTTACACGTACCTAGAATCCTAACGTTTAATAATCATCCTAGGTCATAATTCGACTTTTAATCACTTATGATTCATTACACTTAATTTAGATCATAATCTTAATCTCTAATCATATAAGATCATATTTATAAGCCACATAAATATCTGGGATATTACATTCACCCCTACTTATAAGAATTTTGTCTTCAAAATTATTTCTACAATTAACTTTAATCATTTAGTATCATATTTATAAGTTTTATAAATATTCAAGATATTACATTCTCTCATCCTTATAAGAATTTCGTCTCTGAAATTAAGATACATTCTATGAATACAAATGTGGGAAATTTTCTCGCATTTTATCCTCTAATGTTTGAATGGTTCTCTCACTCTGTCCATCTGTTTGTGGATGATATGATGTACGTAATCTAAATTGGGTTCCTAAGTGTGTTTGAAGATTCCTCCAAAAGTTTGAAGTAAACCATGGATCTCGATCTGTCACTATAGAATCAAGAACTCCATACTTAGAGGTAATTTCATTTATGTATAACTTAGCTAATTAATCTAGATTAAAGGTAACCCTAATAGGCAGAAAATGAGTTTGATTTGGTGACACAGTTTACTATTACCCAAATGGCATTGTGACCTTTCTGTGTGATAGGAAGACCTATTACCAAGTCCATGGTTATGTGTTCCTACTTCCACTTGAAAATTGGTAGTTGTAACAATACACTAAGCTTTTGGTGTTCAACTTTAATCCTTTGAGACGTAATACATTTACTTACCCACTCCACTATTTCTCATTTTCATGTGTAGACCACCCAAAGTGTTGACTCAAGTCTTTATACATTTTAGTACTACCCAGATGTATGGAAAATTTAAAGTTATTTAAGATTTCATCTCTTAATGCTCTCTTTGAGGGAACCCAAATTCTATCCTCGTACCAAATTTTATCCTCATACCTCACTTATATCAAATCATATCTTAACTGATGAACTATATTAACTTTATTAAATGATTTATACTTCATATAGTGTCAAACTCCTTTATGGAAATCCTATCACAACAAATTTCTAACGATATACTTTCATTTCCATTCTAGAATTTCTAAAATTTTACAAATTATTAAATCTTTATCACCTATCTTTGTCTCTCTATCAAGTCAAGCACTTAATAGTTTTAATACTATTAAATTCAAATTATTTCTTCAAAACATAACACCTCTTCATCTTTCTCCTGTATCTCTTTAACTATGTTTATTAAGGTCAAACCATTCTTTATAAAAAATAACCTCTCGGTAGAGTTAACTGGTTCTCTTACCTCAATCTCAAGTTTATTAAACTCTTTTATTAGTACCTCGTTGTTTGTTAGTACATTTAACTTTTCTTGATGCTTTCGTCTTTAAATTATTTGCGATGACATTGGCTTTACTGGAATGATATAGGATTTCACAGTCAAAATCTTTTATCAACTCTAACTACCTCTTCTGCCTCATATTCAAATCTCGATAGTCAATACCAAAACTTAAAGTTCCATCCTTAAAATTACATCAAACTCTCATAACTAAATAGGGATAAGGTTTATCAGAGATTTTATGTCTTTTAATCTCTATATTATTATATTATTTTAGCAGGAATTTATTTCTTGGTTAGCTATTTGTACCTTGAAAAGTACATCCATACCTTCATAAGGCATTTTAAAACATTTAGAAAAATTAATAGAGGTAAATGAACAAGTAGAACCGGAGTAAAATAACACATAAGTATTTACAACATCATTTTGGGATAATACATGTTACCATTGTAAGACCCCAATTTTTTTAAAAATAAAGAATAATTTTTTTCGAAATATATTTTTGAATATTATGGTGTGGATATGATATAATGTTATAGTTGTGGGTAATATTTGGAAAATTTGCAAAGTAATCAAGTTTATATAAAATATTCGTTGTGTCAGTGAATATTCGATTGGTCGGGGAATATTCTTTTTAACAGGGAATATTCGTACGACGGCACAATCATTGGTAGACCCCACAACGAATATATTGTCGTAGTTAGAAAAAGACAGAAATATCTTTTTATAAAAATAACGGTGAAAGTTTTTTTGTTAAACTGTTGAACTACCCGGTGGTAAAAGTACAGTAATATGCATGGTTGCATAGTAGCACACGGTATTGATTATTGATGCTTACGTGAGAAGTCACTCAGTAATACTCAATTATTGCTACAGTAATTATTGCATAGTATCTCACATTATTTGATTCAATTATTGTCACATTATCATCTGCATAAATATTTTAAAATTGAGACAACAAAGTTATTCATATTATTATTTGCAATATTGACAATGTCTAGAAGTTCTATCAAGGAGAGGTTTGGTCACTTAATTGTGCGCCAATAAGGAGAAATCCTTATCGGAAAGCCCCCTCTTTACTGGGAACGATCTGGTTGTTAAATATTGTGAGTTATAATATTGATGATGAATAATTGTTTAAGTATTAAGAATGTGTTTATTGAAGATAAGTGATTTACAAAAGTTAAGGGGGAATAATGCAAACTTGGAAAACTTTAGGGGTACTAAAGTGTAATAAGTTAAATCAATCTGGACCATTGGTGGTGGTTTTAATAGTAAATCAATCTGGACCGTCGGTGGTGGTTTTAATAGTAAATCAATTTGGACCGTCGGTGGTGGTTTTAAAAGTAAATCAATCTGGACCGTTGGTTGTGGTTTTAATACTAATCAATATGGACCGTTCGTTTTAATAGTGAATCAATCTGGACCGTTCGTGAATTAGTTATTATTTAGTCTATTCTCCTATAAATAGAAACTTAATTCTTCTTTCATTCTCACCAATTCACTGAGATTCACAAGAGACACTATAGAGAGAAACTATAGAGAGCAAGAAGAAGAGTATTCTGCTACTTCACTTTTGCAATATCCAGCTTTCTACTAATGTAAGGAGTATTATTTCTTTCGTATTCATAAGGAATACTATTTTTCATATTCATCCTTTATTATGTCGGAATAACCTGTCTACGCAGATTACGTACCATATGACAGGTGAAAATCTATTTGCAGTTTTCGTATGTTAATTCTTTTCATATTCTAAAATCTAAACTTACTATGGTAAGTATTGCTTCTATAATCCTTGACATTAGTGGAATATCCTTGAGTTTTGCGCTTCATCCAGTATCATTTTATTGGAATATTGATATGAACTTTTTTATTAAATATCAATATTTTCACCCGAAGTACTATTCACGAGTTACTATACATGGGTTACTATTCACCCGATTACTATTCACTATAATATTATTCACTCGGGTATTCGGGGCACTTTTTATACCAGGGTACTATTCACGAGTTACTATTCATGGGTTACTATTTACCCAATTACTATTCACTCAAATATTGTTCACTCGGGTATTTAGGGCACTTTTCATGTCGGAGTACAATTCACGAAGTACTATTCATGGGGTACTATTCACCAAAAAAATTATTTCTTTTCTGACCTAATTATTTTTGATATATGGATTTTATTCTTGAATTTTACTCTACAAAGCAGTATCATATTGAAAATTTGGACATTATTGAATTTTGGATAAATTAAATTATAAATCTTTAAAAATTTATCCTTTGCTTTCTTTTAATTGAATTCTTATATCATTGTCATCATCCTCATGCTTATATTGTGATGAAAGTCGTCTTTGGCTTATGTGCATAGATGGACTATTGATTGGTATGATTATGACCAGGGATAATTCGGTATAGTCATGACCATTGATGATTACACGAATAATTATTGGCCTGTAGTGCAAGAATAATTTGTGGACGTGATACTAATGAATATCTTTGGCCCGTAGTGCAGGGATGATTCGATGATGTGATCTATTTATTATGCTAAGTCCCAGCAATAAAGTTAATGATAAACTTTTTAAATCATAGACGATAGTAGATATCATGCTCTACTTGACTCTTCTAATGGATTGCTTGTTTCATTGCAGTTAAACTTGTTTTCTATTGTATTCTATAAGTTTAACATTGTTGAAGGCTAATGATAACTTATTCTGCATTATCTTAGTCATAATATTTCTTACTGGGCTAGTTGAGCTCACCCTTTTACTTCCATTGTTCTCTTCAGGAAATGAGAACGTAGCCAGAACTAGTCGGGGAACGGAGTGATGGCCCGAGATGGTGTTATAGCAGTCCTCACTATTCTATAAAATAGTGTGCCATTAAATGTAATGAGGACTCTATTTGAGTTTGGATATTGCCTAGATGACAATATTCGTGTAAAAACTCTCAGCTCATGTTGTATAATTAAGTTTGTATTTTTATTAAGTACCATGTATTTGGCGACCCAAGATGGGTGATGTATACGTATTTTGGGGGCATCACAGTTGGTATCAAAGCTTAGGGATATGATCCCTGGCTGAGATGTGAGACGAGAACTAGGAGGGGAGAGACGGGGAATTTCGTCGCTAGTATGACCTACCAAAGTTTATTTGGTATTTAATTGGTCGGTCAGAGTATGCGGATAATATGTGGCATGTCAATTATCCATTGTTTGTGGGAGTATTTGAAAATAGCATCTGAAAATGTCGAGATAAGCAATGAAGCACATGAGACCGTTGAGTCACCAACGATCAAAACCTAGGATAATGTGCAATAGAAAGATAATAATCCTCACGTAAACAACAACACCGATCAAATGATGAACGATGGGATGTTCAGAGGCTTCATGCAATTCATGCAACAACAGGCGAGAGCGACTCTTGTTCAAAATGCAGGTAGACACAATGGCAACTCATAGATGGTCACTGCCAAATAATTCAAGGATCTGGGACCATCGGAGTTTTGGGGAGAGCCAAAACCACTTAAGGCAAAGACATGGATAAAGTAGATTACCAAGATATTTGATGTATTGGGTTGCTCCGAGGAGCAAAAGGTTCCCTTTGCCACCTTCATGTTGAGAGGAGAAGTAGATTACTGGTGGGAATTAGTAAAATGTACCCAGCCTGCCGCACTCAAGATGTCTTGGGAGAAGTTCCAAGAGCTGTTCAATGACAAGTACTTTCCCGAAAGTATTCATCACATGAAGGAGGTGGAGTTTATCAAGTTGGAGCAAAATAATATGACCGTGTCGTAGTACGAGGCTAAGTTTGCCGAGTTGTCCCGGTTCGCATACCATTTGGTTGATAATGAGAAGAGAATGATGCGAATGTTTCTACAAGGTTTGAGACCCAAAATACGTCAATACCTCATTTCTCATAAACTGTGTTTGTATTCAGATGTTGTAAATAGGGCTCAGTAATTGGAGCGCGATAATGAGTCAACCCAACCAAGAAAGAGCAGCCAGCAAGTCGATAATACTAGTGGTAGCAGTCATCGAAGCGGTGACAACAAACGTGGATGGAATCAACATGCAAGAAATGGTAACCACTCCGGTGGTAATCATGGCCAAGATAATAGAAGTGGAAATTTCAAGAAGAGGAGATTCAGTAATGATGGAAAGACGTCAGCACTGACACCTGTTGTTAAGGAAGGAGAACGACCACCAGTTGTATCTTACAAATGCGGAGGAGAGGGACACATCAATCTAAACTATATGCACCAATCCAAAGCATGCAACAATTATGGAAGAGAAGGTCACCTAGCCCGATTTTGTCGTGCACCAAAGATAAGTTCAGCTGGGATGGAGGCATCAAAGGTCATCCCAGACAAGACAAAACCAGTAGTTCGAGGGAGAGCATTTGTTGTAACCTCTCAAAAAGCGAGGAATCCGAACGAGCTAATCACGGGTAAGCTAATCATAAACTATTGCGAAGCTTATACCTTATTTGATACTGGTTCTACCCATTCCTTTATTTCTCCTACTTGCGCTCAACGTTTAAATTTGACTCCGAAGAAATTAGACTTTGATTTATCTGTTAAAACTCCATTGAGAGAAACCTTCATAACATCCACTGTTTATAAGTCTTGTTTAGTTCAAATCGGCAACCGCACGTTACCTGTCGATCTTATTTCTTTAAAAATACTTGCATTCGATGTGATTTTAGGAATTGATTGGTTAACTACTCATAATGCTAAAATTGATTATTTTTGTAAGGTTGTTAGCTTTCATATTCCTAACCAACCTATTATGCGAATTCAAGCAACCAAACTATTAAAGTTAATTACTATCATCTCAAGTCATAAAGCTATTCGTTTATTGAAAAACGGATGTCAAGCTTTCTTAGCCCATGTCATAGATTTAAACAAAAATACGTCAAATTTGAATGATATTTCCATTGTTAATAAATTTCCTGACGTATTCCCTGAATAACTTCCTGGCCTACCCCAGAGCGTGAAATTGAATTTTGTATCGACCTTGAACCCGGTACAAAACCCATTTCCAAAGCCCCATATCGAATGGCTCCTATTGAACTTCAGGAGTTAAAGACTCAACTAAAGAAATTGTTAGACATCGATTTCATTCGTCCTAGTACATATCCTTAGGGTGCTCCTGTTCTCTTCGCAAAGAAGAAAGATGGAAGTATACGACTTTGTATTGATTATCGGGAGTTAAATCATGTCACCATCAAAAATAGGTACCCGTTCCCACGCATTGATGACCTGTTTGACCAGTTACAAGGCGCCAAATTCTTTTCAAAGATCGATCTTCATTTTGGATATCATCAGTTAAAGATTAAGACTGATGACATCCCAAAGACTACTTTCAAAACTCGGAACGAGCATTATGAATTCCTAGTCATGTCTTTTGGATTGACTAATGCTCCTTTTGCCTTCATGGATATGATGAACCAAGTATTCAAGGAATATTTGGATCACTTTGTGGTCGTCTTTATTGATGACATCCTTATTTATTCCAAAAGCCGTGAAGATCATGAGCAACACTTTAGGCTGATACTCCAAAAGCTTCGTGAAAACAAGCTTTATGCCAAGTTAAAGAAGTGCGAGTTTTGGCTTAAGGAAGTAGCATTCCTTGGGCACGTGATATCAAATCATGGAATATTTGTTGACCCGTCAAAGATTGAAGCAATTCAAAGCTGGGAGCAACCCAAGTCAGTGACCGAAGTACGTAAATTTCTCAACTTAGCTGGTTATTATCGAAGATTCGTAGAAGGGTTTTCTCGAATTGCTACTCCATTAACTCAGCTGACTCGAAAAGATACAAAATTTGGTTGGAGCGAAGAATTTGAGAAGATTTTTCAAGAACTCAAGAGGAGACTCATTACAGCACCTGTTCTGACAATACCATCTGGTTCGGAGGGATTTGTCCTCTTCAGTGATGCTTCAGGCAAAGGTTTAGGATGTGTTCTCATGCAACATGGGAAAGTCATAGCTTATGCCTCACGACAACTCAAAGAATATAAGAGAAATTATCCTACTCATGATCTAGAGTTGGCAGCTGTCGTTTTTGCTCTTAAGATTTGGAGGCATTACCTGTATGGAGAGAAGGTGGAGATTTATGAGGATCATAAAAGCCTCAAATATTTCTTCACTCAAAAGGAACTCAATATGTGACAAAGACGATGGCTTGAGCTGTTAAAAGATAATGATCATACCATTCAATACCATCTTGGAAAAGTAAACGTAGTAGCTGATCCATTGAGTAGAAGATCATATGCGGGTACGAGTGCGATATTGTCAACACAAAGGCCCATTTTGTATGACTTACAAAGGATGGAGATAGAGTTAAAGACACCAGGGACCCATGTGATAATGGAAAATATACGAGTAGAACCGACTTTAATCGATAAAGTTAAAGCTGCTCAAGCTACAGACCTAGAGCTCATGCGTATGAAGAAGAAAGTGCAAGAAGGTGCTATTCCGGAAGCAAATCTCGATGAAGAAGGAATACTTCGAGTCAACTCCAGACTTTATGTTCCTAACGATTCTGACTTGAAGTAAAAAATTATGATGGAGGCGCACAACACAACATTTGTAATCCATCCTGGGAGTACCAAAATGTATCGTGATCTTCGACATACATTTTGGTGGAGCAATATCAAGAGAGAGATAGCAGGGTTTATCTCAAGGTGTCTAACTTGTCAACGAGTCAAGGCGGAGCATCAAGTGCTAAAAGGTCCATTGCAACCACTTGAAATTCCAGAATGGAAGTGGGAACACATTACCATGGATTTTGTTATTGGTCTTCTCAAGGTTTCTCAAGGCATAGATGAAATTTGGGTCATTGTTGATAGATTGACCAAGTCTACCCATTTCTTACCGATTTGAGAAACTCATACACTTGAATGTCTTGCTCGTATGTACATAAACGAGATTATAAGATTGCATGGTATGCCAGTATCCATAGTTTCTGATCGAGACCCAAGATTCACTTCAAGATTTTGGGTTAGTTTGCAAAAAGCTATGGGCATGGATTTACGATTTAGTTCAGCGTATCATCCTCAAACGGACGGACAATCAAAGAGGACTATTCAAACTCTTGAGGATTTATTAAGACTCTGTGTCCTTGACTTTAAAGGAAGTTGGGACAAGTTCTTTCCATTGGTGGAGTTTTCCTACAACAACAGTTATCAAGAAAGTATTGGAATGGCTCCATTTGAGGCGTTGTATGGAAGAAAGTGTCGTTATCCAGTATGCTGTGATGAGGTAGGTAAAGCACCATTGTTGGGACCTGAGTTGGTATGTATGACTACAAAAAAGATTCAAACAATCCGATAACGTATAAAAATCTCACAAGATTGACAAAAGAGTTATGTTGATCTTCATAGAAAGGACGTGGAATTCAATATTGGAGATCATGTGTTGTTACGTGTTGCTCCATGGAAAGGAGTTATGAGATTTGGAAAGAGAGGAAAGCTCAATCCTCGATTCATTAGCCCATTTGTAATCCTTGATCGAGTAGGAACTGTGGCCTATAGACTCGCCTTACCGCCTAGTATATCTCGTGTTCATAACGTTTTTCAAATATCTATATTACTTAAATATGTGAAAGACCCGAACCAAATTATTGAATTAGAACCGGACGAGATAGCGGAAGATTTAACGTATGAAGAGGTAGCTATTAAAATCATGGATAAGAAGGATCACATTCTACGCTCCAAGGTTATTCCTCAAGTTAAAGTTTTGTGGAGAAATCACGATGTGGAGGAAATGACCTGTGAGTTAGAATCTGAAATTAAATCAAGGTATCCTCACCTCTTCAACATATCAGGTACGTACCCTAATTTCGAGGATGAAATTTCATAAGAGGGGGAGGTCGTTAGACCCCATTTTTTTTAAATAAAGAATAATTTTTCTCAAAATATATTTTTGAATATTATGGTGTGGATATGATATAATGTTATAGTTGTGGGTAATATTTGGAAAATTTGCAAAGTAATCAAGTTTATATAAAATATTCGTTGTGTCAGTGAATATTCGATTGGTCGGGGAATATTCTTTTTAACAGGGAATATTCGTATGACGGCACAATCATTGGTAGACCCCACAACGAAAATATTGTCGTAGTTAGAAAAAGACAGAAATATCTTTTTATAAAAATAACGGTGAAAGTTTTTTTGTTAAACTGTTGAACTACCCGGTGAAAAAAGTACAGTAATACACGTGGTTGCATAGTAGCACATTGTATTGATTATTGATGCTTACGTGAGAAGTCACTCAATTATACTCAATTATTGCTACAGTAATTGTTGCATAGTATCTCACATTATTTGATTCAATTATTGTCACATTATCATCTGCATAAATATTTTATAATTGAGACAACAAAGTTATTCCATATTATTATTTGCAATCTTCACAATGTCTAGAAGTTCTGTCAAGGAGAGGTTTGGTCACCTAATTGCGCGCTAATAAGGAAAAATCCTTATCGAAAAGCCTCCTCTTTCATTGGAACGACCTGGTTGTTAAATATTGTGAGTTATAATATTAATGATGAATAATTGTTGATGTATTAAGAATGTGCTTATTGAAGATAAGTGATTTACAAAAGTTAAGGGGGAATAATGCAAACTTAGAAAACTTTAGGGGTACTAAAGTGTAATAAGTTAAATCAATCTGGACCATTGGTGGTGGTTTTAATAGTAAATCAATCTGGACCATTGATGGTGGTTTTAATAGTAAATCAATCTGGACAATTGATGGTGGTTTTAATAGTAAATCAATCTAGACCGTCGGTGGTGGTTTTAATAGTAAATCAATCTGGACCGTCGGTGGTGGTTTTAAAAGTAAATCAATCTGGACCGTTGGTGGTGGTTTTAAAAGTAAATAAATCTGGACCATCAGTGGTGGTTTTAAAAGTAAATCAATCTGGACCGTCGGTTGTGGTTTTAATAGTATTCAATATCGACCATCTGTTCTAATAGTGAATTAATCTGGACCGTTCGTGAATTAGTTACTATTTAGTCCATTCTCCTATAAATAGAAGCCTAATTCTTCTTTCATTCTCACCAATTCACTGAGATTCGCAAGAGACACTATAGAGAGAGAAACTATAGAGAGCAAGAAGAAGAGTATTCTGATACTTCACTTTTACAGTATCCAACTTTCTACTAAGGTAAGGGGTATTATTTATTTCGTATTCATAAGGAATACTATTTTTTGTATTCATCCTTTAGTATATCGGAATAACCTGTCTACGTGGATTACGTACCGTATGACAGGTGAAAATCCATTTGCAGTTTTCGTATGTTAATTCTTTTCATATTCTTAAATCTAAACTTACTATGGTAAGTATTGCTTCTATAATCCTTGAAATTAGTGCAATGTCCGTGAGTTTTGCGCTTCATCCAGTATCATTTTATTGGAATATTAATATGAACTTTTTTATTAAATATCAATATTTTCACCCGAAGTACTATTCACGGGTTACTATTCATGGGTTACTATTCACCCGGTTACTTTTCACAATAATATTATTCACTCGGGTATTAGAGGCACTTTTCATGCCGGAGTACTATTCACGAGTTACTATTCATGGGTTATTATTCACCTAATTACTATTCGCTTAAATATTGTTCACTCGGGTATTTGGGGTACTTTTCTTGTCGGGTTACTATTCATGAAGTACTATTCATGGGGTACTCATCGAAAAATTTATTTCTTTTCTGTCCAAATTATTTTTGATACATGGATATTATTCTTGAATTTTACTCTACAAAGCAATATCATGTTGAAAATTTGGACATTATTGAATTTTGGATAAATTAAATTATAAATCTTTAAAAATTTATCCTTTGTTTTCTTTTAATTGAATTCTTATATCATTGTCATCATCCTCATGCTTATATTGTGATGAAAGTCATCTTTGGCTTACGTGCATAGATGGACTATTGATTGGTATGATTATGACAAGGGATAATTCGGTATAGCCATGACCATAGATGATTACACGAATAATTCTTGGCTCGTAGTGAAAGAATAATTTGTGGATGTGATACTAATGAATATCCTTGGCCCGTAGTGCAGGGATGATTCGATGATGTGATCTATTTATTATGTTGAGTCCCAGCAATAAAGTTAATGATAAACTTTTTAAATCATAGAAGATAGTAGATATCATGCTCTACTTAACTATTCTAATGGATTTCTTGTTCCGCGCCAGTTAAACTTGCTGTCTATTGTATTCTATCAGTTTAACATTGTTGAAGGCTAATGATAACTTATTCTGCAGTATCTTAGTCATAATATTTCTTACTGGGCTAGTTGAGCTCACCCTTTTACTTCCATTGTTCTCTTCAGGAAATAAGAACGTAGCCAGAACTAGTCGGGAAACGGAGTGATGGCCCGAGATGATGTTATAGTAGTCCTCACTATTATATAAAATAGTGTGCCAATAAATGTAATGAGGACTCTATTTGAGTTTGGATATTGTCTAGATGACAATATTCATGTAAAAACTCTCAGCTCATGTTGTATAATTAAGTTTATATTTGTATTAAGTACCATATATTTGGCGACCCAAGATGGGTGATGTATACCTATTTTGGGGACGTTACAACCACGTCCTGTGCAGCAACATCCCTTGCCGTCATGTTAAATGTTCTAGCGTTTGGACGATTCTAGCCAACAGCTCATGCTACTGCTGGTTTGTGGTTATTATTGAAGTTTTGGTTACCCCCTATATTCAAATTTCTAGGTTTTAGAAAAAATTTAGTAATGTGCCTTCCACCCTGCTGTTGAAAAATTTATTATTTATTATTTTTACTTTAATTATTATTACTATTCTTCTTTTGTGGGCACAAACTTGAGAAATGCCCAATTTCTCCACAAGTAAAACATTTAGTCCCACTGAAATGACATACTCCACCGTGATTTATCCCACAAATTTGACAATGTTCATTCCTTTGACTGATGTTGTTATTTCCTCCCTTGTTGACATTGTTGCTGAAATTATTGCCCCTTTTTTCTAGAGTTATTAGGAAAAGTGTCATCCCACTTCCTTTTGTTATCGTTGTTGCTTCCGTTTATGTTTCTTCTTCCCCCATTGTTATTATTCTTCTCCTTGTGAAATTTCAGTAATGCCTCTCCCTCTTTCTAAGCTATAATAGCTTTTTCTAGAATCTCCGAGAACATTTTAACTTGAAATATTAATATCTTTCTTCATATTTGGGGTTTCAAACCTTCGAGTTTTCCTTGCTTCATAATCCATTTGATGTGGGGAAAATCTAGCCAACTCATTAAATTTGGCTGTATACTGAGATACAGTCATTTCTCCTTGTTTTAACTCCAAAAATTGTACCTCCATAAGATCCTTCATCGAACTAAGGAAATAGTGTTCAAAGAAGATCTCTTTAAACATATCCCATGAAATGATTCCTACTCTAGCTCGATTCTTATTCACCTCCCACCAGTGATTAACTTCTTCTTTTAGAAAGAAAGTGGCAAAGTCAGTCTTCTGCTCCTCATTTACCTTGGTTACTTTGAATACTTTCTCCATTTCAGTGATCCAAGTCTAAGTCTTTATTAGTTAATTAGTTCCTTTAAACTTCGGTGGTCCTAGTAACTTAAAGTCTTTAAACAAAGTAGCTCTTGAAGTATTGAGTTCGATTGGTAGTGGATTCTCTTGCCTCCCTTGCAAAGCTCCTAACAGAATATTTACTAACTGGTTAGTTGAGTTTACTTCTAATTGTTTCGTATTAACTTCCACTTGTGGCCTTCTTCTTGGTGCCATTTATCTAAAGATAACAAATAACTAAGTATAAATACCAGTATAATAGGTAAACAATTTAGTTTAATAAACAGAACTTTGTATTTCACATATAATATTTTACATACGTGACTACTGATTTATATAATATCACTAGATACACACAAAGAAAAATTACTTAACCGACTAGTGATTTATATATTATCACTAGCTACCCCGAAGAATTCCTTTATTCATTGGGAAAACCATAATATTAAAAGCTACATATCACTTTCTCTTATTTGCTAGCTTCTCCTTCTTCTCCTTGAGTTCTTTCTCGAGTTTCTCAATTCTATCCTTAATATCATCAACTTCCCCAACCAGACTAGACTCTGATTGATTAACAGAGGATTCTATTACTGACACGGTTAGACTTGATTCAACCCCTTCCTGAAACGATTCACTGGGTTTTCTCATTTGTAATGGTACTGCTGAAATTACCCGTTAACTTCTTATTTTCTTCTTTTTTTGTTGTCCCTCCTTCTGGCACTATATGAGCCTCATTGGGATTTGATTTTCCTTCTTCACTCAGCTTCAATTTAAGGTACTCTTCATGATCACTCTCTAAATCTACCTTAGGTTTGCCTTCTACCACCTTTTCAAAACGTATAGCTTTAGAATTTTTGTTGTAAGCTACATCAATTGGCATTTCCCCTATCATATCCTCTAGATCATTTTCTATTGACACAACCGACTCCGACTCAAGTACTAGCTAAAATGAAACAATCATCTCCTTTCTTACTATGTGAATATCTTTAAATTACTTCCTGACATCTACAATCAAATTATTTTGATTAGCACATAATATTATATGCATATAGAAAACAATAGTTTTCTTTAAGTTAGTTTTTATCTCATTTCAGTTTTTATCTCATTTCATGATGAATTTCCTCAATTCATCTCCTTTAAACTCTATTTGAGTTATTTATTTTCTGACATTCTTATTTAGCCTAAGGTTATAGCATATGATGTTCCCACCTAAGGTTTCTAACCTATTGCTTTGATACCAAATTGTGACGCCCCCAAATTTTCTACACTTCATGTAGCAGATTTGGTGCTCACGCAAATATTCCATAAGATAATGATTTCTATCAATCCAAGATTCATAGTATCCCATAACAGATAGTAGTTCCCGTCAGAACAATTACTGTGTTTGGATAACCTCACTTGGATGTATAGATTTATAATCTTACATATATTTCTTTCATTTCGATAATCCCTATATGGCACTGACATTATTATTAATAAGATTGTTCGTGGAACAAAGGGGCCCAACCTCGGTGCTTACAGAACTCCCAAGATCATTCAATACCCTCATTCAGATGTATAGTTCATATAGATATTGTACTTCTTTTTATCTTCTATAAAAATGTAAAACTAAATTATTAACAAAAGCTGATAATAGATTACACACTTAATTACATAAATCCCAAATTTAAACTATTATTACATCAAAGTCTTCAAGTCTAATACAACACAATTTAAATTTAATTAAAGCTTCATATCCACAGGAATGTGTACTAGACCTTCCAGGTATATTAGTCACAGCTGCAAAAGAAAAAATATTTTTTCAAGCATGAGCTATAAAGGCTCAACATGTAACGACCGAGAAAATCGGATTAATTGTAAAATAATTTTATTTGATTAAATAATGAATAAAATTATATTATATGTTATTATTAATGAGTAAGCAATATAACGGTTGTTCTATAACCTAAAAGTATCGAAATATTGTAGTATTCTAGCTACGTGAAGGAATTAAAGTGTTTGAATTTTCAAGACGAAAATAAAAGTTTTTCGAGAAATTTTCTGAAAAACACTATTCATCAATATCTGCTCGAAAATTATTTTTGAACTTCCGAGAAATACATAATGATAGAATAATAAGGAAGGATGGATTATGTAATAATAATTCAAGTATGACAAATGCAATTTTTCGCCTGCGTATTAAGTTTAAGAATGTTAGGGAAAGTAAAGATTTAATAAATGATGATCATATGATACGCAAGTATTATACAAAGCAATGAATACGAGTATGATACGATGTATTATACAAGTATATACGAAAAATGACATATTGTATATGACGAATGATTATACGAATTAGTATATGAGAAGGATACGTAGACTATACGTTATAAGCCTTAAGCCAATTGTAATGAACTTATAGGATTTGTGTAGGAATTGGGCAAGCCCAATTAAGTGCAAACTTGTTAAGGCCCAAGGATTAATAATGAAAGCCCAACGTTAGGCCCAAGGTTAATTAAACTTAAGCTCGAACCAAGAACCGGAACCGTGGATCGAACCGATGGGTCACCGGGTAAGAAAACTCATAGGGCAACCCATGTGGGCCCCATGAGTGAGTCATGGCTAGCCAACTTGGTGGCCAAGCAATGGATAAGAGTTGTGTTGCCCAAGTAAGGAATAGAAAAGAAGCGGATGAAAAGAGGTGGGATGGTTTAATGACTTTAATGCCCTAACCTTGTAAAATTTATAAATAGAAGAGGTTAGTGGTTCATTTGTGCCTTGTTAAAATTCCACCAACATCTTAGAGCTAATATTATAGAGAGAAAAGTGAGAGCTAGTCTTTGATAATCTAAGAAAAGAAAAAGAAAGGAAGCTTTAACATCAAGGGTAAAAAATCCTTAACCATTAATCATCTCTTCATTTTAGTTTTAATATAGAAGTGAGTATTGGTGGTACATGCACCATAAAGAGTATAAGGATGGTTATGAATGGACTTAAACCTTAATAAACCATGTTGTAAGTGAATCATAATCATAAAAGTTATGAACCAATGAAGAACATTGAAGAATTATCATTTTGTTGTTGATGGACAAATTTAAAACTATTATGTATAGGTTTATATGAAATATGTTTGGTTAGGATGACAGAATGATGGAATAAATCCATTTTAAACAGTGTAAAAATCTCAAGTAACGATGTTATGACGAAATTTACGATATTAGACGATAATCGTCGAAATCGTTAAATTATCGGAATGAAAGTCAAAAGTCACCATTGAACTCGGAAACATTGGTTTTTGATGGAGAATAGTCTAAGTTTGCAATTTAGAGTTGCGACTCAAAAATGATCAAATTCTGACTTAGAACGAAGAAATGAGCTATGAATGTTCACGAACGTTTAACGAATTCGTAATAAAGAACTTAATTGGTGAATTTCGTGTTAACGAATTCGAAAATGTAAGATTTTCTAATGAAATTGTAAAACATATGATATGTGAGCTTGTGAGATCCCGAATTTTATGAAATAAAAGTATTTAATTTTTTTATTTTGATAAATAGTTAAATTGATAAATGTTTAAAGTTAAGGGTCATACTTGAATTTTTTTTTAAAATAAGAAAGTTGCCATAAAATAATCGGTAGTAAAAGTATAGTAATACGCATGGTTGCATAGTAGCACACGGTATTGATTATTAATGCTTATGTGAGAAGTCACTCAGTTATACTCAATTATTGTTACAATAATTGCTGCATCATATCTCTCATATTATTGATTCAATTATTGTCACAGTATCATCTACATAATATTTTATATATTATTAAATCAATAATTGTGACGACAAAGTTATTCATATAATTATTTGCAATATTGACAATGTCTAGAAGTTCTTTCAAGGAGAGGTTTGGTCACCTAATTGCCCGCCAATAAGGAGAAATCCTTATCGGCCCCTTCTTTCCTAGGAACGACCTGGTTGTTAAATATTGTGAGTTATAATATTAATAATGATTGTTATTAAAAATCGAATTTGAGTTCGGAGTTGAATTTGGAGATGCGGGCGTGATATTTGAGTCCGGAACGATGAAATTAGTGGAAATAGACTATAAACACAAAATTTGTCGGGGTTAACTTTTTGGTCAAAAAAGTCAACAGTTGACTTTTTAAGAAAAAGTCAAACTTCGAAATTTCAAAAATAAAATTTTTGAGAAAAATATTTCCATTGTGTTGGGACTGTTAGTGTTAGTGGAAATCGACATTTATTTCGATAATAATTGATGTCTGGAGGTTATATTGGCCAATCGGGTAATTAACTGGATAAATGAACAATTAATTGCTATTGATTCACATGATTATAACTATTTGTTCACATATGTGTACTATTGATTCACATTCATGTACTATTAGGGGAGGTGGTGCAAGATTGATAATACTTGCATGACTAAGTTAAAAATGGAGGTATAGATGGAGGTACTATACTATAATTCGTATTTTCACATGATTATAACTATTAAGTCATATGAATGAACTATTAATTCACATGATTTACTATTAGGGGAGGTGGTGCAAGTTTAAAAATACTTGCAGGACTAAATTAAAAATAAAAGAAAAGTTAAAGGTATTGTAATGTAATATTTCGAGCCCCAAAACGTGCAATTATCAAAACTATATTTTCCTATAAATAGAAGCTCATTCATCCTTCATTTCTCACCAATTCACTAAAGCTATAGAGCAATTATTATTGAGAGAACTTATAGAAAGAAAGAAGAAGAGAAGTCTGCTACCTCACTATTCTAGTATCCAGTTTTCTTCTGAGGTAAGGGGTATTATTCTTTCGTATTCATGAAGAGAGCTATTGTTATTCCATTCTTTATTATTATGCTGAAATAACCTGTCTATGCGAAGTACCGCATACATGGTGAAATTCTTCTGTTATTCCATTCTTTATTATTCTGTTGGAATAACCTGTCTGTACGGTCTATCGCATGCCTGGTGAATTCTTTTGTTATTCCGTTCTTTATTATTCTATTAGAATATCATGTATGTTCGGATTACGCATGACCTGGTTCCATTCTTTATTATTCTGTTAGAATATCCTGTCTGTACGGATTACACATGAGCTGGCTCCATTCTTTATTATTCTGTTGGAATAACCTGTCTGTGCAGATTACGCATGACCTGATTTCATTCTTTATTATTCTGTTGGAATATCCTGTCTGTGCGGATTACGCATGACCTGGTTCCATTCTTTATTATTCTGTTGGGAATAACTTGTCTGTGTGGTCTATCGCATGCATGGGGAATTCTTCTGTTATTTCATTCTTTATTATTCTGTTGGAATAACCTGTCTATGTGGATTACCGCATGCATGGTGAATGATCCTTCGTATTCATTCTTTATTAAATTATAGAAATGATCTGTCTACGTGCATTACTGCATGGCAGGTGAAAATCCATTTGCAGTTTCGTAATTTTTCTGACCCTTAAAAATTCTGAAAAAAATTGAAATGATAATTTGATGAATTTTCTATATTGTGTCCAAAGATGACGATTTTTTGATGTATAGATTAAGAGTTATGGATTTTATGGGAAAAGACTATTTTAAAAGTAACCCTTATAACTCCTTGTGGTTAATTCTAAAATTGGTGAAATTTTTATTGGGAGTACATGTATATAACAGGAGTATACCCTGTAAATTTCGAAATTTTTGGACAAAAGTACAATTTATGATAAATGTTTAAATATTCAGCAGTTTTGTCCATATGAAAAATAGTAAATGAATTTAAAAAATTCTGAGAAAAATATATGTTCAATATGGGACTATATTTTGCTAAATCCAAGAAAAGAAATATTTTTGGGACTGATTTGGTATTTTTCATGAAAATGAACTGGTTATGAGTAAATGAATTAAATATGTTATGTGAAGTAACAAAATTGGAAAATATGATTTTATGGCTTGGAAATCCTATATAGGGTATATGCAGATTTTTGATGAGAGATTTGATCATTGGTGATGAAATCTTACGAGTATGACATTTTTAAATGATTAAAATGTATTATTTGGTAAAGTGTAAACAATTGAGATAAATTAATTATAAGTTTATGAAGTGATTAAAATATTGTTATAATATTAATGATATTAGATTATGAGATTATTAAGTGATTGATAACATTTGGTTATTATTGAACGCTGGATAAATTGTATTATAAATGTTTAATATTTATCTTTTATCTCATTTAATTGATTCTTTATATCATTGTCATTATCCTCATGTTTATATTATGATGAAAGTCATTTGTGGCCTGTAGTGCATAGATGGACTTGGTATGATTATGACCAGGGATTATTCGGTATAATCATAACCGTAATGTTACGAATGATGTGGTAAAAGTCCTCATTGGCCCGTAGTGCATTGATGGACAATTTTTGGTATGATTATGGCCATGGATTCTCTTTGGCCAATGGTGCAAAGATGAATTATTTTATGGTATGATCATGACCGTTGATGAAAACACGATTATCTTTGGCCCGTAGTGCATAGATAATTCGTGGTCGTGATATTAACGAATAGCCTTGGTCTGTAGTACAGGGATGATTCAATGATGTGGATTAATTACTGAGTTAAGTCTCAGTAATGAAATATTAATTCATGGATGTGATAATAATGAATATCCTTGGCCCGTAGTGCATGGATAATTCATGGATGTGATATTAACGAATATCCTTGGCCGTAGTGTAGGGATGATTCGATGATGTGGATTAATTATTAAGCTGAGTCTCAGCGATAACATATTGATAATACACTTTTAGTTCGTAGAAGATAGTAGATATCATGCTCAACTTGACTCTTCTATAATACAGTTGTATGTCTGTGGCCTGTAGAACAAAGATGAATTGTTAATGAATATCTTTTTCTCATAGTGCAAAGATGAATTTATTAGTATGATTATGAACAAGAATTGTGATTTGGTATAACCATAATTTTTGTTGTTTCAGGTAAAGACAGGTGATAAAAATTATCTTCGTCCTGGGTGTGAAGAGGAATTTAGAATCACAATTATGATTATGAGTTATTCACATGATTGTGGGCAGGAATTGTTGATTGATGTTACAGGAATAAAACCTTGTTGGTGGACTTTTAAAATGGAGAAGATAATAGACCCTATGGTCTATTTAACTCTTCTAATGGATTACTCGTTCCGCTGCAACTATGGTTGAAAAGTTTTATCATCTATCATATGTTCTAAATCTCTGATTTATTACTGATGAAGGCTATTGATAATTTAATTATCTTTAGTCATGATATTCTTTACTGGGCTAGTTGTGCTCACCCTTTTTGCTTCACAATTCCTTTCAGGTAATAAAAGTGTAGCTGGGTCGAGCGGGGATAACAAGGAAATAGTGTGATGGTCCGAGACTGTCGAAGTTTCTCGATACATTATAAAACGGCATGACATGCAACAGATAATTGTATTGAGGACCTAAGATGTGTGTGTCGTATTTTATACGTCACTTAATAATTGATTTTGGCAAACAAAAATTGGGTGATGAGAACCCGACTTTGAATGCGTTAAAAGTGCACCTCATTAGAATGAATATGATAGTAATCTTCTCGTTCTTCTTTGGTGTCTTAAAATATTTGTTGCTGTATTTTATATGGCATTGTAACAATTTGAGTGTGGATACTATCTACGAGACAATATTGTATTAAAACTCACAGCTTATGTGTTGTTGTACTCTGCATGACAGTTTAACAGTTGTATAAATGAAGTTTGTATTTGATTTTTATAAAGTGATATCTGGAGACTCAGAATGGGTCGTGTGGACCTATTTTGGGGACGTCACATGGCCACTCAGAATGGGTCGTGTGAACCTATTTTGGGGGCATCACAGAGCTAACGGCTTTTGAACAAGCCAATTCAGACTTATAATGAATAAGTTATGAGCCCGAAAAATTCACAGAAGAAGAAAGCCGGGAAAATTTTCTCTAAGGCGGGGCTGGTGCCGCAGCGCGGCCCAAGGTTATAAAGCCAGCGCCGCAACGCTGTAACCAAACCCTAAGCCACTGTAAAGTGGCGTTGCAGCGCAGACATTAGTGTAGAGCATGGTGTCGCAACGCTAAGGTCAAAGCATAGGCACTGTCAAGGCGCGCCGCACCGCGAGTCTCACTAAGGAAGATGGCGCCGCAGTGCCAGCACTAGGAAGGAGACAGTAAAGAATGAACATGAATGTAAAGAATCTAGAAGTTGATTAATGATGAATTATTACTTTAATAAACTTAAAGTAATGTCCTTAAGGAGGATAATAACCTTCTAAATTATAACTAAAGGCTAACAGAAGATTACTTAAATGTAAACACAAGGTAATAAATACGATACATGGAAACAAACGTTAACCAATCTAAAGAATGATTAGATTGAGAAGAAGGGTAAGATACATTAGTGACCATACATGATTGTTTATGACCTAATGTGGTATGTTATGTGATTATGTATTGTAGAATCCTTAAAGACTCAAAAGGAAAGTATATTATCTATAGAAGACGCTGAAGGCAAGTGTTCTAACCCTTGTCTATGTTTATTGTGGACAAGCTTTGTGATTCATGTATCTTACGCATGAATTGATGTATAAAGAAGTCGAAGCCAATTCTTTTGGCTAGATTTAATGTGTTTTGTAGATTTCCTTATAATCGATCAAAGTTGCTATCTTTTTCCAAACTATTTTGGTATGGATTTTAAAGAAAGACTGAGTATGAATAAACAAATGTTTTATCGTCAAACGATAGGCACGTGAGGTTGCCAAAACTTAAACGTAGATACGTTTAAAGAAATAGTGTTGTACAACATAGAGTACTATAGGCTGATCACCTAGACGTGCTCGTAAGATATATAGGACTTATGGACTTGGGGTCGGGTTGTCCTTTTCAAAGAAAGAATGAAATGCTCAAGGTCTTAAACCAAAATTTATGTTTAATTAACGTTGTTTATTGTGAAATATTTTAAAGAAAAGAGAAGTGCTATTTTGAATTATCTATAGTACTTCATAACTATTTATTTAGTTAAAGAAGATATACGATTCCTATGATTCAAGCATGTTGCTTAAATGAAAATGTCATACTTACTGAGCTAGTTACGCTCACTCTTGCTTGAACCATATGAATGTAGTTAAGACCGAACGAACCGAAGGATCTAATAAAGATAAAGGGGAGGCTAAGGCAGACCAAAAAGCTATCTTTGTAATAGTATAGTTTGAACGTTGTAATTATTGATATTATGACAAAGAACATATGTAAAGGTTATAAAGAACCTGGGAAAGGAAATATTGTTTTGGAATATATATAGAAGGCATATTCACTCTTTTGAGTTATTTCAATTGAATGTATGTGTGAACTGTAGCACCGTGTAGCACCATCTGTCGGGTTGGAAGATACCCAGATTTTGGGGCGTCACAAGTTGGTATCAGAGCTGTAGGTTATAAAACTTGAGGAGGGAAAAAGAACCTTAAGCCATAACCTTGAGAAGATTTAAGAAGTAAAAGATGAAGTTAACCCTAAAAATGCATTAAATGTGATATGTGTTTTTACTATTTTAATGATGTGTATGAATCAAACTAATTTTGTTTTGTTGTAGATGTCAGAAAATAACGTGATGTATAGGGATATATTTGTCGTTAATGAGGAGTTTATGAATCAAGTAGAGATTTTACCGACACCTGTAGCTGAGTTACCGGAAGTAGTGGTGATAGAGTCATAAGACTCGAAAAACTTAGAATTCATGTCCTTTTTTGATGGCATGTCAGAGGAGGAGGTGGAGGTGGTGTCGTTTAATACGGTAGCACCTGTAAAAGAAATGACTCTGGGGGAGTCGATGAAGGCATTGTTCATGACAGTGTTGGTTAGAAATATCCAGTTGGGGAAAGAGGTGAGAGATCTGAAGGAGGAGATCCATGACATCTTAGTAAACAAGAAGGACATGGATACAATGTGAGAAGAAGAGCACGACGAGAAGGCTTTAGCGAAAGACAAGGTCCATGAGCTAAAACACGAGGTCTTTGAGCTTAGGCAGGAGCTAAAGACCAAGAAGCAGAAGGTTAGTAGGATGTCCTATATACATAGGAGTTCTCACGGGGACTTTCAGCGGCAAGTGGCTGAGTATCCTATGGAAATAGGGCAGACTCGGCATACTATCAGTCGTGATTTGATAGTCGGTCTTGCCAAAGCAGATTACGAGAATGCCATAAGGCAAATGTAACCTAGTTAGTAACTAGAGTAGAGTTAGATATGTAAATATGTTGTATCTATGTAGTGACGTAAAACCCTCTTTTGTATATCAAAGGGTAGTCTTTTGTAAATCCCAATTTTTGGGAAAGCAATTATGGGAAAGTAATGTAATCTGCTAAGGCTGTGTAATGACGAATGATGTAGTATTATACTACAAGGAAGAACATATCAATATAAGCCTTTTTATTGAACATGTTGTGCAATGAGTTTGAGTTATTGTTTAATAATGAATAATAACTAATTAACAAAAAGGAAGTAATAATGAAGTGTTATTTATATTAACATAAAGATGCCGCCAAGAAGAAGACAACGAAATCAAGAAGCAAACGTGAATCAACCGAAAGGGGGACCAGTTAACCGGATGCAAGAGTTCGTTAATTTATTAACGATTACTTTTAATCAGAATGGGGCGAATATACCTGTAAATCCTGTGGTAGTATGGGCTACTATGTTTAAGGATTTTAAGAGTGTAGGTCCGCCAGAGTTCAAAGGAACTACAGACCCTATAGAAGCCTAGACTTGGGTAAAAGAAATAGAGAAGGCATTTGTTATTTCAAATGTCGAAGAGGGGCAAAAGGTTTCTTTTGCTACTTATATGATGAAGGGAGAGGCCAACTTCTGGTGGGAGGAAAACCAGGCTAGGGCTAAGATAGAAAATCTATCGTGGACACGGTTCAAGGAGATTTTCTTCGAGAACTATTTTCCCATAAGTATGCAGGGGAGGATGGAGTTGAGGTTCTTAGAACTGAAACAAGGGGAAATGATTGTTCCCTAATATGCTGCCAAGTTCAATGAACTGGCAAGGTTTGCTCCACATCAGGTAGAAACAGAGGTGAGGAAGGCGAGGAGATTTGAGCAGAGCTTGAAACCCTGGCTCTATATGTAAGACCAAAACTTTTATGAATACAGAATAATTTTGCTCAAAATATATTTTTGAATATTATGGTGTGGATATGATATAATGTTATAGTTATGGGTAATATTTACAAATTTTGCAAAGTAAGCAAGTTGTTATAAAATATTCGATTGGTCGGGGAATATTCGTTTTAATAGGGAATATTTGTACGACGGCACAATCATTGGTGGACCCCATAACGGAAGTTTTGTCGTAGTTTGAAAATGACTGAAATATCTTTTTATAAAAATAACGGCGAAAGTTTCACCATTAAACTGTTGAACTACCTTGTGGTACAAGTACAGTAATATGCGTGGTTGCATAGTAGCACATGATATTGATTATTGATGCTTACGTGAGAAGTCTCTTCATTACACTCTATTATTGCTACATTAATTGATGCCAATAGGGAGAAATCCTTATCGGAAAGCCCCCTCTTTCCTGGGAATAATCTGGATGTTAAACATTGTGAGTTATAATATTAATGATGAATAAGTTCATGTTGATTAAAGATGAAATTGATAGTTCCATTGTGTTGGGATTAATAGTGTTTGTGGAAATCGATGTTTATTTCGATAATAATTGATTTCTGGAGGTTATATTAACCAATCGAGTAATTAATCGGATAAATAAGCAATTAATTGTTATTAATTCACATGCATATAACTATTTGTTCACATGTATGTACTATTAATTCACCTGCATGTACTATTAGGGGAGGTGGTGCAAGACTGATAATACTTGCATGACTAAATTAAAAATGGGGGAAAAGATGAAGGTATTATACTGTAATATTTCAAGCCCCAAAACGTGCAATTATCGAAACTATATTTTCCTATAAATAGAAGCTCGTTCTTCTTTCATTCTCACCAATTCACTAAGACTCACAAGAGCAATTATATAGAGAGAAGCTATAGAGAGAAAGAAGAAAAGAAGTCTGGTACTTCACTATTCCAGTATTCAGTCTTCTTATGAAGTAAGGAATATTATTTTTTCAGTATTCGTAGAAATAATATTTTCTTTCGTACTCTGTAGTATGTGAGTAATATTATTTCGTCTCGTATTCCTGATTATACCCTCATTTTGTTAAAGTATTGCTTCTATACTTCGTGAAATTAGTAGAATATCCTTGATATTTGCGCTTCATCCAGTATCTTTTCATGGAAATATTATTTTGAACTTTCTTGATAATTATTGATCTTTTCATGCCGAAATACTATTCATGAGTTACTATTTATGGGTTACTATTCACTCGAATATTATTCACTCGGGTATTTGGGGCACTTTTTATGCCAGGGTACTATTCACTAGTTACTATTCACCCGGTTATTATTCACTCGAATATTATTCACTCGGGTATTTGGGGCACTTTTCATGTCGGTGTACTATTCACGAGGTACTATTCCTGAAGTACTATTCACAAGGTACTATTCACGGGGTACTATTCACCCGAAAAATATATTTCTTTTTTGTCCAAATTATTTTTGATACATGATTATTATACTTGAATTTTACTCCACAAAGCAGTATCATGTTGACAATTTGGATACTTTTAAACTCTAGATAAATTTAAAATTTTAATATTTATCCTTGATTTCGTTTGATTAATGCTTATATCATTGTTATCATCCTCATGCTTATATTGTGATGAAAGTCATCTTTGGCTTACGTGTATAGATGGACTATTGACTGGTATGATTATGACCAGGGATCATTCGATATAATCATGACCCGTAATGTTACAAATGATGTGGTAAAAGTCCTCATTGGCCCGTAGTGCATTGATGGACAGTTGTTGGTATGATTATGACTAGGGATTATTTGGTATAATCATGAGCATTGATGATTACATGAATATCCTTGGCCCATAGTGCAGGGATGATTCGATGATGTGGTTTATTTATTAAGCTGAGTCTCAACGATAAAGTGGATGAAAAACTTTTTAAATCATAGAAGATAGTAGATATCATGCTCTACTTGACTCTTCTAATGGATTGCTTGTTCTGCTACAGTTAAACTTGAAGTTTATTGTATTTTATCAGTTTAACACTTTTGAAGGCTAATGATAATTTATTCTTCATTATCTTAGTCATAATATTTCTTACTGGGCTAGTTGAGCTCACCCTTTTGCTTTCATTGTTCTCTTCAGGAAATAAGAACGTAGCCGGGACTAGTCGGAGAATGGAGTGACGGTCCGAGATGGTTATTTTAGTAGTCATCACTACTTAGTGTAATAATAAATGTAATGAGGATTGAATTTGAGTTTGGATATTGTCTATGAGACAATATTCATGTAAAAACTCAGCTATGTTTTGTCGTATTTTTACATGATAGTTGTGCTAAAGAAGTTTGTATTTGATTTATGTACCATGTATTTGGCGACTCAAGATTAGTGATGTATACCTATTTTGGGGGTGTCACAGTTGGTATCAAAGCTTAGGGATATGATCACTAGCTGAGATGTGTGACTAAAACTAGGAGGGGAGAGACGGGTAATTCCTTCGCTAGTATGACCTACCTAAGTTTATTTGTTATTTAATTGGTTGGTCAGAGTATATGGATAATATGTGATATGTCAGTTAATCCTTATTTTGTGGCAGTGTTTGAAGATGGCATCTGAAAATGTCAAAATCAGTAATGAAGCACATGAGACTGTTGAGTCACCAACAATCAATACTCAGGATAATGTGCAACAGGAAGATAATAATCCTCAAGTAAACAATAACATTGATCAAATGATGAACGATGGGATGTTCATAGGCTTTATGAAATTCATGCAACATCAGACGAGAGCGGCTCCTGTTCAAAATACAGGTGGAAACACTGGCAACTCTTGGATGATCACTGCTAAGCAGTTCAAGGAGCTGGGACCACCGAAGTTTTTGGGAGAGCCAAAACCACTTAAAGCGGAGACGTGGATAAAGTAGATCACCAAGATATTTGATGTCGTGGGATGCTCCGAGGATCAAAAGGTTCCTTTTTCCACCTTCATGTTGCGAGGAGAGGCAGATTACTGGTGGGAATCAGTAAAACGTACTCAGCCTGCCGCACTCAAAATATCTTGGGAAAAGTTCCAAGAACTGTTCAACGATAAATACTTTCCTGAAAGTATTCGTCACATGAAAGAGGTGGAGTTTATCAAGTTGAAGCAAAACAATATGATCGTGTCGCAGTACGAGGCTAAATTTGCTGAGTTGTCCCGGTTCACATCCCATTTGATTGATAATAAGAGAATGACGTGAATGTTTCAACGAGGTTTGAGACCTGAAATATGTCAATACCTCATTTCTCACAAATTATGTTTGTATTTAGATGTAGTGAATAGGGCTCAGTTATTGGAGCGCGATAATGAGCCAGCCCAACCAAAAGATAATGAGCAACAACACGATAATAATCGTACCAGTGGCAACGGTCATCGAAACAATGATAACCATCGTGGAGTAAATTATTATGCCAAAAATGGTAACCACTTCGGTGGTAATCATGACCAAGATAATAGAAGAAATGATTCAAGTGGAAAATTCAAGAAGAGAAGATTTAACGATGATGGGAAGACGTCGGTAGCAGCACCAGCACAAAATTCTAGGGGAGGAGAATGACCGCCAGTTAGATGCTACAGATGCGAAGAGGAGGGAAACATAAGTTCAAACTGTTTATAGCCTTCGAAGGTATGTTTTAGTTGTGGAAAAGACAGTCACATAGCTTGATTTTGTCCTGTAGCGAAATCAAATCCAGCTGGGACAGTGGCACCAAAGGCGAATATGGACAAAACAAAGTCGGTGGTTTCAAGAAGAGAATTTTTCATAACTTCTCAAAAAGTGAGTTACCCAAATGTTATCACGGATTAGTCAATCATAAACTCTTGCGAAGTCTATACCTTATTAGATACCGGTTCTACCCAATCTTTTATTTCTCTTATTTGAGCTCAACGTTTAAATTTGACCCCAGAGAAGTTAGACTTTCACTTATCTATTGAAACTCCGTTGGGAGAAACCTTCGTTATATCCACTATTTATAAATCATGTTTAATTCAAATCAGCACCCTCATGTTACCTGTCGATCTCATCTCTTTGAAAATACTTGCCTTTGATGTGATTTTAGGAATCGACTGATTAACTACTCATCATGCTAAAATTGATTGTTTTTGTAAGGTTGTTAGCCTTCCTAACCAACCTATTATGCGGATTCAAGTGGCCAAACCACTAAAGTCAATCATTATCATATTAAGCCATAAGTAAACAGCGTCAAGCCTTTCACTGGTGACTTCCAGGTCTTGGAATGAACTAAAGTCAGACTCTCCGTAGGGGACGCCATGAATAACGATGGCAATTTGATAGGTATCAATGTGACGTGTTATCCAAGTCTTGGATTAGAGTCACAGTTTTGAATGATATTTCTATCGTTAATAAATTTCCTGTCGTATACCCCGAAGAACTTCCTGGCATACCGCAGAGCGTGAAATCGAATTTTGTATTGACCACAGTACAAAACCCATTTCTAAAACCCTCAAATATTTCTTCACCAAAATCTAACGTAACTCGCGCCAAAGACGTTGGTTAAAGCTGTTGAAGCTTACGACCATACCATTCAATATCATCGTGGAAGAGAAAATGTGGTAGCTGATGAGTTGAGTAGAAGATCGTATGCGGTTACAAGTGTGACGTTGTTAACACAAAGTCCCATTTCGTACGATTTAAAAAAGATGGAGATAGAGTTAAAGACTTCAAGAACCTACGTGAAGATAATAAATATACGATTAGAATCGACTTTAATCGATAAAGTTAAAGTCACTCAAGCTACAGACTCAGAGCTGATGAATACAAAGAAGAAGGTTCAAGAAGGCGTTATTCTAGAAGCAAGAGTCGATGAAGAGAGAAAATCTCAACCCTCTATTTAATTGGCCAATTCGAAATACTTGATTGATTAAGAACTGTGGCCTATAGACTCGTCTTACCGCTAAGTATGTCGCGTGTTTATAATATTTTTCACGTATCGATGTTACGTAAATATGTGGACTACCCGAACCACATTATTGAATTAGAACCAGACGAGATAGCAGAAGATTTAACATATGAAGAGGTATCTGAAATAAAGTCAAGGTATCTTCACCTCTTCGACATACCAGATACGTACCCTAATTTCGAGGACGAAATTTCATAAGAAGGGAGTTTGTAAGACCCCAACTTTTATGAATAAAGAATATTTTTTCTCGAAATATATTTTGAATATTATGGTGTGGATATGATATAATGTTATAGTTGTGGGTAATATTTACAAATTTTGTAAAGTATGCAAGTTGTTATAAAATATTCAATTGGTCGGAGAATATTCGTTTTAACAGGGAATATTCGTACGATGGCACAATCATTGATGGACCCCACAACAGAATTTTTGTCGTAGTTAAAAAATGACAAAAATATCTTTTTATAAAAATAACGGTGAAAGTTTTACAGTTAAACTGTTGAATTACCTGGTGGTAAAAGTACAGTAATACACGTGGTTGCATAGTAGCACATGGTATTGATTATTGATGCTTACGTGAGAAGTCACTCAGTTATACTCAATTATTGCTACAGTAATTGCTGCATAATATCTCTCATATTATTGATTCAATTATTGTCACAGTATCATGTGCATAATATTATTAAATCAATAATTGAGACGACAAAGTTATTCATATTATTATCTGCAATATTAAAGATATCTAGAAAGTTCTATCGAGGAGAGATTTGTTCACTTAATTACGCGCCAATAGTGAGAAACCCTTATCGGAAAGCCCCCTCTTTCCTAGAAATAATCTGGTTGTTAAATATTATGAGTTATAATATTAATGATGAATAATTTCGTGTTGATTAAAGATGAAATTGATAGTTCCATTGTGTTGGGATTATTAGTGTTTATGGAAATCGACATTTATTTCGATAATAATTAATTTCTGGAGGTTATATTGACCAATCGAGTAATTGATCAGATAAATAAGTAATTAATTGCTATTAATTCACATGCTTATAACTATTTGTTCACATGTATGTACTATTGATTCACATGCATGTACTATTAGGGAAGGTGGTGCAACACTGATAATACTTGCATGACTAAATTAAAAATAGAAGAAAAGATAAATGTATTATACTGTAATATTTTGAGCTTCAAAATGTGCAATTAACGAAACTATATTTTCCTATAAATAGAAGTTCATTCTTCTTTCATTCTCTCCAATTCACTAAGATTCACAAGAGCAATTATAGAGAAAGAAGATATAGAGAGAAAGAATAAGAGAAGTCTGCTACTTCCTTATTCCAGTATCCAATCTTCTTCTGAAGTAAAGGATATTATTTTTTCAGTATTTTAGAAATAATATTTTCTTCCATACTCTGTAGTATATGAGTAATATTATTTCGTCTCGTATTCCTGATTATACCCTCATTTTGTTAAAGTATTGCTTTTATACTCCGTGAAATTAGTAGAATATCATTGATATTTGCGCTTCATCCAGCATCTTTTTATGGAAATATTATTCTGAGCTTTCTTGATAATTATTGATCTTTTCATACCAGAATACTATTCATGAGTTACTATTTACAAGTTACTATTCACTCAATTACTATTCACTTATATACTATTCACTTGGGTATTCGGGGCACTTTTTATACTGGAGTACTATTTATGAGTTACTATTCACCTAATTACTATTCACTTGAATATTATTCACTCGGGTATTTGGGGCACTTTTTATGCTGGGCTACTATTCACGAGGTACTATTCCTGAAGTACTATTCACAAGGTACTATTCACGGGGTACTATTCACCCAAAAAATATATTTCTTTTCTGTGCAAATTATTTTTGATACATGAATATTATTCTTGAATTTTACTCCACAAAGCAGTATCACGGGGTACTAATCATTTTAGGATTGGGGCAGTTGGGAGAGATATGGACCTCCTGCCCGCACTTAAAACATATAAATTTACCTTTCAGACATTCCCCCAAATGGTTCTTCCCACAGTTCCCGCATTACACCACCTGCTTCTTCTTTACACCTTTCTGATTCACCTGCACACTCCCAATGTTGTTCCCCTTCCTCATTTCTCCCCTATTCCCACTGTTTGTTTCCGCCTTCCCAGCTCCCTCAACCTTACCCTTGTTCCTTTTTTCCTTGTTGTAGAGGCTCATGACCTCACTCCCCTCTTCAGCAATAATAGTTTTCTCCATGAGTACTGCAAATGTAGGGATCTGTAACACTGCCACCTTGTTGTAGAGTCAGGGTTTTAATCCCAGCTCAAACCTCCTCGCTTTTCTAGCCTCCGCATCAACTTGATACGAAGCGAACCTAGCCAACTCATTAAATTTTGCGGCATACTCCGCAACAGTCATATTCTCCTGTTTTAATTTCAGAAATTTTACCTCCATCCTAGCCTGCATACTAGATGAAAAATAGTTTTTGAAAAATAAAGTTCTGAACATATCCCAAGTAACTACACCTAATCCTGCCCTCGTCTGATTCGCTTCCCACCAAAAATTTGCCTCACCCTTCATCATGTAGGTGGCAAAAGCGGTCTTTTACCCCTCAGCTACCCAAGCTATTACAAACTTTTTTCGATTTCCTTAACCCATGTTTGGGCTTCTACAGGGTCAGTTGTACCTCTAAATTTGGGCGGTACTATAGCCTTGAAGTCCTTGAAGTTTGCCAAGTGGTAGTCTGGCTGGTCCCCTGCAGTTAAAATTCCTTGTTGCATTGCCTGAGCTACCATGTTTGCAAATTATTACATTCGATCTGGTTGTTATCCCCCCAGCGTTATTGACAGATTCTTCTTCCCTTTGATTTCAAGTTTGTCATCTTGGCAGCATTATCTGATTAAATAAAACATAATTTAACTTACATTCTAAACCTTATCACATAAGTTTAATATATTAAACTTGTTTCATTACTCAAATATAGGTTCATTTTCATTAATTCAAAGTAATCTACATAACATAACCCATATTGCTATCCCTTTATGACCACAAAAGTCGGGATTTATAGCTTTGACTTATACAAAAGTTGAAAATATTACATTACACAAACATATTTATCACCCATATTACATCAAACACATCTACACCATAGAACCTATACTACCTATTCACTACGCCTTTTTCTTGATCTTGGACAACCTTTTGCCTGATGACCTTCTATCCCACAAATAAAGCAGACACATTGCTTTGGATTGGGATAATGAGGAGAAAAATGTCCCTCACGTCCAAAATTATAGCAAACATTTTCCCCTTTCCTGCATACACCTTCATGTTTCTTGTCACAATTTGTACACTTTTTTATTGGATTAAAGCTCCCTTGGTTGTTATCAGGATTTCATATATCACGGTCTTTTATTTTCTTTACCCTTTCTTGCTCGGAACTGCACCTGACTTGTTACTTTTAGCTCCCATTTGATCTATTTGGATTTTAAGTTTATCTTGTTCTTCTATTGTTTCAATTAATTCTTTTCACAGTTGACTATTTAGTAGTTTTTCTATTTCCCACAGCTTTTCCAGAGAAGAAACCTTGTTCCTCCGATTCTGCACTTCCGTAGATGCTTGATCAGCTCCAACTTCAGTGTCAGAATCACTATCTGTCAGTTCTACCATTTTTGGATCTGGTACTACGTTTTTCAAAATAACCACCTCATCGAGGTTGCTTTCACTTTGAGCTTCTATTTCAGCTATTGGCTTCGATATCAGCTCCTTCTTTATGGTCCGAGGGTATCCTAATGCTTTTTCACCTGACATCTACACACATAAATTATCATGATTAGCATATATTATATACACATAACAAACAATAATTTTATATAGGTTATCTTTTATTTTGTTTGACGATGAATGTATCCGATTTATCTATTTTTAAACTCTATATGAGTTATTTATATTTTCAACGTTTCTCTCGATCATAAGGTTATAGCCTAAGGTCTATCTCACCTAAGGTTTCTAACCATAAAGCTCTAATACCAACCTGTGACGCCCCCAAATTCGGGTACTTGAAACTCGAACTCGGTGATTCACGATATCATTTCTATGAGCGAAATAATACTAATAATAATAACAATAATATAGATTATCAAATTTAATGTACATGTTATCAGAGTCTAGTTCCAAAGTACGTAACCTTTAAACATTCGTTACATGATAAAATAATATATATATATATATCATCCTTATCATAATAAAGTTAAACTATTACATAAGATATCACAAACTTAATCAGCAACCTTCCCTTTTCCCTTGTTCTTGACAGAGCCTTCTGCTTGTTCACACTTAGCTAAAAACATTTAAATTAAGCAAGGGTGAATATTTGAGTGCCCAACAAGTAATAGCTACAATAACAGTTAGCAGAAAGGATTAAATATTTTCTTTGAACAATACTTCTATAACGAATCAACAGTTGTGAAGTAAGCTGAACCAATAATAAATAATATATCATTTCGATTTCAAATTTTTGAAACTACGTACTGACTATAAATGAGGATCAGTTGACAGACTATGAACATTGTTTATTATTTTCGAAAAGGTTAAACAGAACTTCATCTGTATACCGACATAACGTACGGGCACGGGGGTGATCAGTCTGTTATGCCCTATATTGATCAATATTACATTCAAGGATGATATTTTTGTCCAGCATATCCACCTTAGGCGCATAAAAATTTCCCATATTTGGGATGTTCATACCAGTCTAGAATCCGAACCAAAACAATTCGGTTGGATAATAATAAAGTTCTATCTTGTTCAATAATAATTTTAAATTTGTGTCTAGTCGGATCAAATAGCGTAGACAGATTTTAATTCAACGTATACATACTGGATACCGATAAGTATGTATCAACATGTGATAAAATATAATGATTATTCAAGTGAGGACACTTGTATAACCATGTTTGGAAATTAACAAACAGAATATATATATATATATATATATATATATATATATATATATATATATCTTGATCTACAACAACAGAATTAAGGAACTTGTACAACAAATTATAATTTAATAACTTACTTATACAGAATCATTGCATAAGTATATACAAAGGTAGAAATATTTGAACAATGAAAAAGAATAGTTCAGATATTATCTTACGCATGTCCATTGCATAAAGTAAATGCAAAGGGTTAGATACTTGTCTGATCTGCTGCTTACACAACTTAGTTTTTATCTTTTATATCAAGCCCTATCATTAAATAGACCATTCGTTTGATTAGAATAATATACTATAACACATAGTACTGCTATTTGCAGTCAGCACATAACCTAATCATATTGTTACATATGTTTAACAACCATTGAATCACAAATAAACATTTATCAAGTCAACATATCTAAGTCCAGATCAATTTCTGAAATATGTCGGTGTACCGACGACTTTATCGGGTAATTACCGAGTCTAAGACTCTATCCTGCTCTTCAATATCTATTTAGATAGCTTAAATATCAATTCTTTTATTTTTCATGGCCTTATAATAATTTTTAAACATTTATTATAATTTATCATGAATTTGCAAACAGCGGAATCAT
Source organism: Panax japonicus (assembly GCA_020205505.1). Classification (NCBI taxonomy): domain Eukaryota; kingdom Viridiplantae; phylum Streptophyta; class Magnoliopsida; order Apiales; family Araliaceae; genus Panax; species Panax japonicus. Next base: position 28,632,650 of record CM035108.1, on the reverse strand, counting down.
TATTAAATGATTTAAATATTAAATAATTCTATTATCATTAATATTTAATTAATATAAAACTATTATTGAAACCATTGCCAAAATATTAAAGTTATTTATCATAACTCAAAATATTTTTAAAACATTTATATTACCCTTAAATGATTTTTAAAACATTTAAAAACATTTTTAATAATTACCATTAATATTAAAATAATAATGTACTATTCCTCAAAATATTATAAGTCATTAAGTATAACTTAAAATATTTTTAGTTCATTTATACACTTTTTAAATAATTTTTTTAAATTAATAAAACCATTTTTAAACCATTTATTTAATATAATTATTAAATAAATTTAATATCATTAATGCTAAATTAATATCATTAATATTAAATTATTAATGAAATTATCCTTTAAATATTAAAAATTATATTTTATAACTTAAAATATCTTTAAACACTTTATTTTTATTTAAAACGATTTTTATAATACTGAAATCATTTTTTAATTTATTTATTTAATTCATTTATTAAATAACTTAATTATCATTAAAATTAATTTATTAATGAATTTCATCACAAAATATTAAAAGTCATTAAAAATAACTTAAAATATTTTCTTATAACATTATATAATTTTAAATAAGTTTTCAAGTATTAAAATTATTTTTAAATATTTTTTTTAATATAATAATTAAATAAATTAAATACTTTTAATATTTCAAAAATATTAAATATTTATGAAATATATTAAAAATAATTAAAAACTAATTTTCAGACTTTAAAATAATTTTTAATAATTTATTTTGTATTTTTAATAATTAAAAACTAATTTTCTATAATTATTTAATAAAAATATAATTTTTTTATAAATAATCTGTCGCCAAAGTGCTAGTGGAGATCCTATAGTGCTAGTGCAGGACTACATCATTCAACAACAAACATAATCCTAACATGCATAACAAAGGAGATCTGGGTACCCAAAGTAGTTGTCAGAGGCTGTTCTTCATTTCTGGGTTGCCCAGAAATGAAGAACAGTTCGAGCATGCACCATTGGGCTTCCACAACTTGCAATCCTGTTAATTTTTATGTGATTTAATACGTCTAGATTGTAGCTAACATGCAAGAGAATAAATCTGTTACATAAAATCCATCTAACAACATTATATCACCAAGATCTGTGTCGGTCAACCCATGTCAGAACACATGTTCATCAGTTTTTTGGGTTGCCCAGAAAACATGAACTGTGTTCGACCAGAATACTTTGACCGGCCACTGAATCCAACCTATTTGATGTTTAGGAGATTTTAAGGCATAAATATGTAGTACATATACAAAGCTACAACTTAGATACAACAACGACATCAAAATAAAAACCACAAACAGCAGCAAGATCAGAGACGTCAAAGGTCTTGTCAGACCGTTCTGGGCAAGATCTGGGTTACCCAGATTTTGTCCAGTCATGGTCGGTCAACGACCTTTGACCAACAATATCTTGTAATCTGCTTATGATATGAACTTGATTCAAGTTCCAGCTTAAAGAGCTCATAGCATACTACAAGATTAAAGCTTTAAACAACAAAAACACCTAACAGACTGACATCTACAAGGTCTGACATTCATTGTCAGATAACAAAAAATTATTTTTCCAAATTTTGAAGAACCTCAAATCTGAGCCTCTAGATATTATGGATCTAACATCTAGCAACTCAGATCATCATTATACACTATATCTAACATGTTTAACAAAAAAACAACATCTAACATGGGATCAAATATCAGATTTATAGTTATGGTTTTATACCTTTCAAAGAACAATTTTGATTCTAGCTTCTGATTTGGTTAAAGATGATAGTGGGGCTTAGTTTATGACTGATATATCTTGATATTTTCGGAGGTTTTGAGTTGAAAGAGTCTAGTTGGGTGTTTGTGCAAAAATGGCCTAACAAATGATCTTTCTCTCTCTCCAATCTATATATACAAGTCTGTGATACATGTAATGGCTGATATTGCTTGATTTGCTAGAGATTTGTATTGTACTAAGTCAAGATGTTAGGTCAAGATGTTAGGTCAAGAGTTAGTCAACCACTCCAAATTGTCTAGATTTGCAAGTAAACTTAATAAAAAAAAATGTGCATAAGGGCTTTTTGGTCATTTGCTACATAATTTTAATGGCAAAAGTGTAAGCTTAATAAACCCCTATGGTTTAACCCTAAGGTTTAGCACAAAATGAATTTCTAGGTTTTTATTTAGGGTTTAAAATAAAAATAAAATTAGTTTCTAAAAATAGAAAAATTTAGGGTTTGTTAATTATTTAGGTTTTCTAATTACCTTATACAGGAACATTAGGGTATTATTTATTTACTAATTATAATTAACCTTGCTAATTAAGTAATTAGGGTTTACAATTAGCAATTAGATTTTATAATTACTAATTAGGGTTACCTAATATAGAAATTAGGATTTCAAACTTTTACTTTAGGGTTTTCACTTAAGAAATTAGGGTTTTTAATTTCACGATTAGGCTTTCCAACAATTAGGGTTTTCCTAATTAATGTTAATATTTATAATAATTGTCATAAATCACAATACGTAATTACAAAATAATTTTGTTGTGACGCCCCCAAAATAGGTACACATCACCCATCTTGGGTCATTAGATACATGGTACTGAATACAAATACAAAATAATTATACAACAGTCGTGTAAAATACAACAAAATATAAATTGAGAGTTTTAATAAGAATATTGTCATCTAGACAATATCCACACTCAAAGGAGTCCTCAATACATTTATTGTCACATTATTTAACAGAATAGTGAGGACTACTAATACTATCATCTTGACCATCACTCCGTTCCCGGACTAGTCCTGGCTACCTTCTCATTTCCTGAAGAGAACAGTGAAAGAAAGGGGTGAGCTCAACTAGCCCAGTAAGAAATATTATGACTAAGATAATGCAGAATAAATTATCATTAGTCTTCAACAATGTTAAACTGATAAAATACAATAAACATCAAGTTTAACTGCAGCGGAATAAGCAATCCATTAAAAGAGTCAAGTAGAGCATGATATCTACTATCTTTTACGATTTAAAATGTTTTCATCAATTTTTATTGCTGAGACTCAGCTTAATAAATAAACCACATCATCGAGTCATCCCTGCTTTACGGGCCAAGGATATTCATTAAATTATCAATGGGCATGATTATACCGAATAATCCCTTGTCATAATCATACCAAAAACTGTCTGTCAATACACTACAGGCCACTGAGGACTTTTACCACAACATTTATAACATTACAGGTCATGATTATACCGAATAATCCTTGGTCATAATCATACTAAGTCCATCTATGCACGTAAGCCAAAGATGACTTTCATCACAATATAAGCATGAGAATGATGACAATGACATAATAATTCAATAAAACAAGTTCAAGAATAAATTTTAAAGATTTATAAGTTAATTTATCCTGAACTCAATAATGTCCAAATTGTCAACATGATACTGCAATGAGTATCAAGGATGTTCTACTAATTTCATGGAGTATAGAAGCCAAAATTTTAACCAAATGAGTATCATAGAATATATGAAACTGCAATGGATTTTCACCCACCATGCAGTAATCCACGTAGACAGATCATTTCCACAATTTAATAAGAAATGAATACGAAGGGTCATTCACCATGCATGTGGTAATCCACATAGACAGATTATTCTAACAGAATAATAAAGAATGGAATAACAGAAGAATTCACCATGCATGCGATAGACCGCACAGACAGGTTATTCCAACAAAATAATAAATAATGGAACCAGGTCATGCGTAAACGCACAGACAGTATATTCCAATAGAATAATAAATAATGGAACCAGGTCATGCATAAACACACAGACATGATATTCTGACAGAATAATAGAGAATGGAATAACAAAAGACTTCACCAGGCATGTGATAGACCGCACAGACAGGTTATTCTAACAGAATAATAAATAATAGAACCAGGTCATGCGTAAAACGCACAGACAGGATATTCCAACAGAATAATAAAGAATGGAATAACAAAATAATTTCATCATGTACGAGGTACTTCGCATATACAGGTTATTCCAACAAAATAATAAAAAATGGAATAACAGAAGTTCTCTTCATGAATACGAAAGAAATAATACCCCTTACCTTATAAACAAGAGTACTCTGACGGGTAGGGCGAGGATATACTTGAAGAAAACTTGCACTACGCTCAAAACTTCTTAAAACTCTAAAGAAATACGCTAAAGATTATAGAAGAGAATTCTCTGAATTTCTGGTGTGATTTCAATTCTAACTAAGCATCTTATTTATAGGAAAATAGAAAGGATACTATATAATAAAATATAATATATATATATATATATATATATATTATTTAAAATCTAATAAAATAATTAACTTTATAAAAGTATTCTGTTTTATATAAAAAGATTTTACTATGCAAACACTATGCATGTACTATACAAATAATATGCATAATAAAAATATATTACATTCTAATTATTGTCTAATAAAACAAATAACTTTATAAAAGTATTCTATTTTATATAAAAAGATTTTATTATTCAAAACAATATGCATAATAAAATATATTATATTCTAATTATTGTCTAATAAAATAAATAATTTTATAAAAGTATTATGTTTTATATAAAAAGATTTTACTATGCAAAATACTATGCATAATAAAATATATTATATTCTAATTATTGTCTAATAAAACAAATAACTTTATAAAAGTATTATATTTTATATAAAAAGTTTTTCTGTTTTATTACATTAATAATACTAATAAAACAAAATTTATATAATATATATATATATATATAAATTTTCGTGACTTCATAAAAAGACACCTCAATATATTTAACAACATTTATCATCATTATTATAATTCACAATATTAATCGACCAGGTCGTTCTCAGGAAAGAGGGGGCTTTCCAATAAGGATTTCTCCCTATTGGTGCGTAATTAGGTGACCAAACCTCTCCTTGGCAAAACTTCAAGACATCGTTAATATTGTAAATAATAATATTAATAACTTTGTTATCTCAATTATTTATTTAATAATATATAAAATATCAATAATAATTGAATCAAATAACATGAGATACTATGCAACAATTACTGTAGCAATAATTGAACAAAACTGAGTGACTTCTCACGTAAGCATCAATAATCAATACCGTATGCTACTATGCAACCACGCGTATTACTGTACTTTTAACACCGGGGGTTTCAACAGTTAATGGTAAAACTTCCGTTGTTATTTTCATAAAAATATTTTTGTCGTTTTCTCAATCCGACAGTAATTCCGTTGTGGGGTCCACCAATGATTGTGTTGTCGTACGAATATTCCCTGTTAAAACGAATATTTTCCGACCAATCGAATATTATACAACAACTTGCATACTTTTCAAAATTTCTAAATATTACCCACAACTATAACATTATATCAAATTTACTGCATAATATTCAAAAAATGATATTTATTGAAAATTCATCTTTATTCATAAAAGTTGGGGTCTTACAACCTTCCCTTCTTATGAAATTTCGCCCTCAAAATTAGGGTACATACCTGGTATGTCGAAGAGGCAAGGATACCTTGATTTTATTTCAGATTCTAACTCTCAGGTCATTTCCTCAACATCGTGGTTTCTCCACAAAATCTTAACTTGAGGTATAACCTTGGAGCGTAGAATATGTTCCTTTTTATCTAAGATTTGAACAGGAATCTCTTCATACGTTAAATCTTCCGCTATTTCGTCCGGTTCTAACTCAATAATGTGGTTCGGGTCTTTCACATATTTACGTAACATGGATATATGAAAAACGTTATGAACACGGGACATACTTGGCAGTAAAGCGTGTCTACAGGCCACAGTTCCTACTCGATCGAGGATTATAAATGGGCCAATGAATCGAGGATTGAGCTTTCCTCTCTTTCCAAATCTCGTAACTCCTTTCCATGGAGCAACACGTAACAACACATGATCTCCAATATCGAATTCCACGTCCTTTAGATGAAGATCAGCATAAATCTTTTGTCGATCTTGTGAGGTTTTTATACGTTGTCGGATCGTTTGAATCTTTTCTGTAGTCATACGTACTAACTCCGGTCCCAATAACGTTGCTTCACCCACCTCACCCCAACATACTAGAGAACGACACTTTCTTCCATACAACGCTTCGAATGGAGCCATGCCAATACTTGCTTGATAGCTGTTATTGTAGGAAAACTCCACCAACGGTAAGAACTTATCCCAACTTCCCTTGAAGTCAAGGACACGGAGTCTTAATAAATCTTCAAGAGTTTGAATAGTCCTCTCTAATTTTCCGTCCGTCTGAGGATGATATGCCGAACTAAATCGTAAATCTGTGCCCATAGCTTTTTGCAAACTAACCCAAAATCTTGAAGTGAATCTTGGGTCTCGATCAGAAACTATGGATACTGGCATACCATGCAGTCTTACAATCTCGTTTATGTACATACGAGCAAGACGTTCAAGTGTATAAATTTCTCGTATTGGTAAGAAGTGAGAAGACATGGTCAATCTATCAACAATGACCCAAATTACATATATGCCTTGAGAAACATTGGGAAGACCAGTAACGAAATCCATGGTAATGTGCTCCCACTTCCATTTTAGAATTTCAAGTGGTTGCAATGGACCTCTTGGCACTTGAAGTTGCGTCTTGACTCGTTGACAAGTTAAACACCTTGAGATAAACAGCGTTATCTCTCTCTTCATATTGCTCCACCAAAATGTATGACGAAGATCACGATATATTTTGGTACTCCCAAGATGGATTGCAAACGGTGTGTTGTGCGCCTCCATCATGACGCCCCCAAAATAGGTACACATCACCCATCTTGGGTCGTCACATACAAGGTACTTAATACAAATACAAACTAATTATATAACAGTCATGTAAAATATGACAAAACATAAATTGAGAGTTTTAATAAGAATATTGTCATCTAGATAATATCCACACTCAAAGGAGTCCTCAATACATTTATTGTCACAATATTTAACAGAATAGTGAGGACTACTAATACTATCATCTGGACCGTCACTCCGTTTCCCGATTAGTCTCGGCTACGTTCTCATTTCCTTAAGAGAACGGTGAAAGAAAGGGGTGACCTCAACTAGCCCAGTAAGAAATATTATAACTAAAATAATGCATAATAAATTATCATTAGTCTTCAACAATGTTAAATTGATAAAATACAATAGACATTAAGTTTAACTGCAGCGGAATAAGCAATCCATTAGAATAGTCAAGTAGAGCATGATATCTACTATCTTCTATGATTTAAAATGTTTTCATCAATTTTTATCGTTGAGAACAGCTTAATAAATACACCACATCATCGAGTCATCCCTGCTTTACGGGCCAAGGATATTCATTAAATTATCAATGGTCATGACTATACCGAATAATTCCTTGTCATAATCATACCAAAAACTGTCCGTCAATGCACTACAGGCCAGTGAGGACTTTTACCACATCATTTATAACATTACAGGATATGAGTATACCGAATAACCTCTGGTCATAATCATACCAAGTCCATCTATGCACGTAAGCCAAAGATGAATTTTATTACAATATAAGCATGAGGATGATGACATGACATAATAATTCAATAAAACAAGTTCAAGAATAAATTTTAAAGATTTACAAGTTAATTTATCCTGAACTCAATAATGTCCAAATTGTCAACATAATACTGCTTTATGGAGTAAAATTCAAGAATGCTCAAAATAATATTTCCATGAAAAGATACTGGATGAAACACAAATATCAATTATATTCCACTAATTTCATGGAGTATAGAAGCCAAAATTTTAACCAAATGAGTATCATAGAATATATGAAACTGCAATAGATTTTTACCCGCCATTCGGTAATCCATGTAGATAGATCATTTCCACAATTTAATAAGAAATGAATACAAGGGGTCATTCACCATGCATGTGGTAATTCACATAGACAGGTTATTCCAACAGAATAATAAAGAATGGAATAACAGAAGAATTCATCATGCATGCGATAGACCGCACAGACAGGTTATTCCAACAGAATAATAAATAATGGAACCAGGTCATGCGTAAACGCCACTACACCAATAATGGCCTCTAGTAAAGGACAAATCCTTCACTAGAGGCCCTATATCACTCACAAGTGATTTATTGCGAAGAAATATTTTCATTACACAAATGCTCGCATTAGACCTCCTCGCAATTGGGTATCCTTTGCTAAGTAGTAACTAAATATTTTTTGTGAAGGATATATTGTGAATAGCATTTTTATTCGCAAATTATATTTAGTAATGGAATATTGTTATTTAGTGAAAGATTGGTTTCCTTCACAAATAATATTTTAAGGACTATTTGAAATTAGTGAATAACTTGATTCCCTCGCAAATAATATATTGTGAGGAACAAATTTATTTAACGAGAGAATATTTTCCTTCACTAATTATAAATTGAGAATCTTTCTTCAAATTAGTGAGAAAAAAATTCCTTTACAAATTATAAATTTATAAATAAAAAATTAATTGCTAAATAATCACAATTCATTGAAAATTATAATTAATTTTTAAATCATTGATTTCATATTTATTGTTATTATTAATCTCTATAAGAAATATTAAATTTATTTTTCAAGTAAATATAAATATTGCCATACTTTTTTTAAACTAATTGATAAGCTAATGCATAAAAACCTAATAAAATCAAAACTTCTCATTTAAATAGATCATAATACTCGAGTCACAATAACTACAAAATTTGTTATTGTATCTTGGTCTCACAAGGACCATAGTACCTACAAAATTTATTAACTAACATAAGAAAACTGAAAGAATAACAATGAACTAGAAGGAATAAAGTGCGACATGTTAGATCCACTTCATCATCATTTTCTTCAAGAAAATCAAGTTTAGGCATGTAAACTTCATCCTGCAATAAACACCAAAATTCAATTTCAATAAGACGAGAGATAAGAAAAGATGAAACTGGTGACCTTAAATTAAAAAATAAAATAAAATAAAAACCTCTTTTGGCAACAGACAATAATCCTAGTTGTCTAAACTAGTACAGAGAACTCACCATAAAACTAGAGTTGGCTGCACAACTACTTTCTCTAGCAGCAGTTACATAAACTGGAGTTGGCTGCACGATCGTTGACACCTTCTGACAGTTTTTCTTGCACAACCCTCTTGACACCCACTATTTCAGAAGGTTGTAATGAAGCATTGAAACACTTAAGCTGTTTACAGCTTTGTGAAAATAGAACTCATCAGGAAGCACAACAATAATAGACTTCAAAAAACAAATTTTGTGAAGATTTAGCCATAATCTTGAAAAGGTGGCTTCCTCTGTGATAATTTAGTTTCTATAATTCTGTCTGATCTAGGCCACCTGACTTGCATAAAAGCTGAGTAAACTAAAGTAAGAACAGCATAAATAATGGAGGAAATTGCATAAAAGCTGGGTAAGAACAGCATAAATAATGGAGGAAACTGAAGTAATAATTTGGATCCCTACACCCCCAAACAGGCATTCACAAGTAACTGTGTTTATTCACCTAAATCTTGTCTGTTCTTGTGCATTCCTATTACAACCAGATGGACTTCCAAAAGTGTATTTCCCAGTATGCATTAACGTTTTAAGAATTCTTTATTAGGCGAACTGTGTGTACTTGTTGGAAAATGAAGACCTGTTTTTCACTATGTAGCACCAAAAACAATCCAACAAGCTAATCTACAATGAAACACATAGAAGTAAAGAATAAACACAACCAATTTTCTCCTTCAATCAATTATTGACATGAGAAATTATACACAAGACAACATTACTTGCACTAGGGCTGGTGCGAATGAGAACTGAAGGTTTTATGATCCAACAAACTCAGAACAATATGAACCAGATAGCTGAAGGAGTAAAAATATAAGGGCTACAAGATTTATCGAGGAAGGTGCAGAACTTACATAGTCCCAGCAATGGCAGTGCTGATGTGACTTTTATCTTCTGGAAACAATCTAGCTAGCCCGAAATCAGTAATTTTTGGTGTCAAATCCTCCTCAAGGAGTATATTGCTCAGCTTTATGTCTCTATGAATGATCCTAAACTTTGATTCCTCGTGAAGATGGGCCAATCCCTCAGCTGTACCCAATATGATGTTGTACCTCACTTGCCACCTAAGCAGATGAAGGTTTTTTCTAGCTGTATCAGATTGATCATCCAAATTTGGAGGAGCTGAGCTAGTTCGAGCAGGTATCTGCAAACATAAGAATCAAGCTAAGTAGCAACTCCCCCACATACAATACCAGTACTCTAAATACAATAACACCACTACAAAGTTGACTTCAACCAGTTTTACAAGGAAATTCAAGAATCCAAGCTTATTTTTATTTTTCTCATAGGAATCACAGTTAATTTATATTACCAAAGAAGAAATATGACCATAGAAAAATAGTATAATGTGACATTTCTAATTATGTGATGAAATGATTAGTTAACTTAGCAGTCACTGATTAACTACAGGTCAGAATTGACAATAATAAAAACAAAAGGTGTGGTCAGATAACTCAAAAAGATTGCTTACAAATGTAAGTCATAGGCAGAAAGGAATCTGTTCAAGTAGTTTACAGACAAATATGTTTCACAAGCTTCAGTTTTGTGAGCTCTACAAGAGTATCTGCCACCTCTGATTGCAGTATCTCCATCCGCAGTAAAATCTGCAATTCATATCTTGTGTGTATTAAGGAAATTGTTGTAGCAAAATGAAGCCAAGTCGTTCAACTACAGAATACTTGTATGATTCATAAAAGGCATTAATAAATTAATCCACGAAACATGAATTAGTTAAGGATACTCTCTAACTATATTTTCCAAGGTGAAACCTTGATCAGATGCTTGCAAGGATGTATGGTTATCATTCCACTTCTTCAATTCTTTGGGCTTCCTTGTTAAAAGAGCTATTAGTTCAGTACCAATTGTCTCATCCAGCATTTTATAAACTTGGCAGAGGAAATATGATTGCACAAGGAATAAAGTAAAACAAGCACATAAAGCAACTGAAACAGAGGAAACACCTAGGGTCTTCTACACTTAAAAAATCTAAAACAGAAAATTTCCAAGATAACCAAAAAAAACAAATAAAGAATTCAGAACAAGCAACCTTATATAAGTTATCCACATCCTAAGCAAGTTGCAAAATATATCTGTTCAACTTGGCAGGTCAACTCTGAAGAGGTTAATCTAGGGCATTGGTTATCCTTGACAACAACATTCAACACATGCAAAACCTACATGAACAAACAGAGTTCAAAGTTGCAAATAATCAAACTTGCTAAAAAGAATTGGTAGCTCCATATGTGACTATGATCCAACTGACTTAAATTAGTCATAGTTACTCCCTCTAAACCCAAAACTTACTCATTGGGATAGAACAAGACCTGACTGAGGCAAAAAATGTCAGGCCAGGTTAGGGCTCATCCCAACTGCTGTATTAGATTTCAGAATGTTACATCTGGCGCAATCAGCACCTAGCTTCCTACCAAAAAGAGTTGCAGCAAATGGCAAGAAATTCCCAATAAAATGCCTACATACATGAACCGAGACGTACAGACAAACAAATGTACAGAGACTTGCACAAATCTCAACACTCTTTTTCATGGGAACAAAAACTAAATAAATTAAGTATATTCTTTTTATTCATGTCCATTCAGCTAATTTAATTTCACCTCCACATCAATCAGACTCCCTCCTGTTTCATTTAAAGTCACCCTTTAACAAGATATATCATTTGAAACCTTTTATCCCAATGAGCAGTCTCTAGAATACAGGTTATTATACCTTATATAAGTTGCTAAGAACTGCAAGCAGAGGAAAGAAGAACTACAATCACAAGAGCAGCAGTTATTGGAGATTGTAGAAAGCTTAGTATCTCGACTGATAGCTGCAGATATCGCTGAGATAATGGTTGCATTTGTTTCAATATCTACAACATCAATAATTAGTGACCTTTCGGAGGCTGTAGCAAAGAGAAGAAATAAAGTCAGATTAGACCAGTCATAACAGATAAAAATTATCATGATCAATAATAATATCTAACCTCAAAGTTCTTTGATATATCCTTCATTTGCTCGGCAATTTCTTGCCTCTTCTTCACAGCTACAGAAAAAAAAACAGTTATCCAGAAACATTAGTCTGAACCTTAAGCAAGAGAAAAGAAAGATAACAACTACTGAATGGAAATCTACCAACAGTAGAACAGAAATAACATTCATGTTCCCAAATTCTTTCCAGATACATTAATACCCATCAGAAAGTATATGCTATAGTAAAGAACCGCAATAGCAGTGTTAAAAAGAAATGTTACCTGCAACCTTGCTCTTCTCACAAAGCATATCCTAATCTACATTTTACATGAATCCCAGATGCAGCCAGATAGACACAAAGCATTCCATAAGTGAGATGGTGATTTTTACAGATTGAAACACAGAAGGCTGTCAGTGGTTAATTAGTACCTTGATAAATATATTTGCCGCTCTGCTCTTCCAAATATTGGGGTCCCGGTGAGAATAAATAACTCGAATAATCTTGCTACTCAGTGGGGTAAAGTTGAAAACATCCATTGCCCTAGCCGCTGAAAGCAAATTGAACTGAAAATGTTACTATATAAACAGTTGTGAAACAATTTGGAATAGTGACTGCATCTCTAAGTCCAAAAACAACAAGACACATATGATGAATGGTTTGCATCTGAACCCATCCTGATGAGAGCGAACTTGGGATAGGCAACAAACAATTTAACAATTCGTAAATGTATAAACAAATTAGTAGGCCTTCTTTATTTTTTATTTTATGATCATATAATGGTATATGGTTAAAATCTTATTTCCATTAATAAAACTGGGATGTTAAACCAAAAATTCTCTGCATCAGAAACCATGTAGTAAGGCCATTTTCCTATGAAAACCAATCAATCAGTCTTCCATTGGACATGGCATAGCTGAATTGTAATTATGTATATTAATTGTTAAAAAGAGGAAAAAAAAACATCCACATTTCTATAGACAACAACAATATTAATATAACAGAACATAACAATTTATCATCAAATTAACAAAAACACATAAATTAGAGTAATTTGAAACAAAATCAACTGACCATCTTGCGGATTGCTACAGTTGACATAACCATAGCCCAGAGATCGACCGGTACTCAAATCCCCACAAACCCTAACCGAAACAACCTGACCCACTTGGTTAAACAGATCATACAGAGGAGAAATCTAAATTGGTAGAGAACAAACCTAGCTAGCCCATCGTTCTAACTGAAACATCGAATTTTGGCTAAGATTAAGAGGTGAAACCCAATTGATCTCTGCTTCATACTTTCCAGACCACGCACGCACGCACGCCGGCACGCGCAACTGAGGGAGTACTCTGTTCCAAAAAAAGAGTTTGATAACATTTTAAAAAAACAACTAGAAGTAATATTATATATAAAATTATTATTTCAAAAATTTAAAGATAAATTTAAATTTTAGAATATTACAAATCATTATAAAAAATTTATATTCACCACAATTAATTCAAAAAAAATTATTTAGAATAAGATAGCGACCAATTTTATCCCTCGCAAAAAACTTCTGAATAATGATATATAGTGAGTAATAATTCTTTCACTTGATAGATTTTTTTCTCACAAATTTTCAACATAAATTGGCTCCAAAAATCTTTCTATCGCCCCAATTTTACGAGAAAAAAAATATAAATTATGAAGGGTGTTTCTTTCACTAATAACTATATTGTCACTATACTTTTTTCTTTCACTGTTCCTTCGCTAAACAACTTCCCATGTGAAAGAATAAATTCCTTCACAAAATTTTCTTCGCTAGAGGCCATTTTTGGTGTAGTGCGCATAGACAAGATATTCCAACAGAATAATAAATAATGGAACCAGGTCATGCGTAAAAGCACAGACAGGATATTCCAACAAAATAATAGAGAATGGAATAACAAAAGGCTTCACCAGGCATGCGATAGACCGTACAAACAGGTAATTCCAACATAATAATAAATAATGGAATCAGGTCATGCGTAAAATGTACAGACAGAATATTCCAACATAATAATAAAGAATGGAATAACAGAAGAATTTCACCATGTATGCGGTACTTCGCATATACAGGTTATTCCAACAGAATAATAAAGAATGGAATAACAGAAGTTCTCTTCATGAATACGAAAGAAATAATACCACTTACCTTATAAAGAAGAGTACTCCGACGGGTAGGGCGGGGATATACTTGAAGAAAACTTGTACTACGTTCAAAGCTTCTTAAAACTCTAAAGAAATACGCTTAAGATTATAGAAGAGAATTCTCTGAATTTCTGGTGTGATATCAATTCTAACTAACCATCCTATTTATAGAAAAATAGAAAGGATACTATGCAATAAAATATAATATATATATATATATATATATATATTATTTAAAATCTAATAAAACAATTAACTTTATAAAAATATTCTGTTTTATATAAAAAGATTTTACTATGCAAATACTATGCAAACACTATGCATAATAAAATATATTATATTCTAATTATTGTCTAATAAAACAAATAACTTTATAAAAGTATTTTATTTTATATAAAAAGATTTTACTATGCAAAATACTATGCATAATAAAATATATTATATTCTAATTATTGTCTAATAAAACAAATAACTTTATAAAAGTATTATATTTTATATAAAAAATTCTGTTTTATTACATTAATAATACTAATAAAACAAAATTTATATAATATATATATATATAAACTTTCGTGACTTCATAAAAAGACACATCAATATATTTAACAACATTTATCATCATTATTATAATTCACAATATTAATCGACCAGGTCGTTCCCAGGAAGGAGGGGGCTTTCCAATAAGGATTTCTCCCCATTGGCTATCAATTAGGTGACCAAACCTCTCCTTGGCAGAACTTCTAGACATCGTTAATATTGTAAATAATAATATTAATAATTTTGTTATCTCAATTATTGATTTAATAATATATATATAATATCGACAATAATTTAATCAAATAATGTGAGATACTATGCAACAATTACTGTAGCAATAATTGAACAAAATTGAGTGACTTCTCACGTAAGCATCAATAATCAATACTGTGTGCTACTATGCAACCACGCGTATTACTGTACTTTTAACACCAGGTGTTTTAACAGTTAATGGTAAAACTTCCATCGTTATTTTCATAAAAATATGTGTGCCGTTTTCTCAATCCGACAATAATTTCGTTGTGGGGTCCACCAATGATTGTGCCATCGTATAAATATTCCCTGTTAAAACGAATATTCCCTGACCAATCGAATATTATATAACAACTTGCATACTTTTCAAAATTTCTAAATATTACCCACAACTATAACATTATATCAAATTTACTACATAATATTTAAAAATGATATATATTAAAAATTTATTTTTATTCATAAAAGTTGGGGTCTTACATTTGTACTCTAATTTGGATATCAAATTAGGGTTTTGCACAGTAAAACTAGGGTTTGACATATTACACCATAATTGACCAACCATTGTCGGCCCATATACATACAGTACATATTTATAGCACAGAAATAAAATAATATTAAATTATCATTCTCATTCATTGATCAAAATTCAAAATTAGGGTTTGGATTCCATATCTAATTTATCTTTCATGTTTAACATTATTAATTAAGGTAAAATAATTAACTTAATAATCTGTATAAAAATTCATATATTAAATAATTATTATAAAAATCTTTTCATATATTATTTAAATAATATATAATTATATTTTCATGGAAAATAATTAATAAAAACATTTCTATTATAAAATTAATTATTATAAAAATATAAATTATAATAATCAATAATTCTAACATAAAATTATTTGTAATTATTCATGTAATAAATATATTTTTATTTATCACATAAATACATATACACATTATCTTAGCACATATTCCCATATTTATTTTAATAATAAAAAAAATATACACAAAATTTTTGATTTATTTATATAGAAAATCGGGTTATTACATTTACCCTCCCTTATAAAGATTTCGTCCCCGGAATCACCGTTTTAAAACCAATACATACCAGGGTATATAGCATACACAATCATTGCAAGTAGATATCGATCAAATTTGATTGAACCGATCTTTAATTTTTCAACATAAAACTTGTCTATCTGATTAAACGAAAATTTGATTTCTAAAAGAACTCAAATTCCTCCTTCAAAATTTATTTATAAAATAATTTACTATATATAGGAAAATCATATATAAGAAAATAAAAGTTATACGAATAATACCTGGAGTTCCATTGCCAGCTGCCACCGTATCCTGGACTGTTATGTTGAAGATTCTTGCAGTAGATTTTGTCGGCTTGCTAGATGATGTTGGTCCTGTGATCGCCAAAGCCCCGTTGCCTTTCCCCATGTTCATGCTTTCTGCCTCTGTTCTCCTTTTCAGACAGTCCTTCACCTTATGCTCCTTCGATCCGCACAGAAAATACCCACTAATCATTTTAGGATTGGGGAAGTTAGGAGAGATATGGCCCTCCTGCCCGCACTTAAAACATGCAAATTTACCTTTTAGATATTCCTTCAAATGGTTCTTCCCACAGTTCCTGCATTGCACCACCTGCTTCTTCTTTACACCTTCCTGCTTCACCTGCACACTACCAAGGTTGTTCCCCTTCCTCTTTTCACCCCTATTCCCACTATTTGTTTCCGCCTTCCCAGCTCCCTCAACCTTACCCTTATTCCTTTTTTCCTTGTTGTAGAGGCTCATGACCTCACTCCCCTCCTCAACAATAATAGCTTTTTCAATGAGTGCTGCAAATGTAGGGATCTACAACACTGCCACCTTGTTGTAGAGCCAGGATTTTAATCCCAGCTCAAACCTCCTCGCTTTTCTAGCCTCTGTATCAACTTGATGCGGAGCGAACCTAGACAACTCATTAAATTTTGCGGCATACTCCGCAACAGTCATATTCTCCTGTTTTAATTCTAGAAATTTTACCTCCATCCTAGCCTGCATACTAGATGAAAAATAGTTTTCGAGAAACAAAGTTTTGAACCTATCCCAAGTAACTACACCTGCTCCTGCCCTCATCTGATTCGCTTCCCACCAAAAAATTGCCTCACCCTTCATCATGTAGGGGGCAAAAGCGGTCTTTTGCCCCTCAGCTACCCAAGCTATTACAAACGCCTTTTTGATTTCCTTAACCCATGTTTAGGCTTCTACAAGGTCAGTTGTACCTCTAAATTTGGGCGGTCCTACAGCCTTGAAGTCCTTAAAGTTTGCCAGGCGGTAGTCTGGCTGGTTCCCTACAGCTGGAATTCCTTCTTGCATTGCCTGAGCTACCATGTTTATAAATTGCTGCATTGGATCTGGTTGTTATCCCCCCGGTGTTATTGACAGATTCTTCTTCCCTTTGATTTCGAGTTTGTCGTCTTGGCGGCATTATCTGATTAAATAAAACATAATTTAAATTACATTCTAAACCTTATCACATAAGTTTAATATATTAAACTTGTTTCATTACTCAAACATAGGTTCATTTTCATTAATTCAAAGTAATCTACATAACATAACCCATACTACTATCCCTTTGTGTCCACAAAAGTCGAGATTTACAGCTTTAACTTATACAAAAGTTGAAAATATTACATTACACAAACATACTTATCACCCATATTACATCAAACACACCTACACCACAGAACCTATACAACCTATTCACCATCCCACAAATAAAACAGACACATTGCTTTGGATTGGGACAATGAGGAGAAAAATATCCCTCACGTCCTCAATTGTAGCAAACATTCTCCCCTTTTCTGCATACACCTTCATGTTTCTTGTCACAATTTGTACACTTTTCTATTCGATTAAAGTTCCCTTGGTTGTTATCAGGATTTCCTATATCGCAGTCTTTTATTTTTTTTCCCTTTCTTGCTCGGAGTTGCACCTGACTTGTTTCTTTTAGCTCCCATTTGATCAATTTAGATTTTAAGCTTATCTTGTTCTTCCATTGTTTTAATTAATGCTTTTCACAGTTCACTATTTAGTAGTTTTTCTATTTCCCACAGCTTTTCCAGAGAAGAAACCTTGTTCCTCAGATTCTGCACTTCCGTGGATGCTTGATTAGTTCCAACTTCAGTGTCTGAATCACTATCTGTCAATTCCACCATTTTCAGATCTGGTACTACGTTTTCCACAATAACCACCTCATCGAGGTTGCTTTCACTTTGAGCTTCTATTTCAGCTATTGGCTTCGATATCATCTCCTTCTTTATGGTCCGAGGGTATCCTAATCCTTTTTCACCTGACATCTACACACATAAATTATCATGATTAGCATATACTATATACACATAACAAACAATAATTTTATATAGGTTATCTTTTATTTTGTTTGACGATGAATTTATCTGATTTATCTCTTTTTAAACTCTATATGAGTTATTTGTATTTTCAATGTTTCCCTCGGTCCTAAGGTTATAGCCTAAGGTCTATTCCACCTAAGATTTTTAACCCTAAAGCTCTGATACCAACCTGTTACTCCCCCAAATTCAGGTACTTGAAATCCGAACTCGGTGTTTCACGATATCATTTCTATGAGCGGAATAATACTAATAATAATAACAATAATATAGATTATCAAATTAAATTTACATATTATCAGAGTCTAGTTCTCAAGTACGTAACCTTTAAACATTCGTTACATGATAAAATAATATATATCATCCTTATCATAATAAAGTTAAACTATTACATAAGATAGCACAAACTTAATCAGCAACCTTTCCATTTCCCTTGTTCTTGGCAGAGCCTTCTGCTTGTTCACACTTAGCTGAAAACATTTAAATTAAGCAAGGGTGAGCATTTGAGTGCCCAACAAGTAATAGCTACAATAACAATTAACTGAAAGGATTAAATATTTTCTTTGAATGATACTTTTACAACGAATCAACAGTTGTGAAGTAAGCTGAACTAATAATAAAAAACATATCATTTCAATTTCAATTTTTTGAAACGACGTACTGACTATAAATGAGGATCAGTTGACAGACTATGAACATTTTTTTCTATTTTCAAAAAGGTTAAACAGAACTTCATCTGTAAATCGACATAACTTACGGGCACGGGGGTGATCAGCCCGTTATGCCCTGTATTGATCAATACAACATTCAAGGAAGATATTTTCGTCTAGCATATCCGCCTTAGGCGCATAAAAATTTCCCATATTTGGGATGTTCATACCAGTCTAGAATCTGAACCAAAAAAATTCGGTTGGATAACAATAAAGTTCTATCTTCTTCAACAATAATTTTAAATTTGTGTCTAGCCGGATCAAATAGCTTAGACAGCTTTTAATTCAACGTATACATACTGGATACCGATAAGTATGTATCAACATATGAAAAAATATAATAATTATCCAAGTGAGGACACCTGTATAACCTTGTTTGGAAATTAACGAACAATATCTTGATCTATAACAACTGAATTAAGGAACTTGTACAACAAATTATAATTTAATAACTTACTTATACAGAATCATTGCATAAGTATATACAAAGGTTGAAATATTTGAACAATGAAAAAGAATAGTTCAGATATTATCTTACGCATGTCCAATGCATAAAGTAAATGCAAAGGGTTAGAAACTTGTCTGATCTACTGCTTACACAACTTAGTTTTTATCTTTTATATCAAGCCCTATCATTAAATAGACCATTCGTTTGATTAGAATAACATACTATAACACATAATACTGTTATTTGCAGTCAGCACATAACCTAATCACATTGTCACATATGTTTAACAACCATTGAATCACAAATAAACAGTTATCAAGTCAACATATCTAAGTCCAAATCAATTTCTGAAACATGTCGGTGTACCGATGCCTTTATCGGGTAATTACTGAGTCTAAGACTCTATCCTGCTGTTCAATATCCATTTAGATAGCTTAAATATCAGTCATATTATTTTTCATGGCCTTATAATAATTTTTAAATATTTATTATAATTTATCATGAATTTTCAAACATCGGAATCATTATTAAATGATTTAAATATTAAATAATTTTATTATCATTAATATTTAATTAATGTAAAACTATTAATGAAACCATTGCCAAAATATTAAAGTTATTTATCATAACTCAAAATATTTTTAAAACATTTATATTACCCTTAAATGATTTTTAAAACATTTAAAATTATTTTTAATAATTACTAGTAATATTAAAATATTAACGTACTATTCCTCAAAATATTAAAAGTCATTAAGTATAACTTAAAATATTTTTAATTCATTTATACCCTTTTTAAATAATTTTTTTAAAATTAATAAAACCATTTTTAAACCATTTATTTAATATAATTATTAAATAAATTTAATATCATTAATACTAAATTAATATCATTAATATTAAATTATTAATGAAATTATCCTTTAAATATTAAAAGTTATATTTTATAACTTAAAATATCTTTAAACACTTTATTTTCATTTAAAATGATTTTTATAATATTAAAATCATTTTTTAATTTATTTATTTAATTCATTTATTAATAAATTAATTAACATTAATATTAATTTATTAATGAATTTCATCACAAAATATTAAAATTCATTAAAAATAACTTAAAATATTTTCTTATATCATTATATAATTTTAAATGATTTTTCAAGTATTAAAATCATTTTTAAATAATTTATTTAATATAATAATTAAATACCTTTAATATTTCAAAAATATTAAATATTTATGAAATATATTTAAAATAATTAAAAACTAATTTTTAGACTTTAAAATAATTTTTAATAATTTATTTTATATTTTTAATAATTAAAGACTAATTTTCTATAATTATTTAATAAAAATAAAATTTTTGGTAAATAAACTGTCGCCAAAGACCACCTATAGCGACAGAACCGTCGCTATGGGTGTTCTAAACGTTCTTCATCAAAACCCATAACACCAAGTCACTTACCGAGTGGGTGAGTTTGACCAATAATTATTCTCAATCTGTGATGTTTCATGGAATGATTGTGAGCAGATCCTATAGTGCTAGTGCAGGACTACACCATTCAATAACAAACATAATCCTAACTTGCATAACAAAGGAGATCTGGGTACCCAAAGTAGCTGTTAGAAGCTGTTCTTCATTTCTGGGTTCTTCATTTCTGAGTTGCCCAGAAATGAAGAACAGTTCGAGCATGCACCTTTGGGCTTCCACAACTTGCAATCCTGTTAATTTTTATGTGATTTAAGACGTCTAGATTGTAGCTAGCGTGCAAGAGAATAGATCTGTTACATAAAATCCATCTTACAACATTACATCACCAAGATCTGTGTCGGTCAACCCATGTCAGAACACATGTTCATCAATTTTCTGGGTTGCCCAGAAAACATGAACTGTGTTCGACCAGACTACTTTGACTGGCCACTGAATCCAACCTATTTGATGTTTAGGAGATTTTAAGGCATAAATATGTAGTACATATACAAAGCTATAACTTAGATACAACAACAACATCAAAACCACAAACAGCACCATGATCAGAGACGTCAAAGGTCTTGTTAGACCGTTCTAGGCAAGATCTGGGTTACCCAGATTTTGTCCAGTCATGGTCGGTCAACGACCTTTGACCAACAATATCTTGCAATCTGCTTATGATATGAACTTGATTCAAGTTCCAGCTTAAAAAGCTCATAGCATACTACAAGATTAAAGCTTTAAACAACAAAAACACCTAACAGACTGACATCTACAAGGTCTGACATTCATTGTTAGATAACAAAAAATTATTTTTCCAAATTTTGAAGAACCCCAAATTCGAGCCTCTAGATGTTATGGATCTAACATCTAGCAACCCAGATCATCATTATACACTATATCTAACATGTTTAACAAAAAAACATCATCTAACATGGGATCAAATATTAGATTTCTAGTTACGGTTTTATACCTTTCAAAGAACAATTTTGATTCTAGCTTCTGATTTGGTTAAAGATGATAGTGGGGCTTAGTTTGTGACTGATATATCTTGATATTTTCGGAGGTTTTGAGTTGAGAGAGTCTAGTTGGGTGCTTGTGCAAAAACGATCTAACAAATGATCTTTCTCTCTCTCCAATCTATATATACAAGTCTATGATACATGTATTGGCTGATATTGCTTGATTTGCTAGAGATTTGTATTGTACTACGTCAAGATGTTAGGTCAACAGTTAGCTAACCACTCCAATTTGTCTAGATTTGCAAGTAAACTTAATAAAAAAATGTGCAAAAGGGCTTTTTGGTCATTTGCTACATAATTTTAATGGCAAAAGTGTAATCTTAACAAACCCTTAGGGTTTAACCCTAAGGTTTAGCACAAAATGAATTTCTAGATTTTCATTTAGGGTTTAAAATAAAAATAAAATTAGTTTCTAAAAATAAAAAATTTAGGGTTTGTTAATTAGTTAGGTTTTCTAATTACCTTATACAGGAACATTAGGGTATTATTTATTTACTAATTATAATTAACCTTGCTAATTAAGCAATTAGGGTTTACAATTAGCAATTAGGTTTTATAATTACTAATTAGGGTTACCTAATATAGAAATTAGGATTTCAAACTATCAATTTAGGGTTTTCATTTAAGAAATTAGGGTTTCTAATTTCACGATTAGGGTTTCCAATAATTAGGGTTTTCCTAATTAATGTTAATATTTATAATAATTGTCATAAATCACAATACACAATTACAAAATAATTTTGTACTCTAATTTAGATCTCATATTAGGTTTTGCACAGTAAAACTAAGGTTTGACATATTACACCATAATTGACCAACCATTGTCAGCTCGTATACATACGGTACATATTTATAGCACAGAAATAAAATAATATTAAATTATCATTCTCATTCATTGATCAAAATCAAAATTTGGGTTTGGATTCCATATCTGATTTATCTTTCATGTTTAACATTATTAATTAAGGTAAAATAATTAACTTAATAATTTTTAAAAAAAATTATATAATACAATAATTATTATAATTATTCTAAAAATCTTTTCATATATTATTTAAATAATATATAATTATATTTTGATGGAAAATAAGTTATAAAACATTTCTATTATAAAATTAATTATTATAAAAATATAATTTATAATAATCAATAATTCTAACATAAAATTATTTATAATTATTCATGTAATAAATATATTTTTATTTATCACATAAATAAATATACACATTATCTTAGCACATATTCCCATATTTATTTTAATAAAAAAAAATATACGCAAAATTTTTGATTTATTTATATAGAAAATATCTGGTTATTATATGGCTTACGTGCATAGATGGACGGTTGATTGGTATGATTATGATCAGGGATCATTCGGTATAATCATGACCCGTAATGTTATAGATGATGTGTTAAAAGTCCTCATTGGCCTGTAGTGCATTGATGAACAGTTGTTGGTATGATTATGACCAGGGATTATTCGGTATAATCATGATCATTGATGATTACATGAATATCCTTGGCCCGTAGTGCATGGATGATTCGATGATGTGGTTTATTTATTAAGTTGAGTCTCAGCGATAAAGTGGATGAAAAACTTTTTAAATCATAGAATATAATAGATATCATGCTCTACTTGACTCTTCTAATGGATTGCTTGTTCTGTTGCAGTTAAATTTGATGTTTATTGTATTTTATCAGTTTAACACTGTTGAAGGCTAATGATAATTTATTCTGCATTATCTTAGTCATAATATTTCTTACTGGGCTAGTTGAGCTCACCATTTTGCTTTCATTGTTCTCTTCAGGAAATGAGAACGTAGCCGGGACTAGTCGGGGAATGGAGTGACGGTTCGAGATGGTTATTTTAGTAGTCCCCACTACTTACTGTGATAATAAATATAATGAGGATTGAATATGAGTTTGGATATTGTTTGTGAGACAATATTTATGTAAAAACTCAGCTATTTTTTGTCGTATTTTTACACGACAGTTATGTTAAAGAAGTTTGTATTTGATTTATGTACCGTGTATTTGGCGACTCAAGATGGGTGATGTATACCTATTTTGGGGGCGTCACACTATAGTCGGATATCAGTGTTCCAAAGTACTTCCTTTGGAACCATTCTGGAGAAGACGATAATCGCCGAGGGTGGTAACGAGGCTTTAAACCAATACCATAGAGAGAAGAAGAACAAGAGAAAGGTAGAAGGGGGAGTGAAATTTAAGGGAGCCAGCGGGAGTGGCAATGGGCAGAAGAGGAACGGTTTTAACTCTAGGAATACCAGAGTAAAGCAAGGAGATCCTAAGAAGAGGATGGAGGCGTGCAAGAACTATGGGAAAACTCACTTAGGAGTTTGTCTCAAGGGAAAAGCAGTATGCTACAACTGTGGATAAGAGGGGCACATTTCGCCTAACTGTCCAAGTTCAAAGAAGAATCACGGATGCTTCGTGTATGGATCAATTGATCACATGGCGAAGAATTTCCCAAAGAAGGGGATAAATGGGAATAAGGGCACTAATAGTGGTAAGTTAGCTATTAGTGGTCCAGCTCAGATGAGTAGACCGATGGCCCACACCTTTAACATGACGGTCCAAGATGCAGTTGCGTCAGGGGATGTAGTTATAGGTATTATCCTGATCAATGATATAAATGCTTATGTGTTGTTTGATTTGGGTGCTATTTGTTCTTCCATAGCATGTGATTTTGCTAGACGATTAAGATTACTTCCCGAAAGATTGCCTATACCTTTGAATATCAAGGTAGCAAATGAAGAAATAATTCCTGTTGAAAATATTCATAGGCGTTGTTGTGTAGAAATACGAGGTTATAAATTATTGGTAGATTTGATACCGATAAAGTTGGGAGAATTCGATGTAATTCTCGGGATGGATTGCTTGTTCAACCATGGTGCAATTATAGATTGTCAAAAGAAATGTGTAAAAATTAGAATGTTGAGATAGCCTCATGTAGTGTTTTACGAAAATAAATCGTCGGGACATTCGTGTTGTCTTACCATAATACAAACTAGGAAATTGTTGAGGACGGGATGTGTAGGTTATTTTTGCCATGTTGTTGATACCCAGAGAGTGGGAGCAATGATGGAACAAATACATGTAGTCAAAGAATTCATGGATGTATTTCCAAGCGAATTACCAGGTCTTCCACCAAATAGGGAGATCGAATTCGAAATAGATATTGTGCCAGGAGCAGCACCAGTTTCAAGGGCACCGTATCGTATGGCGCCAGTAGAAATGAAGGAGTTGATGGTGCAGTTATAAGAACTATTGGATAGAAAGTAAATTCAATCGAGTGTTTTGCCGTGGGGAGCACCGGTACTATTTGTCAAAAGAAGGATGGATCGTTGAGACTTTGTATCGACTACCGAGAGCTGAACAAGTTAACAATAAAGAATAAATACCCATTGCCCAGGATCGATGATCTCTTTGATCAGTTGAAAGGGGCAAAGTATTTTTCTAAAATAGATTTGCGAACGGGGTATCATCATTTAAAGGTTAGGAAGGAGGATCTACCTAAGACAACATTCAGAACTCGTTACGGCCATTACGAGTTGTTGGTGATGTCATTTGGGTTGACAAATGCACTAATTGCGTTTATGGATTTAATGAAAAGAGTATTCAAAAAATATTTGAACAAGTTCGTCTTAGTATATTATCTGTAGAAGACGCATAAGGCAAGTGTTCTAACCCTTGTTTATGTTTATTCTGGACAAGCTTTGTGGTTTATGTATCTTACGCATGAATTGATGTATAAAGAAGTCGAAGCCAATTCCTTCGGCTAGACTTAATGTATCAAAGTTGATATCTTTTGCCAAACTGTTTTGGTATGGATTTCAAAAAAAGACTGAGTATAAATAAATAAATGTTTTGTCTTTAAACGATAGGCACGTGAGGTTGCCAAAACTTAAACGTAGATACATTTAAAGAAGTATTGTTGTATAACATAGAGTACTATAGGCTGATCACCTGGACTTGCTCGTAAGATATATCGAACTTACAAACTTGGTGTCGGGTTATTCTTTTCAAAGAAAGAATGAAATGCTCAAGGTCTTGAACCATACTTTATGTTTAATGAACGTTGTTCATTGTGAAATATTTTAAAGAAAAGAGAAGTGCTATTTTGAATTATCTATAGTACTTCATAACTATTGATTCAGTTATAGAAGATATACGATTCCTATGATTCAAGCATGTTGCTTAAATAAAATTGGCATACTTGTTGAGCTAGTTATGCTCACTCTTGCTTGAACCATATGAATGCAGCTAAAACTGAACGGACCGAAGGATCTAATAAAGATAAAGGGAAGACTAAGGTAGACCAATAAGCTGTCTTTGTAATAATATAGTTTGAACGTTTTAATTATTGATATTATGACAAAAAATATATGTAATGGTTATAAAGAACCAGGGAAATGAAATATTGTTTTGGAATATATATATATAAGACATATTCACTCTTTTGAGTTATTTTAATTGAATGTGTGTGTGAACTGTAGCACCGTGTAACACCATCTGTCAGGTTGGAAGATACCTAGATTTGAGGGCATCACACAACAAGTTTTAAACAATTTGTACTTTAAACTCACACTGCATATTAATTGAATGAACATATAGTTCAAAAGTTTTTTTAGATATATATATATAGGGAATTGTTAAATCCACAATATTTTTTGTTATTTCCACAATAAAAGTGTTGTTGTAGATGTATAGCGATGGTGAAAACCGTCGCTATAGGATCTATACCGACACTTTTGTTGTGGATTTAACAATTTCCTATATATACTGAGGTTTGTCTATCAAACCCCACACATTACGGGTTTCTGTCAGTCATAAAGACTTAGTTACCCGAGTTGATTTGTTCAACCAGACATCCTAGGAGTATGCATATCATCCTACCATGAGTGTCTCAAACACCCCAAAAGGTTAGTGAAGTATTGCCTATAAACCCTCAGCCAGTGTATAATTGTCGGTCTTGAATAGTATCGGTGTAAGACCCCAACTTATTATTAATGAAATTTAATTTTTTCTATTTATTATTTTGAAATAGTAAGGGTTGATTTGATTAATGTGGATAGTTATGGGTAAAATACGCAAATATTTTAAAATAGGCAAGTGATTATAAAATATTCATTGTTGTCGGGGAATATTCATTTGGTCGTGGAATATTCTTGCTGTCGGGGAATATTCGTACGACGACACAGTCTTTTGTGGGCCCCATAACGGAAAGCGATTGGATGAAGAAAACGACAAATATAAGTTGTTTAAAAATAATGGCGTAGTTGTTACCATTAATACTGTTAAAATACTCGGTGGTTAAAACACAGTAGCACACGATATTGCACCAATTATTAATTCTTACGTAAGAAGGCACTACTCAATAATGGTTACAGTAATTACTGTTCAGTATTTTATTTTATTAATTCAATAATTGTTGCGTTGATTTTTTTATATTACTGTTATTTCAATAATTGTCACTACACATTATTTTTCATTATCGAAGAAATAATTCATATTATCTGAATAATATTATTAGTTAATATTATTGGCAATGTCTAGAAAGTTCTGTCTAAGGAGAGGTTTGGTCACCTAATTGCGCGCCAGTAAGAAAAAATTCTTATTGGAAAGCCCCCTCTTTCCTGGGAACGACCTGGTTACCAGTACTGTGATTCTGTAATATTATTTGTGAATAATTAATTATTGATTTATATGATGAGGAAAATATTGATTTTATGTGGATATAGATGGAGAAAATTTTTAATGTGACAATTGTTGAAAATTAATATTTTATCTTTTCTGATAAAATAATTCATTTAAATATATTATTATATTTTAATAATATAATAATGATGATATTTTTATGATGAATGTGGGATATATGAGTATATGTGAAGGAGGAGTATTTTTGTTACCAAAAATATTTAAAGCATGTTTTATGTGTCGGTGGACCCCATTTCTTGACTGAAATTTGATTATAGCTTGTAAAATCGACCGTTTGTGGATTTCGATCAATTTCTGTTTGGAATTTGGAAAAACTTTCTTCTGCAAAGTTGTAGAGAATTGAATTTTCTATAAAAACTCGCGAGATTCGAATTTTCTGACATAAGGGCTATTTATTATGAATTATTGAAGTTCTGAAGTTCCGAAATAATTGATTTACAAAAACATTTTTTTCATTTTTGAAACTCATTTAACATGTGATTAGGGGCTGAATTCAGATTGTTAGTGTGCGTATAAAGTTATGGAAAAATTATAATATTAATTTATTAAATTTTCTGCTTTGGTGTTCTAAGCAATTTCCTATAAATAGGTGCTTAGGTTAGAATTGAAAATCACACCAGAAACTGAAGTTTTCTCTCTCTATATTATCGAGTGTATTCTTGTGAGTATTTTGAGTATATTTGAGTATTGCTATACGGTGCAAGTTCAAGTCATATCCTATATCCGGTGTTTCAACTAGAAGTACTGTCTTTCGAGGTAAGGGATGTTATTTTATTCGAAAATGATATTATTTCTTCAATATCATTATGCCGAATTATTGGTTGGAAATTTTTATCAAATTTGGAACTTTTTCATGTCGGGGTTACTATTCATGAGTTACTATTAATGAGTTACTATTCACGAGTTACTATTCACGAGTACTATTCATGAAGCATGATGATGTTTTTTATGAAATTTCTATCTTTTGGTGTCGGAGTTACTATTCACATATACGGTACTATTCACGTATACGGCACTATTCACGAATACGACACTATTCACCGAAAAATGAAATTTCTTCTTTTCGTCCAAAATATCTATTCTGGATACTAGCTTTGATTGTATCCATGTTTTGATCATTCTTGAATTTTACTCCACTCTGATTACTTATGAAGTATAATTGAACTTGGATTGTTTAAAATACGAATCCTTAATATTTGTTCTTTTGTTTCACTGGATTCGTTTCCTTTAAAATATTTTTCATCATCCTCAGTCCTAAATGATGATATTACTGAATATCTTTGGCCTGTAGTGCAAAGATGAATGATTTCTTGATGAATATCTTTGGCCCGTAGTGCAAAGATGAACATGTGTTGAGATGAACATGACCGACTGATTAATATCTTTGGCCCGTAGTGCAAAGATGAACAGGTGTTGAGATGAACATGACCGACTGATTAATATCTTTGGCCCGTAGTACAAAGATGAACAGGTGTTTAGATGAACATGACCAACTGATTAATGTCTTTGGCCTGTAGTGCAAAGATGAATATTTGATTCCAGATATATATTGATTGATGTTACAGGGATAAAATATCGACGATGAACTTTTAAATTCATATATAGAAGATAGTAGTTTTCATTCTCTACTTAACTCTTCTAATGAATTGTTGTTTCCGCTGCAGTTGTTGATTTAAAACTGGTTGTCTATTGTATTCTATTAGATTTTTCCCTGTTGAAGACTAACGATAATTTGTTGTATATTATCTTAGTCATAATATTCTTTACTGGGCTAGTTGAGCTCACCCTTTTTCTTTTTGTTCCATTTTTCTTCTGAGGAGGCGAGAATGTAGCGAGTACTAGTCGGGGTATGGAATGAAGGTTCTAGAGAGAGTTGTTTAGTAGTCCTCACCATTTTTATAAAATAATGTATCAATAATTATGATGGGAATTTATTTGCGTGTAGATATTATCTAGACGGCAATATCTGTATTTAAACTCACAGTTTATATGTTGTAATAATAAAGTTGTAGTTATTTCTGTACCATGTATTTGGCGACTCAGAATGGGTTGGATGGAATAGACCTATTTTGGGGGCGTCACAATCGGTATATATATCTGTACCAAAAAAAAAATTAGTTTCATCAAAGTTTATGCTTTGATATAAAACCAAAACTAAGTTACCCAAATAACATGTCATTTCATTTAGTTATACTTGAAAAATAAGCTATGACCTCCCAACAATAGATATCACGAACAACGTATATAAACAAGTTCGTACAGTAAAAATAGAAGACTTACATTTAATGCAAAAATTAAATAAAGTTAGAAAACTTGCCTCGTATATCTTTTACAGATAAATGTATCGGTATAAACGTTCTACGTAAATCCTACACGATTATAAGTCCATGTAGACTAATTAAGCATTTAATGATTAAATCTTTTAAGCTTTATTTTGGGTATTATAACCGATTATAAATAAGACTCCTTGTACTATAAATGGAATAATTTCAACATTATAATTGTTTATAGAATGAATATTCATCAAAAATAAATTGAGCATTATAATTGCTTGTAAAATGAATATTTGTTTACTATATTTAAAATAAATCAAGCCTTATAACTGCTTATAAAATGAATATTCTTACTAAATACTTGAAGAAAATCGGACATAGTAGTTGCTTATAAAAGTATATTTTCTACTTTATAAGAGAAATAAATCGAACATTATAACTGCTTGTAAATATGACTATTGTAATATATACTTAAAATAATTTGGGCATTATAAATGCTTGTAAAAGTATAATTTTACTAAATATATAAAGAAGAATGAAAATAATAACCACTAGAGTAAATACCTCTTGAAGTTGCAAGTTTTACCTAATCCTTTAAAATCTTGAAATTAATCTAACTCACAAGAACTCTCTCTTTCTAATTCTTGATTATAACTTTGCTTTGTAAATTGGTGAAGAACTAATGAACTTAGCTCTTTAATTATAGGAAAACATAGTTTCGATAATTGCACGTTAGGGGCTCAGTTTCTTACAGTTTGCACCCGGCTTATTATAATTTGGTACCTAGGTTAATTACACTTCAGTACCTCATTAATTGCACCTTAGTCCCTCAAAATATCTTTCACCCGACGACATCATCTTTGTGCTTCTTTAAGGATGATGTCATGCTTACATCATGCTTGCGTCATCTCTTCTCTGATTGGTCGATTTAAGGTCACATGGATTGGTTTTATTTAGTTAGATTAACTAGGTTTTCTTTAACTAGTTTGGTTACACTAACTTAGTTACACATAATCTAGTTTGATTCCAACAAAATAGTTCGTTTCTTTTCGTCTTTTTCCCTATTTTATCTTATTCCCGTGAATAATGTTTTTACACAAATTTTCTTTAAAATTTTTTATTTTCGTCTTCAAAATTCTTTCTTGTTTATTCTTACATGTAACCAGAATCCTAACGTTTAATAATCATCCTAGGTCATAATTCGACTTTTAATCACTTACGATTCATTACACTTAGTTTAGATCATAATCTTAATCTCTAATCATATAAATCGTATTTATAAGCCACATAAATATTCGGGATATTATAGGGGACATGAGTTGTAATTTAAAATTTATTAAATTGAAAGTTGAGGATAATATGATAATTATAAAAATATTAATTATTCCAATTTCTTTTCCGTCCAAATAAGGCTACTGGACAGAAAACTTTAGCAGGAAAAGTGGTCAAGTTTTTTATCTATTTATTTTCTTTTCCGTTTATTAAAAAAAACTTAGATACATAGAAATTGAACGAAAAATTTAAATTTTCCATTCATTTCTTTTTTTTTTGTCTATTTTAAAACTCAAAAACAGTGTAAAACCTAATGGTTCAAGGTTCGATTCTTGTTGCTTATTTTCCCCTTATTATGGAATGGGACTTTATTTCTTTTTCTTTTTTTCTTTTTTCTTTTTTCTTTTTTTTTATTGCGAGATTGTATTTTCTCTTTATTTGTGAGACTTGTATTCTCATATATAGAGTAAGGTTTATATAATATTTAGAGGTTATGTTATTCTTGTACTCGGACTCGTATCCCTTCAAAGTGAGGCGTTCAAGAAAATGAAAAAAAATAAAATAAGCACTCTTTTGTTGTACTGACATGCCAAGCTACACTAAGAGTTGAATGCAGTAAATAAAGTCCCAACTCAGATTACTTGTAGTATTTTTGAAATTGACTTGCTATCATCTATCTTCACAACTTCCACTTGTATACTTTGCATACTTCTTGTGTCATCTTATTCATATCTTATTATAATGTTGTAACACCCCTTTTCTAAAATAAAAATAAAAAGAGATTACACATAAAATAGAATAAAATTTATAAAATTATAATAAGACTAAGCTACAAAAAATAGTCTCAATATCTGATAAGTGTCACAAATCAAACCATAATAAATATCAACCTGACTCAAACCACAATGTAAAATATTTATTACAATTCCAAATAAATTCTTGGATCACAATCTAAACAAAATATCTAAACCATTTAGATAAAATAGAGCTCTCGTCACACTTTACCTTGATCCCCTAATTATCTGTCGGAAGAAAAACACAGCATAAGTCAAATGCCCAGTACGAATATAGAGTACAAGAATAATGAAACGAAATAATTATCTCAATTAAATGAACTGAAATGAACATAACTAACACAACGAAATAATAAGTTGAATCAAATGGTTGGATGTTATTTAATACCTAACTCAAAACAAATCAAAAATACACCTTACCACATGCAAATCAAATAATATCAAACCGGTAAGTCACATATTGGACCGCAAATCCATATGCATGTAAAGTCTGAAGGCGTGTTTGACACAAACATCATCAATCCGCAGAACATAACATAACAAAAAACTAGGGTCGACTCATACGTCTCCCACAATAAATCACCAAATGGCAGGGCCGACCCTGAGTTTTTTAGGGCCTAAAACGACAAAAAAAAAAATTGGGCCCTTTGCGAATTGCTATTAAGATAGGTATAAAAAAATACTATGAATTTTCTCTAAACAAAAGAACATAAATACGAAAGAATACCAAATATAATAACCAACTTTTTTAATATTTTCAAAGCATCATTCAAAGCACTAAAAAATGGAGAAAAAGGGGCCCTAAAAAATTTTGGGCCTAAAGCCCAGGCACCTTGGGCTTTAGCCCAGGGCCGGTACTACCAAATGGTCAACTCCCACCGGAGCACAAAACGGAGACTTAGTGGACTGATCACACCATCACAAAAGGTGTCATGCCTCGGTGCCAAGATGACATGTATGTGGTACCCCCACGGGTGGTTATAACTCAGGTATACCATACGGTATATTTTAACAAAAATATCATGTCACAACATATGCGACACAATATCAACACAATGGGGTTCTAATATGTACATGTTAAATTGAAACAAATCATCAACACAAGTCTTCAAAATATATTACATGTACATTTTTATAAATATCAAAATAATTTATAGACATGATACACTAGTCTAAAGAGTACAAATAAGAGTTCTAAATATCGACGCCAAAATGAATTATCATAATAAATTTGGAAAGCAATAATCATGAGAGACAAT
Organism: Panax japonicus; assembly: GCA_020205505.1. NCBI lineage: Eukaryota > Viridiplantae > Streptophyta > Magnoliopsida > Apiales > Araliaceae > Panax > Panax japonicus. The sequence continues at coordinate 28,599,153 of CM035108.1, read as the reverse complement.
ACTAAATTTCGAAATGAGTAGCAAACGAACAAATTAAAATCAAAAGAGTTTCGCTCAAAGTGTACGAAATCTGTACCTGAATTAAGTAATGTAATACCCAAAATTATAATCCAAATATAGTTTGTTAAACTCCTTTCGTCCGAACCAATTAAACAAAATAATAATTAATATAAGTACATTTGCTATTATTATTATTATTATTATTATTATTATCATAATCTGTAAAATTTTATATTCTAGACATTTATTGATAATTCTCTTTCGTACCAAACAAATGTTACAAGATGCTTAGGACATAATTATTCAGGTACTAAAGTATACTAAATTCACATACTACTATCTTCGTTCTTAATAGATTGTCATTTAAGATTTTTGCACATGAATTGTCATAAAAGATTTTTGAAATTTCATCACTACCCCTTTATTGGAAGTTGAAAATTATTAATACAAGGGAGAATTTCTTGGACAAGGAGAGAAGGTAGGGGTTAATATAGGAAAGTAAATAATTTATTCTTCTCGAAAGTTGTAAATGACAAACATTTTGGAATAAATTTTTTCTTCTAAAAGGACAATCTTTTAGAAACGGAAGTAGTAACTATCAATTTGACCAACACCTCCAAATAAGATGCCATCTTAATGTATTACCATCCGGGGCCTACTTTTCTCATTTATTTAATAAATTTATACCTTAATTAATTCATGCATATAATATATATACATATCAATATACTACAAACCCGATACCAAACATTCTGCACATTCATTTTATTAATATATTGAAATATAAATTAAAAACCATCATTCTCATATACCTATGATATATATATGCCACCATCAGCAAGATGCTTTATAATCAAATCAATTACTCAAAGGTAATTAGTACCGAAATATAAGTCTCCTGCTATTTTCTTCATCTTTTCTTTGTGCTGTTCTGTTGCCGCTTCTCCTTTCTTCTTTTTTCAACTCGTATCAGGCGTAATGTTCAAGTGATTAGGTTTTAGATTTTTATTTATTTATTAAGAGATCCCTTTAATTTTTCTAATTATAACATGATTTAATATTACCCATATATCAATAAAATCCAATTAGTTTTAAGGCCAAATTTTATCAAATTAATTTATCCATCACATATTAATACTTATTAGTCCACATAAATGAAATTACTTGTTTGACCCAAATAAAAGATAATGTCTAAATATTATATTTTAAAATATATATAATTTTATTTATTTGTTATTATTATTTTTTTAGCGGGTGTTACAAAATGTTAAACATGTATTCATCACAAAAGAAGGGGTGACCATCCATAAATTCAAGTCAGTGTAATGTGCTAGTTTAATGTAATGGAGTTCTTGTGGTAGGGAAGCTCCCTAATATCTTATGCTCAAATTAATAATGGTAAGTATTTCTAAAAAAAATGAATATATATATGTTGTCATAGTAGAACAGAATTCTTGGATACACCCTCGGCTTATAATGAAGCACAATTTAACTAGTTTATTCGTCTCTTCTTATCATCGCCTTGTACACACAAATTATAGTTTGAGCATCTCTATTGAGTAACTGAATTTTCATCCTTTTGACAAGAGCAAATGCTAATGGTGTCAAGAATAAGCTGATGATGTATGTTCATAGCATGTCAATGAAATTACCAGTGGCATAGTTGCCATTGGTTAAGGAATCTGATATAGGATCTCGACATATCTGGTTGGATAAAAATCCGAGATACAAACAGCATTGAGACTCTTACTGCCACTGTACATCACCCTTTGATCTACTCCTGCACATAAGTTCTGATTTAGAAACTCCCTTATATATACGATATACTGACTAAGAAATATTAATATGGAAAATATTAAGAATTATGAATCTCAAACTTAGAAACCGACCTATATTTCACACTGATACCCAATGCCGTGACTTATAGGTGTGACTTTGCTTTTTTATTTTTCTTGTATAACAGATTCTATTGCATTATACAGCACCTAGCTGTCTGAGACTCAAGATTCTGATTTGTCATCCAATGCCCTCTTACATTGTTTCTTGTTGTAGTACCTTGCTCGGTTACATTTTTTTACTTCTTGTAGTTCCTTTGCTCGTTTTGTACATTGCTACATAGACAGAAAATTTCTTTAAACATGAAAGTTGATATCGAAGAACAATTCTGTATGGTCAGCTGTGTCTTGTGCAAAATGTAGTATGTGACCAGGAAGCTAGTTGGGACAAAATTTTGTTGAGTATGTCGGTCTTCTCATCCCATGCATCATTAAAAGTCAGTTCGAACAATTTGATTGATTTGAGTAAATGAAATTTGAAATTCACTTGAGGAAACTGTTTCTTGTTTTGTATATTTCACTATGAAAAGGAATTGGAACAAGAGAGAACATTTTATTTTGAGTACAATGTTTTATTTATTTTTTGTTTTCTCTACATTTGTACTTTGTTGCATGATCTCACGCCGTCTTCGGTTATACTTTCTAGAAGAAGATAGCAGCCTACCATTGAGTTGGGACAGGAGAAAGTTACAGGGTTCTACTAAAAAGGTAACCAGACGATGATGCACCTTTGCCTTATCAATCCGATCTGTTGCACACTCAATGCTCCTGAATCTACTGCATTTTCTGCTACATATAGCAGTGCTTAGTTCTTCTGGAGAATTTGTACTGATACTAGTTAAAGGTTTAATTCAGCGAGTAGCCAAACTTGTTTAAGATTCCAAACTCATAAAACATGCAGAAGCCACAGCAACTGAATAATTGGACACCTCAAGGGCCTACACCAACAGATTGGGTGGAATACATAAATGACGACAACCTCAAACTGGCAAATCCCAGTCGAACCTCGTTTTCAAGCCAATGTGCCCAAGTGGACTGGCCCACCTCACGATTCTCATGTTGGAGAAATTGAACACGACACTTCAAGGAGGTTGGGCACTAGAATATGGCCTATTCATGACAATGACTTGTCAGGAACCAAAGTAGCTGTGATCGGGAAAGGGAGGCCTAATTTTAGTCTATGTGCCTCCCCTGGATCCCCAGAATGTGTTAAACGCCACATCTGTTAACGCAGCAGCAGCAAGAAAAAACAGAACAATGAATATTTAAAGGAAGGAGAAGAATTGAACTTTTATTTATCTGTAGTGCATTACATATGATAGCAAGATGGCCTTTATATAGGCATTAGAATAAAGGATAATCCTAACAACATGATAAGGCTGATTCAAAATTAAAACTAAACTGATTTAATTATATCCTTTAGATAGAAGGATTTTATTCAAAAATAACTAATAGCTGAAAACTAGGAACAGAAAATCTGGTGGAGTTTGAATTAACATCCAACATATCCTCCCTTAATTCGAACGACCGCAACATCCAAGTAAGCTCCTGAACTTGTAGATCTTTTCTATGGTCAACGCTTTTGTGAACACATCTGCAATTTGGTCCTCTGTGCTGCAAAATTCTAGTTTTACTTCACCTTTTGCTACGAGCTCTCAGATGAAGTGATGATGAAGCTCAATATGTTTAGTTCTTCAATGAAAAACTGGATTTCGAGTCATTGCAATGTTGGACTTGTTATCACAAAATATAGTTGTTGGCCTCTCTTGCTTCTCCTTTAAATCACATAATATCCTCCTTAACCACACAACTTGACATGCGACTTTTGTAGCAGCTACAAAGAAATAGTACATGGAACCTAGTCAAAAGCCGAAGAATGTAGTAGTCCTAAATCTGTCATCTCAAACTTGACATCATACTTTTCTTAAATTATTCAATCAATCTTTGTGAGTTACCAGTATATATCATATAATCAACATAGAGACAGACAATTAAGAAATCAGTACCTCGAGTTTTTACGTACAAGGTTGGCTCACTCTCACTTTTCTTGAAGTTGTGCCGGATAAAATACTTGTCAATCCTCCTGTACAAAGCTCTAGGAGCTTGTTTTAAGTCCATACAGAGCTTTCTACAATTTGTAGACTTTGTTTTTCATCCCTTTGACTTCAAATCCTTTCGGTTGCTCAAAATATACGTCTTCTTCTAACTCTCCATTAAGGAATGCCGACTTAATATCAAATTAATAAACTTGCCATTTCTTTTGCGCTGCTAATGCGTGGACAGTCCTGATGGTGTCAATCCTTGCCACAGGAGAAAATGTTTCAGAATAATCAATTCCAGGTACTTGAGAATATCCCTTCGGTATTAACCGTGCTTTGTGCCTTTGAAGTGTACCTTCATGATTAAACTTGCACTTGTAAATCTACTTCTGTCCAATAGCTTCATTTCCTTTAGGTAGATTGACTAGGTTCCATGTACTATTTCTTTCAATGGCATTAATTTCCTCTCTCATTACATCCCTCCATTCAGCACTTTCCTTTGCTTCTTCAAATGAAACTGGTTCAAATGTTGCAAAAATAAAATCATAGGATTAATATATGTACGCTAGATTCCGTAACTTCTTTGGTGGCGACTCAGACTCTTCTTCAAGAGTTATTGGTTCTTCAACGAACTCTTCTTCCCCTATCACCTTTGACATCTCAAAAAAAAATTCAGTATCTCTTTCCCAATTCCAATAATCATGTTCATTAAAAACAACATCACGACTAACAAGTAATTGATTATTAGAGGGATCATAAAGTCTATAGCCCTTTGTCTCCTCACTATAACCAATAAAGATACATTTTTTACTTTTATCATCTAATTTCCCTCTTTTTTGATATGGAATGTGAGCATAAGCTATAGAACCAAATACCTTTAGGTGATTCACATTTGGCCTTCTCTCATGCCAAGCTTCATAAGGAGTTTTGCCTTGAACAACCTTTGTAGGAAACCAATTTATTAAATACACTGCAGTTGACACTACTTCGGCCCAAAACTTCTTTGGTAGTCTTCTTTCTTTCATCATACATCTCGCAACTTCAATTATGCTTCTGTTCTTTTGTTCGGCAACCCCATTCTGCTGTGGAGTATAACTTGAAGTAAGTTCTCTTCGAATTCCTACACTTTTACAAAAAAAGAAGAACTCCCCATATGTGAATTCACCACCACATCTGTTCGTAGTGTTTTCAAGGAATGTTCGCACTGTTTCTCAGCATATGCTTTGAATTCCAAGAATCTTGAAAATGCTTCAGATTTCTGTTTGATAAAATAAACCCATGTTAGTCGAGAAAAACCATATACAAATACCAAACAGTACTTGTTCCCAGCTAATGAGGTTGTATGCATAGGGCCACATAAATCAGCATGTACTAGCATCAACGTTATTTTTTCTCTCCAAGACTTCCCCACTTGAAATGGAACACGATGTTGTTTACCATAAACACAAGCTTCACATACTTCCTGATTTTTAGTTACTGCAGGCAGCCCATTCACCATTGTCTTTCTTTGCATAAACCTTAGGCCATCAAAATTCAAATGCCCATATCTTTTGTGTCATAGCCAGGAGTCATCAATAACACTACATGCATTACAATTAAGCTCAGATAATTGAAGTGGAAAAATCTTATTTTCAGTCATTTTTACAGACAATATTAATTTCTTATCCTCCTTATTGTAAATCATGCAACAATCATAATCAAAAACAGTGTAATATCCTTTCTTAAGTAGTTGGCCCACACTAATAAGATTTTGACCCAACCGTGGAACATACATTACATCTCAGATAAGTTTCTTTCCAAACTTGTTATCAATGGAGACAACTCCTTTTCCATAAACCCAAACTTGCTCATTATTTCCTAAGCTGACCTGAGACTTTACGGATTCATCAATTTTGACAAAGATAGACTTATCACCGGACATGTGATTACTGTAGCCGCTATATAGATACAAAACATGCTCTACATTTTAAGTTAAACAACACAGAAACAACGACTCCTCATTATTATCACATTTTTCTTCATGAAATTTTGCTTCATTTTTCTTGTTATACCAACAATTATCTTGAGTGTGTCCATATTTTCCACAAATAGTGCAAATGGGAATATTTGGACCCTTATTTTTTACCAACAATCTTTCTAAATATGACCCTTCTTACTGCAATTATAACAGATGGGAAACTCATAATTACCTGAGTTGTACTTCTCACCATTGCGACCGTTGAAGTGCTTATGAGCACTAGCTTTGTTAAAGTGCTTACCGTTATTCCTGCTCCAGGACTTGTCACCATTACCTCTGCTATAATGTTTTTGAGTCTAGTTCCAACTTTTTACTCCGCCTCGAGCACTTTCACGTTTATCTTTTGAATGATTCTTCCACCCAGGGGAATGTGAGATCGCATATGTCTTCAAGTCAATATTTGACTGGAAAACTTGTTCAACTTGATTTTCAACAACCCTGCTCAATCTTTCCCCATGTGTTTTCAATTAACCCATTAATTAAGTAAATGACAAAGTAGACAAATCTTTGGATTTCTCAATTGCCACAACAAAATTATACTTTGGAGTTAAACACCTCAAAACTTTTTCAACAAATTTTTGATTAGACAGGTTTTCACCAAGAGATTTTGCTTGATTAATAATAGAAGTAACTCTTATAGAAAAATCATGTATTGTCTCAGAACTTTTCATCAACAACGTTTCAAAGTCTCGACGAAGAGTTTGCAATTTAAGAGTAATTACCTACTTTGAACCTTCATATTCATTTTGCAGCAACTCTCATGATTCCTTTGATATTTTTGCACCCATGATGCTAGGAAAGATTGTATCATCTAACCCTTGTTGTATATAGGACAATGCTTTTGCATCTTTCTTGTTATTTTCTTTCATCTCTTTCATTTGGGCTACAATGATTCCATCTCCATCATATATTGTATAACCATTCTCAACAAGTTCCCATAAGTCAAGAGAAACAAACATGGTTTTCATCTTAATACTCCAAAATTGATATTTTTCACCTTTAAAAATAGTAACATGTGGTTGAGAGTTGTTACCTGTTGCATCCATACTTACTTTGACCTTGCCTTTGATGGAGTTGTAATTTTCTGCCCAATTATTTAACCTGCTCTGATACCAAACTTTGTTAACGCAACAACAACAAGAAAAAACAGAACAATGAATATTTAAAGGAAGGAGAAGAAATGAACTTTTATTTATCTGTGGTGCATTACATATGATAGGAAGATTGACCTTTATATAGGCATTAGAATAAAGGATAAGCCTAACAACAAGATAAGGCTGATTCAAAATTAAAACTAAACTAATTTAATTATATCCTTCAGATAGAAGGATTTTATTCAAAAATAACTAACAGCTGAAAATAGGGCTGTAAATGGTAACTGAAAAATTCGTATTCGTCCGCATCCGTATTATTCGCATTCGAAAAAAATGGATATATCCGTATTCGGTTTAAAGGTATTCGTAAATAAACGAATACGAATACGGATATAGGTGTATTCGTATTCGATTAACATCCGTCCGTAAATATATCTGACGGATACGGATATCCGGAATTCGATATCCGAATAACTTATATATATATATATATATATATATATATATATATATATATATATATATGAATAACTTATATATATATATATACACACACACACTTAATATTTACATTAATTAAGTTATTAATTAATGTAAATTATTAATTAAAAATTTACCTATATAAGTTGTTAATAATCTAATTTAATAAATGGGAAGTTTGTTAGAGAATGTTTACACAGTTTGTAATCATAAGTGTAATAGTTATACTAATATTATTTATTTTTCTCTTGCAGGTACAGGTTAAGATGCAATCAATGTTGTATTATGATGTGAATTAAGTTAATCTTCTTGTATGATAATGTTCAATGAAGGATGATCAATGGTGTATGCATCAAGTTAAGTTAGGATGCAAATTAATCTTGTAATTTTTATGATGACATGTTTGACATTTTCCTCCCTTTATGATTAGGATGTTTAATTAATATGTATGATTTAAATATTAAATTGTGTTTAATTAATATGTATGATTTAAACTTTAATTTTTTTTTCGTAAATATTTTGAATGAATTTTATATTAGGTTACTGATAAACGAATTCGGATATTCGGATATTCGAATAATTTGTCTATTCGGATAAAATAAACGGTAACGGATATTATCCGTATTCGAATATTTTTCCGAATACCGGATACGGATAATATTTTTAAAATCCGCCGGATACCGGATACGGATACGGATAGCGAATTGGTTTTCCGGATACAAATACGGATATACCTGTATCCGTATCCGTTTAATACCGTTTACACCCCTAGCTGAAAATTAGGAACAGAAAATCTGGTGGAGTTTGAATTAACATACAACAACATCGCTGTGAAAAAGACTACTACAGTCAGAGCTTGGGCTCATTTACTGGAGATGGAGATTCAATGAGATGGGAGTTGAGGTATCCAAGGAGCAGAAGAAGTTTGAATCTCTTGTGAAAATGAAACCCACCTCCCAGTGTAAAAGCTTTTTGAAGCCTGTGTTGGAGTGTTTGCCATGCCAGTCTAGAGAGACCAAACTAAACTACTACTTCAATGTACATATTCCTAGTCGAATGAGTAGGCAAACAAGATTAGGATGTATAAAAATTGACACAGACGAAGACGCGGAAAGGGCCCCTAATCCATATGGTTCTCAAAAAAGGTATCGAGCTCTCCTCGTACAGTTCCAAAGTTGTGAAGTTTAATTTCTTGAATGAGTGTCGATGATGCTTCAGCCATCACACCATCTTAGAAGTTTTCAAGCCTTTGGTTGAGGCTATGAGTCGTGTTTTTTTCCTTTCTTGTGAACTTGTAACAACTGCACAACATACACTCTTGTATCTTGATCATGGTTGTTTGGCATTAGTTTCTTTTAAGGTTATTTTGAGTGCGGATGCTGTTATTTGAGCTTGGAATGGATCATGGATGGCTGCTTCTATCACTTCTATGTGGGTGTCATTTTTGGAATTATTATTATTTTGTCATCAATGATGATGTTTATATTTGTTTGCCTTCAACCACTAGATATTGGTGTTCCAAAGTATCTGAAAATAACGGATACGTAGAGGAGGTGTCTCTGGATTCGCCTCAGATAGTAAAGTCAGTACCACCCATAGAGGTTTATGGCATCTGAGTGTATAAAAAATTACTTATTAGAAGTCATCTTTTATTTATAGTGGGTTATCCAGCTAACAACTTGTTCAGGTATTCGCGAATAACAGATTCACGATCGATATATCGAGAACCATGGACTAGGACAAGATTGGAGTTCTCAACTGAGTAGAATTTGGATTGTTGTCCGTCTGCTTTTATATCTATATGAACTTATGGGCGGTTATTAGATTAGGACATCTAGGAGTAGTCGCGCTTAAACCACTATGGTTGTGCCCAAACCTGTTGGATATTGCTAAGGCCGGCGAGATTTTTTTTTTCTTTTCGCTCTAATTTTGTGCTTGAGGGTAGTTTGTTCTCGTCTTTTAGTTGCAAAAACACAATACTCCTTACGTCCCTTAATATAAGACGTTTTAGAGAAGTTTTTTTGTCCCTTAATATATGACGTTTTAGAATTCCAAGTAAGCATTAATTGCTTAGTTTCCAATATTACCCCAAATATTAAATATAATTTTGGTTCTCTCACTATTTTTTGTCCAATAAATAACAATCTCTTTTTCGAATACAAGGGCAATATAGACATTTGATATTATATTTAATGATATACAATCATTTTCTTAATACTTGTGCATAACTCTAAAAAGTCTTATATTAAGGGTCGGAGTGAGTATATAATAGGGAACTGATATTTTCACATGTATTTTTTATATTTCTACATGATCTTCTCTCACATGAGCATACAATGAATCTCGCCTTAATGTGAAAAGAAATCATGTAAAAAAATCAAAATTACATGTGGAAATAGTGATTCCCTATATAATATTGTTATGTTGTGCTGCTATTTTATAGGTAAATAGATATTAACTTGATCTATTGCACTGCTGGAGTGCTGGTGCTACCGTGCTAGTGCCTTGATTTCTGTCTTTGCATTGTGGATTGTTTGCCGAGTGCAAATTCCGTGCTTGTTTATATTGGCGTTGGCCATTAGCTTTGGGCTGGTGTTTTGTATGGATTGGTTTGGAGTAGTGTTTTCAAAATCCGGACTGTTCATCGAATCGGAAAAGATACTGAATGGATGTGTCAGTAGTTCAACTAGTGGTCGAACCGTTATTGACACAATAACGTTATTAATATGTGACGCCCCCAAAATTAGGTATACATCACCCATCTTGAGTCGCCAGATACATGGTACATAATTCAAATACAACTTACTAATACAACTGTCGTGTACAATACGACAAAACATAACTGTGAGTTTGAATACAATTATTGTCTACTAGAGATCATACAAACTCAAAAGGAGTCCTCAATACAATTATTGTCACACTATTTAACAGAATAGTGAGGACTACTAATATTATTCTCTGGTCCATCACTCCGTTCCCCGACTCGTCTCAGCTATATTCTCATTTCCTGAAGAGAACATTGAAAGAAAGGGTGAGCTCAACTAGCCCAGTAAGAAATATTATTACTAAGATAATGCAGAATAAATTATCATTAGCCTTCAACAGTGTTAAACTGATAAAATACAATAACCATCAAGTTTAACTGCAGCGGAACCAGCAATCCATTAAAAGAGTCAAGTAGAAAATAAAAACTAATATCTTTTATGATTTAAAAGGTTTTTCATCATCGTTATAGCTGAGACTCAGCTTAATAAATATTCCACATCATCGAATCACCCCCGCACTACGGCCAAGGATATTCTTTAGTATCACGACCACAATTGTTCATGCACTACGGCCAAGAATATTTGTGTATTCATTAGTGGCCATGATCTTGCCAACAACTGTCCATCAAGGCACTACGGGTCAATAACAATTTTTAATTTTTACATCATTTGTAATATTACGGTCATGATTACACCGAATAATCCCTGGTCATAATCATACCAAGTCCATCTATGCACTACAGGCCACAGATGACTTTCAACGAAATATAAACATGAGGATGATGACAATGATATAATAATTCAATAAAACAAGTTCAAGAATTATTTTATCCAGAAATTATTAACGTCCAAATTGTCAACACGATACTGTTTTGTGGTGTAAAATTCAAGAATGCTGAGAAGAATATTTCTATGAAAAGATACTGGATGAAGCGCAAATATCAAGGATATTCCACTAATTTCATGGAGTATAGAAGTCAAAGTTTTATCCAAATGAGTATAATAAAGAATGGAATAACAAAAGAAATCACCATGCATGCGATAGACCGCACAAGCAGGTTATTACAACAGATTAATAAATAACGGAACCAGGTCCGGTGTAAAACGCACAGATAGGATATTCCAACAGAATAATAAAAATGGAACCAGGTCCGGTGTAAAACACACAGACAGGATATTCCAACAGAATAATAAGGAATGGAACCAGGTCCGGTGTAAAACACACAGACAGGATATTCCAACAGAATAATAAATAATGGAACCAGGTCCGGTGTAAAACACACAGACAGGATATTCCAACAGAATAATAAATAATGGAACCAGGTCCGGTGTAAAACACACAAACAGGATATTCTAACAGAATAATAAGGAATGTCACCAAGTATAGGGTAAACCGCGTATACAGGTTATTCCAACAGAATAATAATGAATGGAATAACATAAGGATTTCACCAAGTATAGGGTATATCGCGTATACAGGTCATGTATAGGGTATGCCACTTTTACAGGTTATTCCAACAGAATAACAAAGAATGGAATAACATAAGTTCTCTTCAAGAAGAAAGAATAACACCCCTTACTTTATTTAGGAGATTGAATACTGCAGTAGTGTAGTAACCGAATACTCTTCTTCTTTCTCTCTTATTCTCTCTATACTTTCTCTCTCTATAGCTTGAGCGAATTCGTGAAAAATAATGAAGCCCTAGGCCTCTATTTATAGAAGATTTATTACTATTTACGAAAGTATTTACTATTTACGAAGGTAATTACTATTTACGAAGGTAATTACTATTTATGAAAGAGACTCTTAGATGATGACATATGGCCCCCCCCCCCCCCCAATAAATAATTAAACTTACCCCATAAACGTCTAATAATAGACTTTTTATATACATCAAGGATTGAATAAAAATTATCAGAAATCATTTTATTTTTTAATCAACACATATTTAATCTTTCAACAATTATTAATCATTTATAACTTGTCGTCTCAATTATTGTTTAGATAATATAACATATTATACAGATGATACTGTGACAATAATTGAATCAATAATATAAGAGATATGATGCATCAATTACTGTAGCAATAATTGAGTATAGCTGAGTGACTTCTTACGTAAGCATCAATAATCAATACTGTGTGCTACTATGCAACAACGCGTATTACTGTACTTTTACTACCGAGTAGTTCAACAGTTTTAACGGTAACACCTCCGCCGTTATTTTATAGAAAGATAATTTTGTCGTTTTCTAACTACAACAATACTTCCGTTGTGGGGTCCACCAATGATTGTGTCGTCGTACGAATATTCTCCGACAAAAAGAATATTCCCCGACCAAACGAATATTTTATAACAACTTGCGTACTTTGCAAAATTTATAAATATTACCCACAACTATATATTTTATCAAATTTATTCCATAATATTCAAAAATAATAATTATGAAAATTCATCTTTATTTATAAAAACTGGGGTCTTACAACCTCCCCTTCTTATGAAATTTCGCCCTCGAAATTAGGGTACGTATCTGGTATGTCAAAGAGGTAAGGATACCTTGATTTCATTTCAGATTCTAACTCCCAAGTCATTTCCTCAACATCGTGGTTTCTCCACAAAACTTTGACTTGAGGTATAACCTTGGAGCGTAGAATATGTTCCTTCTTATCCAAGATTTGAACAGGAATCTCTTCATACGTCAAATCTTCCGCTATTTCGTCCGGTTCTAACTCAATAATGTGGTTCGGGTCTTTCACATATTTTCGTAACATGGATATGTGAAAAACGTTATGAACACGAGACATACTTGGCGGTAGAGCGAGTCTATAGGCCACAGTTCCTATTCGATCGAGGATTAAAAATGGACCGATGAATCGAGGATTGAGTTTTCCTCTCTTTCCAAATCTTGTAACTCCTTTCCATGGAGTAACACGTAACAACACATGATCTCCTATATTGAATTCCACGTCCTTTCGATGAAGATCAACATAACTCTTTTGTCGACTTTGTGAGGTTTTTATACATTGTCGGATCGTTTAAATTTTTTCCGTAGTCATACGTACCAACTCTGGTCCCAACAACGTTGCTTCACCCACTTCATCCCAGCATACTGGAGAACGATACTTTCTTCCATACAACGCTTCGAATGGAGCCATGCCAATACTTGCTTGATAACTGTTGTTGTAGGAAAACTCCACCAATGGTAAGAACTTGTCCCAACTTCCCTTGAAATCATGGACACAAAGTCTTAATAGATCTTCAAGAGTTTGAATAGTTCTCTCCGACTGTCCGTCCGTCTGAGGATGATATACCGAGCTAAATCGTAAGTCTGTGCCCATAGCTTTTTGCAAACTAACCCAAAATCGTGAAGTAAATCTTGGGTCTCGATCAGAAACTATGGATACCGGCATACCATGCAGTCTTACAATCTCGTTTATATACATATGAGCAAGACGTTCAAGTGTATAAATTTCTCGTATCGGTAAGAAATGAGCAGACTTGGTCAATCTATCAACAATAACCCAAATCGCATCTATGCCTTGAGAAACCTTAGGAAGACCGGTAACGAAATCCATGGTAATGTGCTCCCACTTCCATTCTGGAATTTCAAGTGGTTGCAATGGACCTTTTAGTACTTGATGCTCCGCTTTAACTCGTTGACAAGTTAGACACCTTGAGATAAACAACGCTATCTCTCTCTTCATATTGCTCCATCAAAATGTATGACAAATATCATGATACATTTTGGTACTCCCAGGATGGATTGCAAACGGTGTATTGAGCGCCTCCATCATGATTTTATACTTTAAATCAGGGTCATTAGGAACACAAAGTCTGGAGTTGACTCGAAGTATTCCTTCTTCATCGATTCTTGCTTCCGGCATAGCACCTTCTTGCACTTTCTTCCTCATACGCATCAGCTCCAGGTCTGTAGCTTGAGCAGCTTTAACTTTATCGATTAAAGTCGGTTCTACTCGTATATTTGCCATGGTCACATGCGTCCTTGGAGTCTTTAACTCTATCTCCATCCTTTGCAAGTCACACAAAATGGGCCCTTGCGTTGACAATATCGCACTCGTACTTGCATGTGATCTTCTACTCAATGCGTCAGCTACCACGTTTGCTTTTCCAGGATGGTATTGGATGGTATGATCATAATCTTTCAACAGTTCAAGCCAACGTCGTTGTCGCATGTTGAGTTCCTTCTGAGTGAAGAAATATTTGAGACTTTTATGATCCGTAAAGATCTCCACTTTCTCCCCATACAAGTAATGCCTCCAAATTTTAAGTGCAAAGACAACAGCTGCTAACTCTAGATCATGAGTAGGATAATTCTTCTCATATTCTTTGAGTTTTCGCGAGGCATAGGCTATGACTTTTCCATGTTGCATGAGAACACATCCCAGCCCTTTGCCCGAAGCATCACTGTAGATGACAAAACCCTCCGAGCCAGATGGTATTGTCAGAACAGGCGCTGAAATGAGTCTCCTCTTGAGTTTTGAAAACTCTTCTCACATTCTTTGCTCCAATCGAACTTTGTATCTTTCCGAGTCACCTGAGTCAATGGAGTAGTGATTCGAGAAAATCCTTCCACGAATCTCCGATAATAACCAGCTAAACCGAGAAAGCTACGTACTTCGGTCACTGATTTAGGTTGCTCCCAGCTTTGAATAGCTTCAATCTTTGTTGGGTCAACAGATATTCCATGACTTGATACCACGTGCCCAAGGAATGCTACTTCCTCAAGCCAGAACTCGCATTTCTTCAACTTGGCATAAAGCTTATATTCACGAAGCTTTTGGAGTGTCAGCCTCAAGTGTTGCTCATGATCTTCACGGCTTTTGGAATAAATAAGGATGTCATCAATAAAGACGACCACAAAGTGATCCAAATATTCCTTGAATACTCGGTTCATCATATCCATGAAGGCAACAGGAGCATTAGTCAATCCAAAGGACATGACTAGGAATTCATAATGCCCGTACCGAGTTCTGAAAGCCGTCTTTGGAATGTGATCGGTTCTAATCTTCAATTGGTGATACCCAGAACGAAGATCGATCTTCGAAAAGAATTTGGCTCCTTGCAACTGGTCAAACAAGTCATCAATACGTGGCAATGGATACCTATTTTTGATGGTGACATGATTCAACTCCCGATAATCAATACAAAGTCGCATACTCCCATCTTTTTTCTTCACGAATAGAACAGGAGCACCCCAAGGAGAAGTACTAGGACGAATAAAGCCAATGTCTAACAATTCCTGCAGTTGGGTTTTTAACTCCTGAAGTTCAATAGGAGCTATTCGATATGGGGCTTTAGAAATGGGTTTTGTATCGGGTTCAAGGTCGATACAAAATTCAATCTCACGCTCTGGGGGTAGACCAGGAAGTTCTTCGGGGAATACGTCAGGAATATCATTAACAATAGAAATATTGTTCAAAACTGACGTATTTTTGTTTAAATCTGTGACATGAGCTAAGAAAGCTTGACATCCGTTTTTCAATAAACGAATAGCTTTATGGCTTGAGATGACCGTGATTGATTTTAATGGTTTGGTCGCTTGAATTCGCATAATAGGTTGATTAGGAATATGAAAGCTAACAACCTTATGGAAACAATCAATTTTTGCATGATGAGTAGTTAACCAATCAATCCCTAGAATCACGTCAAATGCAAGTATTTTCAATGAAATAAGATCTACATGTAATGTGAGGGAACCGATTTGAACCAAACAAGACTTATAAACAGTGGATGTAATGAAAGTTTCTCCCAACGGAGTTTCCACAGATAAGTCAAAGTCTAATTTCTCCGGAGTCAAATTTAATCGATGAGCGCAAGTAGGAGAAATAAAAGAATGGGTAGAACCGGTATCAAATAAATTATAGACTTCGTTAGAGTTTATGATAAGCTTACCCGTGATGACCTCATTCGGGTTCCTTGCTTTCTGGGAGGTCACAACAAACGCTCTCCCTTGCACTACCGGCTTTGACCTTTCTGGGACGGCCTTTGGTGCCTCCATCCTAGCTGAATTTGTCTTCGGTAAATGACAAAATCGGGGTAAGTGACCTTCTCTTCCATAATTATAACATGCTTTGGACAGCATCGCGTAATTTGGACTGATGTGTCCCTCCCCTCCGCATTTGAAGCATATGATAGGTGGTCTTTCTCCTTCCTTAACAACGGGTGCTGGTGCTGACGTCTTTCCATCATTGTTGAATCTCCTCTTTTTGAAATGTCCATTCTTATTGTTTTGGCCCTGATTACCACCGAAGTGGTAACCATTTCTGGCCTGCTGATTCCCTCCACTCTTGTTGTCACCGCTTCGATGACCACTCTCACTGGTATTATAATTTTGCCAGTTGCTCTCTTTTAGTTGAGTTGACTCGTTATCGCGCTCCACTAACTGAGCCCTATTTACAACATCTGAATACAAACACAGTTTATGAGAAATAAGATGTTGACGTATCTCCGGCTTCAAACCTCTTAAAAAAATTCGCGCCATTCTCTCTTCATTATCCACCAAGTGGGACGCAAACCGTGATAATTCTGCAAATTTTGCCTCGTATTGCGACACGGTCATATTATTTTTTTCCAACTTAATAAACTCCACCTCCTTCATGTGGCGAATACTTTCGGGAAAGTATTTGTCATTGAATAGCTCCTGGAACTTCTCCCAAGATATCTTCAGTACAGCAGGTTGAGTACGTTTTACCGATTCCCACCAATAATCTGCCTCTCCGCGCAACATAAAGGCGGCAAAGGGAACCTTTTGCTCCTCGGAGCATCCCAAGACATCAAATATCTTGGTCATCTGCTTTATCCATGTTTCTGCCATAAGTGGTTTTGGCTCTCCCTTAAACTCCGGTGGTCCCAGCTCCTTGAACTGTTTAGCGGTGACCGCCCGAGAGTTTCTCGTGTTTCCATCTACGTTTTGGACAAGAGTTGCTCTTGCCTGCTGTTGCATGAATTGCATAAAACCTCTGAACATTTGATCATTCGTCATTTGGTCAGTGTTGTTGTTTGCATGAGGATTTTTACCTTCCTGATGCACATTATCCTGATTATTGATATGTGGTGAATCAACGATCGTCTGTGCTCCATTGCCATTCTCAACATTCTCAGATGCCATTTTTAGATACTACCACAAAACAAAAGGTTAATTGACATGTAACATATTATCCCTATATTCTGACCGACCAATAAAATAGCACATAAACTTAGGTAGGTCATACTAGTGAAGGAATTCCCCGTCTCTCCCCTCCTAGTACTATTCTCACATCTTAGGGATCATATCCCTAAGCTCTGATACCAACTGTGACGCCCCCAAAATTAGGTATACATCACCCATCTTGAGTCGCCAGATACATGGTACAGAATTCAAATACAACTTACTAATACAACTGTCGTGTACAATACGACAAAACATAACTGTGAGTTTGAATACAATTATTGTCTACTAGAGATCATACAAACTCAAAAGGAGTCCTCAATACAATTATTGTCACACTATTTAACAGAATAGTGAGGACTACTAATACTATTCTCTGGTCCATCACTCCGTTCCCCGACTCGTCTCAGCTATATTCTCATTTCCTGAAGAGAACATTGAAAGAAAGGGTGAGCTCAACTAGCCCAGTAAGAAATATTATGACTAAGATAATGCAGAATAAATTATCATTAGCCTTCAACAGTGTTAAACTGATAAAATAAAATAACCATCAAGTTTAACTGCAGCGGAACCAGCAATCCATTAAAAGAGTCAAGTAGAAAATAAAAACTAGTATCTTTTATGATTTAAAAGGTTTTTCATCACGTTATAGCTGAGACTCAGCTTAATAAATATTCCACATCATCGAATCACCCCCGCACTACGGCCAAGGATATTCTTTAGTATCACGACCACAATTATTCATGCACTACGGCCAAGAATATTTGTGTATTCATTAGTGGTCATGATCATGCCAACAACTGTTCATCAATGCACTACGGGTCAATGAGGATTTTTAATTTTTACATCATTTGTAATATTACGGTCATGATTACACCGAATAATCCCTGGTCATAATCATACCAAGTCCATCTATGCACTACAGGCCACAGATGACTTTCAACAAAATATAAACATGAGGATGATGACAATGATATAATAATTCAATAAAACAAGTTCAAGAATTATTTTATCCAGAAATTATTAACGTCCAAATTGTCAACACGATACTGTTTTATGGTGTAAAATTCAAGAATGCTCAGAAGAATATTTCTATGAAAAGATACTGGATGAAGCACAAATATCAAGGATATTCCACTAATTTCATGGAGTATAGAAGTCAAAGTTTTATCCAAATGAGTATAATAAAGAATGGAATAACAAAAGAAATCACCATGCATGCGATAGACCGCACAAGCAGTTTATTCCAACAGATTAATAAATAACGGAACCAGGTCCGGCGTAAAACGCACAGACAGGATATTCCAATAGAATAATAAAAATGGAACCAGGTCCGGTGTAAAACACACAGACAGGATATTCCAACAGAATAATAAGGAATGAAACCAGGTCCGGTGTAAAACACACAGACAGGATATTCCAACAGAATAATAAATAATGGAACCAGGTCCGGTGTAAAACACACAAACAGGATATTCCAACAGAATAATAAATAATGGAACCAGGTCCGGTGTAAAACACACAGACAGGATATTCCAACAGAATAATAAGGAATGTCACCAAGTATAGGGTAAACCGCGTATACAGGTTATTCCAACAGAATAATAATGAATGGAATAACATAAGGATTTCACCAAGTATAGGGTATACCGCGTATACAGGTCATGTATAGGGTATGCCACTTTTACAGGTTATTCCAACAGAATAACAAAGAATGGAATAACATAAGTTCTCTTCAAGAAGAAAGAATAACACCCCTTACTTTATTTAGGAGATTGAATACTGCAGTAGTGTAGTAACCGAATACTCTTCTTCTTTCTCTCTTATTCTCTCTATACTTTCTCTCCCTATAGCTTGAGCGAATTCATGAAAAATAATGAAGCCCTAGGCCTCTATTTATAGAAGATTTATTACTATTTACGAAAGTATTTACTATTTACGAAGGTAATTACTATTTACGAAGGTAATTACTATTTATGAAAGAGACTCTTAGATGATGACATATGGCCCCCTCCAATAAATAATTAAACTTACCACAAACGTCTAATAATAGACTTTTTATATACATCAAGGATTGAATAAAAATTACCAGAAATCATTTTATTTTTTAATCAACACATATTTAATCTTTCAACAATTATTAATCATTTATAACTTATCGTCTCAATTATTGTTTAGATAATATAACATATTATACAGATGATACTGTGACAATAATTGAATCAATAATATAAGAGATATGATGCAGCAATTACTGTAGCAATAATTGAGTATAGCTGAGTGACCTCTTACGTAAGCATCAATAATCAATACCGTGTGCTACTATGCAACAACGCGTATTACTGTACTTTTACTACCGAGTAGTTCAACAGTTTTAACGGTAACACCTCCACCGTTATTTTATAGAAAGATAATTTTGTCGTTTTCTAACTACAACAATACTTCCGTTGTGGGGTCCACCAATGATTGTGCCGTTGTACGAATATTCCCCGACAAAAAGAATATTCCCCGACCAAACGAATATTTTATAACAACTTGCGTACTTTGCAAAATTTATAAATATTACCCACAACTATATATTTTATCAAATTTATTCCATAATATTCAAAAATAATAATTATGAAAATTCATCTTTATTTATAAAAACTGGGGTCTTACATAATATATAAAAATAAAAATAATTAAATATATTAATTATTATATATAATATTTAGTGTTGACGTCGGGATTTTTATTGTCCCTCTTCTGTTCTTGTTTTTTGGTGTTCTCATGTTAGGTGAGATTTGTTTGAAAAAACAAGTTGTGAAAAGGTCTGACATTTATATGTCGGCGATTTGACTGTAAGAGTCGCCATTTGGTTTTTTAAATGGTTGTACCAACACAACCGAGAAAAGGTTTGCACATTGACCCAGTGATGTGACACTGCTAAACAAGTCTGTGAAACCGAGATTCATTAGGGTTCGAGGACTTGCTTATGAAGAGAGAAGGTGTTAAGCACCCCCCGACATTCGTGTTACCACGGTGACCGCCACTTTTTAATTAAACTGTTATATGAATGTGTGTGCGTGTGGGTCAATGTGCAGTTATTTGGAAGTAGTGATATGCCTCGTCCACACCTATATACACAGAGTTTGAATTTGTATAAAAATTTAGTTTTAAACAAGATATAGCAGTGAGGTTTTATAAAAGAGGTTTTTCAAAACTTGTGCTCAATAGTAATTGATGCCTTTGATACTTCCATTTTATTAAATGTTCGGCTTGATTGCTTTTATTTTTTGAGATGCGAAGCATCTTCGAGAAAATAATATATAAAGCAGTGTCGAACTCCTCATGGGCATGAAAGCCATCTAAATAAATTCTAACACCGTGAATAATTTACAAGCTACTTACAGCTGAAAATTTCCATCACGGGAACCTAATCTAGATTCAGTAGACTGAATCTATGATCACATGATTCCTAGGCTCACATGATGACGCAATTTATATGAAAGTAGTAAGCAGTTATATATATAAAAGTTGTAAATATATATATATATATATATATATATATATATATATATATATATATATATATATATATATAGACATGATCAACCACCATGAAGCACCTCCATGGGGGATCAGAAATGTAAACAAAGCAATAAATACGATCAATCGCCACGAAGTAAACTTCAGGAGGGACTAAATGTAAATAAAGCAGTAAAAAGGATCAACCGCCACGAAGTAAACTCCAAGCAGTACTAAATGTAAATAAAGCATTAAAAGGTCACGAAGTAAACTTCAGGACTGACAGAAATGTAAATATATATATATATATATATATATATATATATATATATATATATATATATATATATATATATATATATATATATAAGCAATAAACACTCCGGACGTGAGTCCAGGCTCAATCGAGTCATAACTCGATAATGTTAGTTCATATATATATATATATATATATATATATATATATATATATATATATATATAAAGAAATAAAAGCCACGGACCGAAGTCCGGGCATACACACGCAACACGACTCTCAATGTGAAGAACATTGTGTGCAAAGTAGAAGAGAAAGGCTTTAAACTATGTAAGAAGGCTTACAATGGACTACCAAAGAAGACTTCTATTGCTTTAAACAAATGAACACTTAGCTCCCGTTGGTAAAAATATGACTGAATATAAGCTCACAAGTGTTTAAAATGAGAAAGCACTCAGTTTAGGGTGTGTACACAGCAAATTGGACAGGGCTTCCTCGTAGTTTTATTTTACAACATAGCCACCCCAAGCCCTCTATTTATAGAGGGGGTATCCGCAGGTAGACCTTCGGCAGCCGCAGATGTACATGCGGCTGCCCGGAGTGCTCTGGGTTCCGCGGGTCGCGCCGTCTCGAAGTACGAACACGCGCGCAACGTGATGTCTGCTCAAACTTGCAGAACTTCAATTCGAGCCTCCGATTGAGGTGTATAAGACCTTTTACGGAGTACTACTGTCGAGAGTTACGCCATGACATGGGATTAGAGGTTGTGACGAAGTGAGGAAGATGGGACCATGCCCTTGGTCTTCAAGATTCAAATTCTATCCGGTGTGGTGCCTTGCGTAGTAGTCACTCGAGATTGTAACTCCTTGGCTCTTGTGGGACATTTCTGTGTAGAATGTATGTTGAACTATTATGTTGAGACGACGCAATGTGGGATCGGGTGGCAAAATGATGATTTTTCCCCTCATCGGGGTTATCTCCGATTTGGGCTGATAAAGCAGTCGTTGCTCAGGGTTATCTCTGATATTGGACTTTTGCAAGTACTGGATGTCCTCAGGGTTGTCTCTGAGGTGTCCTCAGGGTTGTCTCTGAGATTGGCCTTGAAATCATTGCCTAAGTTTTAGCCATTTGAAAGTTACGTGTTTTAGCTTCATACTACTGTTCATGTACCTTGTGACACTCATTTTGGGACAAGAGCAAATATCAGCAACAAGCTTAGCAAATTCCAAGTTCAGTTACTTTACTAACCAAAAATGGGTTTTTAATGTCCAAGTGTTACTATATTGGGAATTTAGGGATTAATTAGATACTCACATCATAAAATCCATGTACAATAAATACACGCAAATAAAATAACACATTTAGGTATTATTGTCCGGGTAGCTCTATAATTATATTTTTTACGCACATAACCACCTTATCATATTATTTAATATTATCTATCCAGTGTACACACATAAATTCTATCCCAATTTCTGGAATACACAGATATTTAATTATTTCTGTTTAAAAATCACTTATGATTTTATTGCATTACATGATACTTCATATCAACATAATGTATCTTTATCCATATGATTTATTAATGTCACACATACAACAAAGTGTTCCATTCCATTTTCTACAGTAAACTAACTTTTCTAAGTTTGAACACTGGCGCAGCTGCGCCATTCTGTACTGCTGGGAGGGCGCAGCTGCGCCGGTCCCTAGCAGTGCCAAAATGGGTTAGCTTCAAGCCAATTCAAATTTCTATCACCACATAAGTCTTATATGAGATAATTTAACTTCAACAATGGTGATATACCCATAATTGAAATGAATCAATATATTCAAATCCTGTCACTATACTCAAATAGATTGAATATTTAATCATTAAGAATCCTAACAATTTAAGTAACTATTAGTGACTCCCTTTAATCATATCATAAATTCACATAACCATATAAGGTTTAAATAAACTCACAAAACTAACTCATTAAAAATTAAATCACATATTTAATTAATAAAGAGTTTAAAATTTGTGGTCATTACAGCCTCCATTGTTAAACCTTGTACCAGCATGTACTTGTTCTCACACCGGAACTATCACCCGGCGGCACAAGCCATCAAGCTTCTCGTGTGATCTTGTTATTGTGTAGGTTTAAGCGCGTGGATTTGGTGATTGGACGCACCGGCGAAACTTGGCGTTAACATTGGCGCTAGAAGGAGGGGTCATATGAAGTGATAGTAGTGCCGAAACCAGGTACTTACCGGCTTCGAGCAATGGATGATTCGGAGGTAAAGAACTTATGGCATGCTGGAAGATTTAGGAAATATTATCAGTAAAAGTTATGTTGTTCTTTCCTTTATCTTTGTAAATGCTTTTATTCATCGATATAATAAACAAGAATTTCTCTTCAGAAAATTTGTACTTCATTTATATTCATACATTTTTACAAAACTGATCAGATAAGTTTTGAACAAAACCAATCAGAGAAGTTACAAATAACATAACTGATCGAGAAAGTTTCAAACATAACTGGTCAGGGAATTTACAAACAAAAAATGATTAGAAAAATTAAAAATAAAAGTCCTAAAAAGACTATTCTTTCGAGGCCTCCTCTTCGACTTCGAACTCTAATGAGTGGATTTTATACATACGAATCGGTTCTGATTTTGACTTAAATGGTGTTGATCATGTCTATTTCTGTACAATTTTACTTGTTTTCGTATCGTTCTATGTTTAGGTTGCATTACGTGGCATTTGTGGCATAATGGTGGCATGGTGGCGAGAAAATGGCATGAAATGAGCAAAAGATCAAGTTCTGCATAGTGACCCCCCCCCCCCACCGGGGTGGGCCTTATAGTGAATAAAACCCCCGCCGGGGTGAGGGTGCATGTGCCAACGATAGTAATACCCCCCATCGAGACAGACATTTACAAGTTCAAAACCCCCGTCGGGGCGGGGGTACGGGGAGAGAGAAAGACTTCTGATTTTGATAGAATTCTGCAGATGCGTGGATGGTAGAACTTTGGTATAGATTGGGACTGTCTTTGGGCGTCGTTTTATCAACTATTACATGACGTATGCTGGGGATTACACAACAGAACACAGGCATCAATCACAACAATTAATCATTATTTGAGCCCTAATTTCTGAAGAACATTGGAGGAGCAGAGTAGAAGGTCAAGATCACAAAAATTACATATTTAAGAGAGGATAAGGGTGGTGTTTTACTATTCTTTGTCTTTGAATTCAAATTTTGTAATTGGGATGATGGATTCTTTACTTTACTCAGTTTTTAATTTGTCTATGATGAACTAAATTCTTTAATTAGTTTTGCAATGGATCTTTAGTGTTGAATAATGATTGTCATGCTTTAGTTTTAGTTTAATAATATTATCAATTCAATTCATTTATTGTGATTTGTACTTTAATTTATGAATTGCTTGATCACCAATTTTATGTGGATTTGTATGGACTCGAGAGATGATGTATGAATCTAGACCTAATCAATATAGCATGTGTTCTTGAATTCTGCGTTTTGATATAATCTTGATGAATGTTAAGGATAGAGATATACCTAACATCGCATGTAATCGCGTAAAGAACTTGAGATTTAAACCTTATTTGATTTTAATTCACATAGAGATATAGTGAATTAGTTAATTAGGGTGTTTAGTTTAATTCTATCAATTTATGGATTAAAGTTAATATGGAGTTAGTGCATTGAGAGATGGCTAATTCTACTTGAGTGTTCTTGATTAATGAACTGAGATAGTAAATTAAACTGGAAAAATGTGTGATAATCGAAGTGAAACTCAAAGTGAAATTGTAAGCCTAATTCTTCATTATCTGCTTGAAATTATGGTTAATAATATAATTTGTGTTGATTTGTTTTGATTTTTAGTTTATTAGTTTTTATTAATTATAATCATTAATTTGAATAGTTTAATAAAATTAAAATAATATAAAACTGGTAATTGTTAGATTGAATTTCATACTAGTCTCTGTGGGAACGATACTATATTCATCATTATATTACTTATTGACCACGTACACTTGCGTGTAGAGCGTCTAGAATTTACCCAACAGACTCTTCATCTGAAGAATCGAGGACAGAAGTTCTCAGCCCAACAGTTGTCATCTTTGCTCGAACCTTCTCCCTATAAGCCTCGTAGCCTTCCGTAAATTAGGTCATAATTTTATCTCTGAGTTCGGACGATTCTTTATAATCTTTAACAGTTTGTTGCTTGGCTTCAGCACATTTCTTCTCCAGAGCAGTTTTTTCACTCATCAGCGCCATATGTTGGGCATGCATATCGGATACTTTACTCTCGAGGATCAGAATGGCGTTCTATTGATCCTTGTCTTTCTCCTTCAGAAGTGTCATCTCCTCGAGAAGCTATTTGTTGTAGTTGTCGAAACCCGCATACTCTTTTGAAGTATGTAATGTTGTTTCTTGAGTTCGTTGGTCTGACGTTTGGCTTGGGTCACCTTATTTCTTGTATCGACGTGAAGGTCTTTCTCCTTCTTCAGATCCGATGTCAAGCCTCGGCGTGAATATTGTCGTATTATATACGTTACAATATTTGTATTGAAACTCACAGTATATGTGTCGTCATATTTTGCACGACAATTGTATACATGGAGTTGTAGTTATTTTCTGTACCATGTATTTGGCGACTCAAAATGGGTTGTGTGGACTTATTTTGGGGGCGTCACATTTGGTATCAAAGCCTAGGGATATGATCCCTAGCTGAGATGTGAGGCTAGAACTAGGAGGGAGAGACGGGTAATTCCTTCGATAGTATGACCTAACTAAGTTTTTTTGTTATTTAATTGGTCGGTTAGAATATATGGATAATATGTTGCGTGTCAATTAACCCTTGTTTTGAAACTATATTCTAGAATGATATCTGAAATACAGGAAATGAGCAATGGATGAACCATGAGACAGAGGAAGTAACCTGGAAGTTATTATTTGAAATCCTTCTCTCTTCGGAATTCTAGGTACGTTCGTAAATTTCGGGGACGAAATTTCATAAGGTGGGGTGATTGTAAGACCCCGAGTTTTATGAAATAAAAGTCTAATTTAATTTATGATTATTGCTCTAAAATTTTAAAATGTTAAATTGATAAATGGTCAAATTAACAATTAATTAGATAAAAGAGCAAATAAAGGAGGGAGATTAAAGCTTCTAGAAGTATGAACCATGAAAGTGGCAGCTAAAGTTGTTTAATGTGAGAAATGATGATACAAATTTTCCTTATGCTGCTAAAATTTTCATAAAGCATTCACAAAAATTTTTCATGATTGGTGGGTTATCAAATATTAGGCAAGAGTGGGGCAAGGATGATGGCTAACTTATTAGCCTACTAAGGCAAATTGTCAGCACAGTAAATGCTTACACTTCCTCCCGTAGACAAAATATGTAGGAAAGAAGAAAAGAGAAAAGGAGAGGAAGAAAAAGAGGGAGAGAGAAAAGAAAGAAAACAAAATAAAAGGAAGAAAAAGTGGGAGGGAGTAATCCACCCATTTGTTCCATTCACTCATTCTCTCGGTGGAGGAAACCAAAAGAAGAAGATTAGAAAAAGAGAAAAAGAGGAGAAGAAAAGAAGAAAGAGAAGGAATAAATGAAGATGAAATTAAAAGAAAAGGTATGTTTAAAAATCTTTGATTTATTCTTAGATTTAAGTTTTTATAGATTTTATTTAAAGATTACATACTTATGTATGTATTGAATGATTTAAACTTGCAAAAACAAGAATCAAATGAGAGAAATCTAGAAATCAAAAGAAGAACAAAATATGGAGATTTTCAGAAAATTAGTTTACTACATGATTTTGTAAAATCCATACATATTTGTGTATAATGAGTTAGGAGATGAGCCATATATAAAAAGAAAGACCTGGAAGTAAGCTAACCATAGAAATTCGAATCACCCAAAAATTGTTTGTGAATTTTTTGTGGTGACAGTTTAGTAAAACTGGTCCGAAGGATTTTTAGTCCAAAAAATCAGTGTTCTTAACCTTTATTGCGTGAGTTATACTTTTTAATCAGACCGTTGGGTTGTTGTGATTTTTGGATATGTTATACATATATAAGTTGAGTATATGTACACAAATTTTGAACCGTTAAAGATTAATTTATGATTTGTTATGAATTTAAGGAGATGACTGATCCAGAAATTTTGTAGCAGAATTTTCGGTAAGCCTTTCTCTCTATGTTAGAGTCAGAATTTGGAAAATTTTTCTTCAACAAAGTTGTAGAGAATTAAATTTTACATGGAAAGAACATAATATCTGTATTTTTCTGATAAAAGTGCTAATTATTATGAATTATTAAAATTTCTGAATATTGGAGTTTATAATTAATTTATCAAAAAAATTATTTGTACTGAAATATTTTTACAGGAAGCTTATTATATCATCTTAGAATTTCTATAAAATTTTGATGAATTATTGAAAAGCAGAAGTAATTATTATATTTTTAAACTATTTATAGTTAGTTTAAAAATAGAAGAAATTCATAGAAAATTCTATGAATGATGAAAAATTATGAAAGTTTGTGAAAAATCTTATAATATTATTTTATAATTTCTGGGCAGTTTTGAGAAATTATTGAATAACAGAAATATTTATTATATTTTTAAGTTATTTATGGTTAGTTTAAAAATAGAGGAAATTCATAGAAAATTCTATGAATGGTGAAAAATTATGAATTTTGCTGAAAAATATTATAATAATGTAATATTAATATTGATGATGTTTTAAAGATATAAAAGTATGTGAAGTTAGTATTTCTATTTTGAAGCTAATAAATGATAGTTTTTATAAATAGAAATAATTATAGAAAATTGTTGGATAATCCGAAAAATGTGAAAATTATTTAGAAAGTTTAAAATACTATTTTAAATATTTTAGAAGTATTAGTAAGCTCATGAGGTGTCGGGATGTAAATGCACAAGTAACCAATGAGTTATGATAAAAACAAAAATAATATTTTTGTTAAAGTAAAAATAGTGATAATATCAGAATAGTGGATTGTCATATATGAGATTTTAGATTTCTCAAGTTTTATTATTCACTCTAAAGTTTTGGAAGATGAATAATGATGTTATGCGATAAATAAAGACAACTTGAATGAATAATGAATTCTTAGTTGGTTTATATGTTATTTGATGTAAATATGTTTTGGTGTTGACCCCGAGTTTTAATAGAATCAGTAAGGTATTGATTTGATTCTTACGTAAGAAGTCACTTAGTCTTTTATTCAATAATTGTCAGTAGTTATTGCATAGTAACTCATATTATTTGATATAATTAAACCAGTTGGCAGTATTGTGAGTCTATGTTAATAATTGTGGATAATGATTCAAAGACTGAAAATAGTGTTGATTAAAGATAAGTATGATATGCAAATGTTTGTTCAATTTTTTTTTTTACAAAAGTAAGTTTGGCATGACTTGCCAACACTCTATTTTTTCTAAAGTAGTCTGGACCACAACTCAATTATTTTTAAAACGTGTACAAGTTGGTTTAATTTCTTTGGTGGGACCATAAATTCCACTACCATCATTAAATACCTCATTTGATTATTTTGTCAAAGCAGGTGTGCTAGTTGTTTACTAAATTTTCAGTATAAATAGGTTGCTCGATTGAGTAACTAAACACACACCATCACTACACTAAAAATATAGAATTCTTTTACTACAATATTGTGAGTATTTCTATTGAGTGTAATGTTACTCCAAGTATAGATAAGGAATGCAAGCATTGTTTAAGTTGATCAATTTCACAGAAAGTATAATCAAGTCACATGATAAGGTAAGGGATATCATTATTGTGGTAAGGGGATATCATTTTTATGGTAAAAAGAATATCATTTTCTTTCATACTCCATATTATGATAAGATATTATTATTCGTTTATTCATTTTATCATTAAATGGTGAAAAGTCCTGAAAGAATTAGAATATCCTTAATAGTTTGTGCTTCATCTAATATTATGTTAGCAATTTGGACTCTGGATAATTAAGTTGAAAATCACTAAGATCTATTTTATCTTATTATTCTGATTATTTATGTTTATTCATTATATATATATATATATATATATATATATATATATATATATATATATATATATCATTGTTATCATTCTCATGCTTATATTGTGTTGAAAGTCATCTTTGGCCAGTTGTGCAAAGATGGACAGTTGATTGGTATGATTATGATCAGGGATTATTCGATATAATCATGACCATTGGTGAAAACACGAATATCCTTGGCTCATAGTGCATGGATAATTCATGGTTGTGATACTATTAAGTTGAGTCTTAGCGCTATTGGTTTTACAGTTGTATGTCTTAGGCTCGTATTGCAAAGATGGACTGTTGATTTACCTGATTATAAATATGAATTGTGAATTTAATTATATTCTGTGGTGGTTCAAGTGAAGACAGGTGATGAGAGTTATCTTTGTCTTGGGTATAACAAAGAACTGTTGATGAGTATTATAGGAATGAAATATTAATGATGGACTTTTAATCTAGAGGAGTTAGTAGACATTATGTTCTACTTGAATCTTCTAATGGATTGTTGATTCCGCTGCTATTATGGTTAAAAACTTTTATCTTGTACCATATGTTCTAAATATCTGAATTATTTTGATAATTTAATTATCTTAAGTCATGATATTCTTTACTGGGCTATTTGTGCTCACCCTTTTATTTCACCACCCCTTTCAGGTAATAAAAGTGTAGCTGAGACTAGCAGAGAGAACATGTGTATAAAGTGGTGATACGAATTAGTCACAAGCCTAATCAAATTATGAAACGGTGTGGCATAATAATTGTACTAAGAACTTAAAATGGGTGTGACATTTTTATACACCATTTAATTTTTAATTGTGGTGAACAATAATAGGGTGAGGCGAACTCGAATTTGGAAGCGCCAAAAATTCACTCCATTAGAATGAGGAGGACATAAATCTTCTCATGTTCCTTTAGGGACTTAAAATATTTGCTACTATACTTTAGATGGCATTGTAATAATTTAAGTATGAAAATTTTCGTATTATATACGTTACAATATTTGTATTGAAACTTACAGTATATGTGTCGTCGTATTTTACACGACAGTTGTATAAATAGAGTTGTAGTTATTTTCTATATCATGTATTTGGCGACTCAAAATGGGTTGTGTGGACCTATTTTGGGGGCGTCACAAAAGTAAACAAGTTAGAAGGTTGATCAATTTGAAGAATGTAACTAAAGCTTGAATGGGTTTGGGATAAAGGACTTACATCCATGTTTGTATAGCCAGGGCTCATTGGACAAAACGTCCAGGCCCCATTCGATCTTCTTCAACTTCTGGTAGAACTCTTTGAAGGCGTCTTGACGATTCTTCAGGAATTTGGACACCTTCACAATTGGATCTTTGGGGTGGCCCAATTCGGGAGAAGTTTGAGATCAGTCCCCTTGACGAAGATCCATTGTGGGTGCCAACCCTTATTGCTGGATGGGGTTTTAATGAATGTGGCTTGGCTAGGTTATCTATTTAACTATCGAAGCCCCGGTTCCTTGGATCTTCTGACGCTGAACAGAACAAAGAGGAAGTCGAGACTAGGAGCAACTCCTAACTCCTAGCATAAGGCGATGAAGCTGATTAAATGGATATACGAGTTTGACACAAGTTATGCGAACCCGATCCCCACGAATCAGAGGAAAGAGGCGATGAACTCGTGAAAGGAGAATCAGACTCCATATTTCAGGGCCTAGATGGGTACAGCGACCCATTCGCCTTCGGGACACCAGTACATTGTGAGACTCCAAATTTTATGAATAAAGATTAAAATTTCTCAAAATATTTTTTTTTAATATTATGGTGTGGATTTAATATAATGTTATAGTTGTGGGTAATATTTATAAATTTTACAAAGTACGCAAGTTGTTATATAATATTTTATTGATCAGGGAATATTCGTTTTAACAGAAAATATTCGTACAACGGCACAATCATTGGTGGACCCCACAACGGAATTATTGTCGGATTGAGAAAATGACAAAAATATTTTTATGAAAATAACGGTGGAAGTTTTACCGTTAACTGTTGAAACACCCGGTGTTAAAAGTACAGGAATACGCGTGGTTACATAGTAGTACACGGTATTGATTATTGATGCTTACGTGAGAAGTCACTCAGTTTTGTTCAATTATTGCTACAGTAATTGTTGTATAGTATCTCACGTTATTTGATTCAATTATTGTCGATATTTTATATATTATTAAATCAATAATTGAGATGACAGAGTTATTAATATTATTATTTGTAATATTGACGATGTCTAGAAGTTCTTCCAATGAGAGGTTTGGTCACCTAATTGCGCGCCAATAAGAAGAAATCCTTATTGGAAAGCCCCCTCTTTCTTGGGAACGACCTGGTCGATTAATATTGTGACTTATAATAAAGGTGATAAGTTTTGTTTTATTATTATTATAAATGTAATAAAATAGAAAACTTTTTATATAAAACAAAAAACTTTTTATAAAGTTTTTTTTATTTGATTATAAATAGAATATATTATATTTTATTATGCATAGTGTTTACATAGTAAAATCTTTTTATATAAAACAGAATATTTTTATAAAATTATTTGTTTTATTAGACTATAAATAGAATATATAATGTTAGTTCTTAGTAGGCACAAGTTATCTAGAAGGGGGGGTTGAATAGATAATTGAAAATCTTTTCGTTTTAACTTGATCTAAGATAATTATTAAAACTTTGCGGAATTAGTGTTTGTTTTAATCTCTTTTACCAAGCAATGGAGTTATGAGCAATTAAGGCAGTTATGGCAGATATAACAGTTATAGTATGAATGTAAACGACACGGTTGTTTTTAAGTGGTTCGGAGCACTCAAAGCTCCTAGTCCACTCTTCTACTCAACGAGTAGGATATCCACTAAGGATGTCTTATACAATCTTCTGAATCACACAGATTCCTTCTAGACCAGCAGTCTAGGAACTTTTTTAGTTTACTTTTGAACTCTTCAAGTCCAACAGACTTGGCTTTCATACAGTTCACTACGAACTCTTCAAGTACAGCAGATTTGGTATACTTCTTCAGTTGATTGATGATTGTTGTTGTTGCGTTCTGAAGGTTGCTACTCAGTTTGCTGTGTAAGCTCTGGTTCGTAATAGCTGAGTAGCTGAGCAAGCTTTGTAATATCTCAGATCGTAGAGTTTTTGCCTTTGAGAGTTATTCACGTTGAATGTTTATTCTTGTTCTATATTTCTTTCATCTGTCTTATCTGTATATATGAGTGATGTTGAAAAACTATCCGTTGGATCCATCCGTTGTGGCATTAAATGCATCTGAATTTTCTGTACTGTGATGGAGACATTTCTGCACATATTCTGAATTCTGCATTCTGGACCACTGACACTGCAGGCTGCTTTTTCACCTACCACCTGAAAAGGTGTTTTGTCCCTTTCATTCATAGTACTATCCTTACCTTCTTCAATACGCTTCTTTGTTGCATACTAAGGATATTTCATTTATTCTGGGACTGATGGGCACTGCAGCATCTAGGATCCATTCCTCGTATTGTTGAATTAACAACTCATGAGGCTTTAACGTTTTTTGACATGACAGATGTTGCTCTACGTTTTGGATTGTTGTACTCTACGATTGAGATCGTGTTGTTGACTCTACGATCCCGAAAGCATACTACGTTTGCTGACTCTGCATACTACGATCGTAGAGTTAGCTTGGTGAACGTTGAGTCCACTCTACGATCACTGACTTGAGTTTGTTGTCTTCATCTGATCTTGTCCGACTACGATCTCTTCATTTGTTCAGTGGACTCTACGATTGCAGAGTGTGGTCTACGATCCTTGTCTTTGACTTTGGCATCGCTAGACTCTACGACTCTGAGCGTACAGTGCATTTCATACTTAGCTTTGGCAGATTGTCTTTCGGCTTATAGGCAGGCTGTCTCTACGATTCAGAACATGACTTCCTCAGTACACTACGATCCTGAGGAGGCTCTTCTCGACACACTACGATCCTTCTTCGTTTCCCCTGGAAGTCTACGAACTCTGAGATCTCACTATCTTGCATACTCCTATTCTGCCTCGATAGCTCCCGAGTTGACTCTGACTCTCCTGGCAGACTACGACTTCTGGTACAGTGCTTGACGATCAGACAAGCCTATCTATTACATCATAAGATCAACCTAACAGTTTTGATCTTTTTATCTATTCATTCTAGAACAGAATGATACACGTTGAAAGCTTAGATCAGTCTAACAATCTTGATCTTTCCATCACTAAGTCTTTTTACATAAATTCAATTAAGGACCTTACAATAATCACAAGCATATTAAAACATCAAATCATGCTATGCATTCTCCCAACAATCTCCCCCTATTTGATGTTGACATAACTAAGGAGATTTGTTGTTATGATTATTGATTATATGCAGTGCAGAAAAATAAACATGACTTAGTATTTCAGTGAGCAACTGAAATTTCTAGAGAATAAGCATGAATTTATTGATGTATGAAGATAGATGTTACATTTGAAATAGATACATCAATAAGAAGTGAAATTCAACTTATCTCTATTTTCTTGGCTTCTTACTCCTTGGAGGATTTGCCTTTTCTTTTGCTCTCCTTTTTCTGCTGGCTTCATTTTTTTTAGCCAAATCTTCGAGCTCACTGGGACTTAGTCTTGGATTGTGGTCGTGCCTGTTCATAAATGCCGGATCTCCAATTGGCATTCTTAGGCCTGTTGCGGTTACTCCTTGTGAGCTAGAAGCTGGCCCTTGACTTCTTAAAGGTTGAGCCACTAAGACTTCCTGCTGATCTGATCATTGAGTCTGCTGAGAGATATGCCTTGCAGGCGGATTCCTTGTTGTTTGGAATTCGCGTCCCTTGTGTCCTTGGTCTGCACGATCTACTTCCCGATCTCCCTTGCTTCTTTTCTCCCCCTTTATGTCAGCATCAAGAGTTCGAATGTCATCTGACAGACGAGCAATTCCTTGGACAAGTTCGTTCAGCTGACTTTTGGTCTGAGCAATGTCTTCTCTATTTTCTTCAATGAGAACTTCAGACCTTGCTTCTCTTTGTTGAAGAATGGATAGAATGTTATCTGTTTGTTGGCCGCTGCTGACATAGAATTGTTGAAACTCTTTGACAGCAGTCTGGAGATTTTGAATGCTCTGCAACATCTGTTTGTTCTGAAATTCTTGAGTTTGCTGTAAGATTAAGACAGCATCCCTATGTCTTTTGGCTGCTTGGAAGTGAATGTTATCCCTGTCCTTTATGCTTTGAAGCATTTCTCTGATGATCTCTTTTAGTGTTTTGGACAATTCAGAGCTTAGAGATTGTGGAAGGGTGTTTGCAGCATTGATCATGGATGTCAGTCTTAGCTGAATCAGTTCAGAGTGATCGTCAAGACTTTCTTCTAGTTCCTTGATCACTTTCTTAGACATAGTTGATAGATCGGCCTTGGTAGACAATTCTGAGAGAATCTCATCCATCTGGGGAATTCTTGAGGAAGAGGGTGGTGCATTGTTGAATTGTTCTTTTAGGGAGCAAAGAGCAAGTTCAAGATTAAAGCAGTCATTTCTGGACGAGGAAGGGATGTCTGATGGAGGGGCTTGAGTTTGGATGGATGGGATAGGTGACTCTACGATTCTGATATTTGATTCTTCTAGAGGACTAAAGCCTGGAATCGTAGAGCAGGGGATTTGTTGGAGCTGAGCAAAGTTGGCTTCTTCTGGTTCTTCAGTCACAGAATTTTGGGATTCTGTAACTGGAAACTGATTTATTGGTTTGAGAACTACTTCCATCTATTTAGGAAATTCATAGAAATAACTAAATGAAGATGATGGCTGATGATTAACTCTAAAGCTTGTAGGGATAGTCAATACCTCAGATTTGACATTTGATGAGGAATAGTTTGTAATCAACTTTTTAGCAAAGATGACTTCCCTTGGAAATCCATGAGCCAGAACTGTGATTGCTGGATATTCCTTGAAGCTCCAGAACATGTGGTCCCATGATTTCAGAATCTGAGCTTGATGGTATGCCATCATGGGTAGGTAAGAAAACATTTGGTTGTACAGATAGCTTCTGTATCCATCTCTACCTACACCAGTTATTTTAATCTCATCATCATCCTCTTTCTCTTCTTTGTTGTCTTCTGAAGAGTCCATTATCTCAATGACCTTTGGCATTGGTTCATCTTTATCTTGAGCAAGGACTTCTTCTTTAGTCATTAGGATATTGTGAGGCTCACCATCAATATGATCATCTTCTTTTATAAACTTCCCCTCAGCTGGAACTTCTTCTTGAGCAGTAGGCTTCTCCCCCTTAGCTGATGCATTCTTCTCTTCGGTTGCTTGGGGAAGTTCTACTTTTACAGCCATGCTCTTGGCTTCCTTCTTCAAAACTTTTTCATTTTCAAGAATATACTTCTTGACTAGCCTTCTCTTTGCTTTGCCAGTGTTTTCTTTGGTTGTCTTGCCACATTGACCGGCCACTGTCCTTGAAGCAGCTTCCTCCATTTCTGCCACACTTGGCCTGGTTTCAGAGAGCAGCAGAGTCTCTATGATTGAAGACACTGTTGGTCTTTTGGACTCATGACCAGCCTTATTCTTCTTTAAGAATTGTGAAATGGTGGCTTGATCCTCTTCAGCCTCTTCTTGCTGTTGTATGTTCTTCAGCCTCCTTAGAGTTTCTATGTCAGAGGACTCTACAGGCATGTTAGTTGCAGATCCCTGAGGCTCTTCGACTTATTTTTCCCTCAGCTTTCTCTTGCCCTTGCTTTTCCTGACAAGAGCAGAGGGTTCTCCCTTATCTGCTTCTTCTTCTTCTTCAGCCTCATTGACAATAGCCATTCCTGCTTCCCCTTGTTCCCCAATTCTCCCACTTGACTCTGTCATCATTCTTGTATATTCAGCCGGGTTTCTTTTCCAATTTTTAAACAACTGCTGTGTCATTCTTCGGTTTGGGTTGATGGCTTCTCCTTCATCATCCCCAATTTTATCACCCACAGCAGATTGCAGAATGATGCTAATAAATCTTCCGTACAGCATCTTCTGAGGACTTTTTGATTTCTTCGAGCCTACAATCCATTTGTCGATCCAATCCAGTAGTATGGCTCCATAATTTAGTTGAATTCCAAGAGTTATGACAGTCATGAGTTTGAGTTGAACTTCATTAACAGAGTTATGACCTGAACTCTTACAGCAGATACATTTCCCAACAATAACAGCTAGAAGTTCATACCTTTGAGGGAATTCCTTCTTTTTATAGCCTTTTACAGAGGAGTTCTTTTTGTGATGCATTCTCTTCAATCCCTCTTCAAATCTTATGCTGTCGAGAAGTGAGTGCCCTGTATCCTTGAAACCTAGGGCCAGATTGAAGTCTTCTTCCCTTAGCATCATTTCAACTCCTCTTACCCGTGTAGTGATGGTGTTGAGTTCTTACACTCCATTCTTGTAGAACTCTTTCACTAACTCGGGATAGATGAGGGTGTCGGTACTCAGCGCTTCTTCGAGACCTGCCTTCTTTAGTAGTGCTAAGGTTTTGTGAAACTTTGGTGGAGCATCCTTGAACTCATCGAAACAGAGTCTGTAGCCTGAGATTACATTTGAAACAGCCATGATTTTGTGGTTGAGAAGTGGAATACGATTGAGCTTTCTCTTGAGTTAGGGTTTTGCTTTGAGAAAGAGAGAGATAATCTTTTGAACTCCAGATTTCAAAAATACGGTTCCAATTTGTACTTGTAGCTTCCCTCTCTCTTTTTAACTTAGTGGGACAGGTGTCGCCTTTTGCTTGAATGTACTGATTTGCCCTTTGAGTCTTCAGTGCTGAGATGTCCTTGGAATGACTACGATCGTTGAGGTAGTCTTCTGGTCGTTGAGTCTGTCTACCATTCGTAGAGTCTGTCCTTTCTACTCTACGGTCTACGATCGTCGAGTCTGTTTTACGATCGTCGAGTCTGTTTTACGATCGTCGAGTCCGTTTGACAGTTGTTGAGTCTGATCATCATTCGTAGAGTCTGTCCGGCATCGTTGTCTGATTATTATTCGTAGAGTCTGTCCTTTCTACTCTACGGTCGTGGACTTCCCTTGATTATGTCTATGATATTGAGTTTAGCCTTTGTACCTTTTATGGTTAGTACAGTCTAGAGCATATATTTCATGGTTGAAGATTAAGCATGCCTAGTTCACTTAATAACTTATTGAATCT
Organism: Panax japonicus; assembly: GCA_020205505.1. NCBI lineage: Eukaryota > Viridiplantae > Streptophyta > Magnoliopsida > Apiales > Araliaceae > Panax > Panax japonicus. Next base: position 28,561,740 of record CM035108.1, on the reverse strand, counting down.
GGATTCATCTAGTGGTTTAGTAAAAACATCTGCAAGTTGATTTTCAGTAGGAATATATTGTAGTGATATAGTTCCATTTTGCACATGATCCCTAATGAAGTGATAGCTTATTTCAATATGCTTGGTCCTAGAATGCATAACAGGATTATGAGTTATTGCTATGGCACTTGTGTTATCACAGTGTATGGGTATCGATTTGAAATCAAACCCATAGTCAGCTAGCTGGTTTCTCATCCATAGAATTTGAGCACAGCAGCTGCCAGCAGCAATATATTCAGCTTCTGCAGTCGAAGTGGACACTGAGTTTTGCTTTTTGCTAAACCAGGACACAAGCCTATTTTCTAGCAACTGACAGGTGCCACTAGTACTCTTTCTATCTATCTTACATCCTGCAAAATCAGCATCTATGTATCATGTTAGTTCAAATGAGGATTCTTTGGGATACCAAAGCCCCAAGTAAGGTGTGCCTT
>CM035108.1:28247274-28556770 GCA_020205505.1 Panax japonicus | reverse complement strand
TGAGATACCTGAAGATCCTTTTTACAGCAGATAAATGAGGACTCTTTAGGGTTAGCCTGAAATCTAGCACATATGCATGTTGCGAACATTATGTCTGGTCTACTAGCAGTTAGTACAAAAGAGAACCTATCATACCTCTGTATGAGTTATATCAATACCTTTACCATTCTCATCTTTGTTCAAGCTTAGTTGCAGGAGCAATTGGTGTTTTCATGGGAGAAGCTGATTCCATGCCATACTTCTTTAACAAGTCTTTGATGTATTTGGCTTGATTTATGAATATTCCTTCATCAGTTTTCTTCACTTGTAGTCAAGGAAGAAATTCAGCTCACCCATCATGCTCATTTCAAACTTGCTCTGCATTAGCTAGAGAATATCTTGCATAATTTTTCGTCAGTAGAACCAAAAATGATGTCATCAACATATATTTGAACTAGTAAGACTTTGTCTTTGTGCTTTCTAAGGAATAATGTGGTATCTACCCTGCCTCTAGTGAACCCATTTTCTATTAAAAAGTTAGTTAGTGTTTCATACCATGCTCTAGGTGCTTGTTTAAGACCATATAAGGCTTTATCTAATCTATAGACATAATTGGAAAGGGATGGATTGATAAAACCTGGAGGTTGTTCGACATAGACTTCTTCTTGAAGCTCTCCGTTTAGAAATGCACTCTTGACATCCATCTGAAAGACTTTAAACTTCATGTGGGCAGTAAAGGTAAGAAAGATTCTGATGGCTTCTAGTCTTACAACGGGTGCAAAAGTCTCATCATAGTCGATACCTTCTTCTTGAGAATAGCCCTTTGCCACTAATCTTGCCTTGTTCCTGGTAATGACCCCATCTTCATCCATTTTGTTTCTGAAGACCCACTTAGTTCCTATCACTGGATGATCATTTGGTCTTGGCACCAATCTCCATACTTTACTTCGTTCAAATTGGTTGAGTTCTTCTTGCATAGCTTCTAACCAACTGGAGTCTTCCATTGCATCCTCTATTTTCTTTGGCTCAATTTGTGACAGGAAGCTTAGATAGAAACATTCATTCTGAGTAGCAGATCTTGTTTTGATTCTAGCATTCGGATCTCCAATGATTAGATCCTGAGTGTGATCTCTTACCCATCTGCTGCCAGTTGGAACATCTGTCCTGATGCCTTCCTGTCTTAAGTCTTCAAGGTCTATTTCTTCTCCTTGAAGTGGAGATTCATTATCTTGGATGGTCCTCTCTACGATTGCATTATTATGCTCTACGATTTCTCTGTCTGGTACTACACTTGTAGTGTTGGCCTCGACAACTTCAGTCGTAGTGTTCGCATCATTGGTCGTAGTGTCTTGAGGTACTGCTTTGTCTAAGTCAGTTTCATCAAAAATGACGTGTATTGAGACTTCGACATTCAGCGTCTTTTTGTTGAACACTCTGTATGTCTTGCTGTCCGTGGCATACCCAAGGAAGATTCCTTCATCTGATTTTGGTTGAAATTTTGTCAGGTATTGTTTTCCATTGTTGAGAATATAGCATGCACATCCAAAGACATGGAAGTAGCTGACACTTGGCTTTCTTCCTTTCCATAGTTCGTAGGGCGTCTTCTTGATCGTAGAGTGAATTAGTGATCTGTTCTGAGTGTAGCATGCAGTGTTGACTGCTTCTACCCAAAAGTATTCAGGCAGACGGGCTCCTGCTAGCAAAGTTCTCCCAGCCTCTATCAGGGTTCTGTTCTTTCTTTTAGCGACTCCATTTTGTTGAGGAGTTCGTGGAGCTGAGAAGTTATGATTGATGCCATTGTCTGTGCAGAACTGATCCATTTCTGAAAAATTGAATTCTCTACCATGATCACTTCTTATAGCCTTGATTTTCTCTCCTTTCTCGTTCATCACCATTCTGAACATCTTGATTAATACGGAGCTTGTCTCATCCTTTGAAGTCAGGAAGAATACCCATGTGAATCGAGTGTAGTCGTCGACTATGACTAGAGAGTATCTTTTTCCTCCGAGACTGGTTGTTGGGATTGGTCCAAAAAGATCCATGTGAAGCAACTGCAGGGGCTTGTCAATAGAGTTATCAGTCTTGCTTTTGAATGAGCTTCTGGTTTGTTTTCCAAACTGACAGGCATTACATGGCCTTTCCTTCACAAAGTTGAACTTAGGAAGGCCAGCCACGAGATCTTTTGATGCCAGTTTGGACATGCTTTTAAAGTTGAGATGGGATAATCTTCGATGCCATAGCCAGCTCATCTCTTCAGAGGCTTTAGCTAGAAAACATATTATCTCGTCTGAGCTTAGTTGTCCAAGATTTACTGTGTAGACATTTCCTTCTCTTGTTCCGGTTAGCTTTACTGCAGATGTCTTCAAATCTCTGACTTGACATTGATTATTGATGAATGTTACTTGATGTCCCTTGTCGCAGAGTTGACTAATGCTTAGAAGGTTGTGCTGCAGACCTTCCACATAGGCCACTTTACTGAATGATATCACACCATTTTCGGCTGAGCCATAGCCTCTTGTCTTGCCAGTACCATTACCTCCAAAGATGACTGAGGGACCCTCCTTATCTACATAGTTGGATAGTAGAGCTTTGTTCCCTGTCATATGCCTCGAGCAACCACTGTCCAGATACCATGTTGAGGACGTGGAGCTCTTTTCCTGTCAAAACATTTGAACCTTCATTTTGGTACCCATATTTGCATGGGTCCTTCTTTGTTAGTGCCTTTGGGGACCCAAATTTGTCTAATCTTGGGTCTCACATGCTTGGAATTATAATAACACTTTGTGGCCCTATGACCATATTTATTGCATATGAAGCATTTGTTATAATGCATGCCTGTGTGTGTGCGGTGATTCATCTTCCACTTGGACTTGTATGGTTCCTTAGTTAACCTTCTGTTAAACTGACTCTCTTTCTTCCACGTGTCTTTAGGTTTCATAAATAGTGATGAGTTTGCCTTACTTCTACTGTACCTTCCCAGTTGATTCGTAGAGTTGACTTTGATTGACTCTACGATTCTTCGAGGTTGGTAAGTAGAGGTTGGGTTACTCTTTTCCCTGATGAAACCCAGACCAGCGTGAGATCCTTTACTTCTCTGAGTATAACTAGAGACAGTGGAACAAGGTTGAACTGGTTTTTCCAATTGTGAGGATTTCACACAAGCAATGCCTCAACCAAAACTTGAGACATTACTGGTGCTAGTTTCCATTGTCTTTTCCATACTTAGATCTGAGATGGATTCCCCAAAGCCTAAGCCCGTTCTGTCGAATGCACTTTTCTGACTAGAGAGCAGGCAATCCATGGAAGATGTGGATCTGTTCCATGCAGAGATAGTCTTCTCAAGATCCTCAATTTTAGAGGATAGCATAGACTCTCTTTGAGCATGATGTGTGTTTGTCTGTTTCAAAGTTTCATTCTCAACTTCAAGCTTGGAGAGAAGATTAGTACTTAGAAGGGCTGTTTCAAGCTCTTCTTGAACTCTCTTCTTCTCCTCTTGAAGAAGAGAATGATCTTTAGACAAGACTCTGAACCATTTCATGTATTGATGTAGATCAGTGGTTATGCCATGCAAAGCAGTTCTTAAGTCACTTATATCTACATCAGGAGAATTAAAATCAAATACCTCATCGATACTTACATCATGTATGTTTAGGCTTTGGTTGTCCTTTGCATGTTTGGCCATTAAGCACAGATTGGCCATATGTGGTTCTTCCTCATCTCCGGAGTCTGCATTTGAGTCGTTATCTGAATCACTCCACGATCCTCCGGCAACCAGGCCTTTGTCTCTTTTCTGAGGCCTCTTGATTCCTTTGTGTTCTTTCTTTGCATTGGATTTCTTCTTTAGCTCTTCTTTGATAGGCTTGTTGCAATTGGCAATGAAATAACCAGGTTTCTTGCAGTTGTAACATAAATCATTTATTTGTTCCTGGCTGACGTAGTTGCTGACTTTCCTAGGCTTGTCGATTCTGCCTTGTCGCATGAACCTTCTTAGTCTCTTTACCAGCATAGCAAAGTCATCATCATCGTCTTCATCATCATCATAGTCAGTCTCAGTGATGACTTTTGATGCACCTTCATTTGCTTTGAGAGCAACACCTTTGTCTTTTCTTCTTCCTTCTGAAAGGGTTTCAGCACGTTGGGTTAGCTCCAGCTCGTATGTCAGGAGATTACCATACAGTTGTTGAACTGTCATCTCATTAAGATTCTTTGACTCTCTTATTGCAGTGGTATTTGCATCCCACTTGCTCGGTAGAGCTCTCATGAACTTTATGGTCAGATCTTTGTTGGGATAGATCTTTCCATATGCTCGTAGAGAGTTGAGCAGAATGTTGAATCTTTCATAAGTGGCAGTTACATTTTCGCCTTGCACATGAGCAAACATTTCGTACTGCTGTGTTAGAAGAGACTGTTTGTTCTCTCTAACTTCTTCAGTTCCTTCGTGCATGATCAACAGTGCTTCCCAAACCTCCTTAGCTGTTTTGCTGTTTACAACATTTTCAAACAGATCGTCCTCTAAAGATTGGAACAGGATGTTCTTCGCCTTTTTGTCAAGTTGGATAGCTCTCTTCTCTGTGTCTGTCCATTCTTCTTTTACTTTTATTTGTACTCTGTTTGGATCGTCAATGGTTGGTGCATGCTTTGTTAGTATATAGGGCCCATTAAGAACAGTCTCAAATAGATCTTCATCTATTGAGTCCATGTAAGCTTGCATCCTGACTTTCCAGTTCGTAAATTTATCCTTGTTGCACATTGGTGGCTTGCTGCCTCCCCCGGTCCTGGATTCGCTTGGTACGAGTGCCAATGGATCTACTAAAGCGTGTAAGCTGTAAAATAGAACCTGCTCTGATACCAATTGTTAGTTCTTAGTAGGCACAAGTTATCTAGAAGGGGGGGTTGAATAGATAATTGAAAATCTTTTCATTTTAACTTGATCTAAGATAATTATTAAAACATTGCGGAATTAGTGTTTGTTTTAATCTCTTTTACCAAGAAATGTAGTTATGAGCAATTAAGGCAGTTATGGCAGATATAGCAGTTATAGTATGAATGTAAACGACACAGTTGTTTTTAAGTGGTTCGGAGCACTCAAAGCTCCTAGTCCACTCTTCTACTCAACGAGTAGAATATCCACTAAGGATGTCTTATACAATCTTCTGAATCACACAGATTCCTTCTAGACCAGCAGTCTAGGAACTTTTCTAGTTCACTTTTGAACTCTTCAAGTCCAACAGACTTGGCTTTCTTACAGTTCACTATGAACTCTTCAAGTCCAGCAGACTTGGTATACTTCTTCAGTTGATTAATGATTGTTGTTGTTGCGTTCTGAAGGTTGCTACTTAGTTTGCTGTGCAAGCTCTGGTTCGTAATAGCTGAGTAGCTGAGCAAGCTTTGTAATATCTCAGATCGTAGAGTTTTTGCCTTTGAGAGTTATTCACGTTGAATGTTTATTCTTTTTCTATATTTCTTTCATCTGTCTTATCTGTATATATGAGTGATGTTGAAAAACTATCCGTTGGATCCATCCGTTGTGGCATTAAATGCATCTGAATTTTCTGTACTGTGATGGAGACATTTCTGCACATATTCTGAATTCTGCATTCTGGACCACTGACACTGCAGGCTGCTTTTTCACCTACCACCTGAAAAGGTGTTTTGTCCCTTTCATTCACAGTACTGTCCTTAGCTTCTTCAATACGCTTCTTTGTTGCATACTAAGGATATTTCATTTATTCTGGGACTGATGGGCACTGCAGCATCTAGGATCCATTCCTCGTATTGTTGAATTAACAACTCATGAGGCTTTAACGTTTTTTGACATGACAGATGTTGCTCTACGTTTTGGATTGTTGTACTCTACGATTGAGATCATGTTGTTGACTCTACGATCCCGAGAGCATACTACGTTTGCTGACTCTGCATACTACGATCGTAGAGTTAGCTTGGTGAACGTTGAGTCCACTCTACGATCACTGACTTGAGTTTGTTTGTCTTCATCTGATCTTGTCCGACTACGATCTCTGCATTTGTTCAGTGGACTCTACGATTGCAGAGTGTGGTCTACGATCCTTGTCTTTGACTTTGGCATCGCTAGACTCTACGACTCTGAGCGTACAGTGCATTTCATACTTAGTTTTGGCATATTGTCGTTCGACTTATAGGCAGGTTGTCTCTACGATTCAGAACATGACTTCCTCAGTACACTACAATCCTGAGGAGGCTCTTCTCGACACACTACGATCCTTCTTCGTTTCCCCTGGAAGTCTACGAACTCTGAGATCTCACTATCTTGCATACTCCTATTCTGCCTCGATAGCTCCCGAGTTGACTCTGACTCTCCTGGCAGACTACAACTTCTGGTATAGTGCTCGACGATCAGACAAGCCTATCTATTACATCATAAGATCAACCTAACAGTTTTGATCTTTTTATCTATTCATTCTAGAACAGAATGATACACGTTGAAAGCTTAGATCAGTCTAACAATCTTGATCTTTCCATCACTAAGTCTTTTTACATAAATTCAATTAAGGACCTTACAATAATCACAAGCATATTAAAACATCAAATCATGCTATGTATTCTCCCAACATATAATATTCTATTATGCATAGTATTTGCATGGTGCCTGCATAGTGTTTGCGTAGTAAAATCTTTTTATATAAAACAGAAAACTTTTATAAAGTTATTTGTTTTATTAGATTATAAATAGAATATATTATATTTTATTTAAAAGATTTTGTTTTATTAGAATATTTTATTAATACTGCATAGTAAATCAATATGGACCATCCATTTAAAAGTAAATCAATCTGGATTGTTCATGAATTAGTTACTATTCAGTCCATTCTCTTATAAATAGAAGTTCATTCCTTCATTATTTCTTACGAATTCACTGAAACTCTAGAGAGAGAAATTATAGAGAGAAAGAAGAAAAATATTCTGCTACTTCACTACTTCTATATCCAGTTTCTTCTAAAGGTAAGGGGTATTATTTCTTTTGTATTCATGAAGAGAACTTCTGTTATTCCATTCTTTATTATTCTATTGGAATAACCTGTATACACGGACTACCCTATACTTGGTGAAATTTTTCTGTTATTCCATTCTTTATTATTATATTGGAATAACCTGTCTATGCGAAGTACCGCATACATGGTGAAATTCTTCTGTTATTCCATTCTTTATTATTATGTTGGAATAACCTGTCTATGCGAAGTACCGCATACATGGTGAAATTCTTCTGTTATTCCATTCTTTATGATTCTGTTGGAATAACCTGTCTGTGCGGTCTATCACATGCCTAGTGAATTATGTTGTTATTCCATTCTTTATTATTCTGTCGGAATATCATGTCTGTGCGTTTACGCATGACCTGGTTCCATTCTTTATTATTCTGTCGGAATATCATGTCTATGCGTTTACGCATGACCTGGTTCCGTTATTTATTATTCTGTTGGAATATCTTGTCTGTGCGTTTACGCATGACCTGGTTTCGTTATTTATTATTCTGCTGGAATATCCTGTCTGTGCGTTTACGCATGACTTGGTTCCATTATTTATTATTCTGTTGGGAATAACCTGTCTGTGCGATCTATCGCATGCATGGTGAATTCTTTTGTTATTACATTCTTTATTATTCTGTTGGAATAACCTGTCTTTGTGGATTACCACATGTATGGTGAATAATCCTTTGTATTCATTTCTTGTTAAATTGTGGAAATGATCTGTATACGTGGATTACCGCATGGCGGGTGAAAATCCATTTGCAATTTCATATATTCTATTATACTCAGTTGGTTAAAGTTTTGGCTTTTATACTCCATAAAATTAGTGGAATATCCTTGATATTTGCGCTTCATCCAGTATCTTTTCATGGAAATATTCTTCTGAGCATTCTTGAGTTTTACCCCACAAAGCAGTATCATGTTGACAATTTGGACGTTATTGGTTCCTGGATAAATTAATTCTTGAACTTGTTTTATTGAATTCTTATATCATTGTCATCATCCTCATGTTTATATTATGTTGAAAGTCATCTGTGGCTTGTAGTGCATAGATGGACTTGGTATGATTATGACCAGGGATTATTCGGTATAATCTTGACTGTAATGTTACAAATGATGTGGTAAAAGTCCTCATTGGCCCGTAGTGCATTGATGGACAGTTGTTGGCATGATCATGACCATTGATGAATACACAAATATTCTTGGCCCGTAGTGCATGGATAATTTGTGGTTGTGATACTAATGAATATCCTTGGCCGTAGTGCAGGGATGATGTGGATTATTTTTTAAGCTGAGTATCAGCGATAAAAATGATGAAAAATCTTTTAAAACATAGAAGATAGTAGATTTTATTCTCTACTTGACTCTTTTAATGGATTTCTTATTCCGCTGCAGTTAAACTTGATATTTGTTATATTGTATCAGTTTAACACTATTGATGGCTAAGGATAATTTATTCTGCATTATCTTAGTCATAATATTTCTTACTGGGCTAGTTGAGTTCACCCTTTTGCTTTCATTGTTCTCTTCAAGAAATGAGAACGTAGCAGGGACTAGTCGGGGAACGGAGTGACGGTCCAGAGGATAGCATTAGTAGTCCTCACTATTATATGAAATAGTGTGTTAATAAATGTATTGAGGACTTATTTTGAGTTTGAATACTGTCTAGAAGACAATATTTGTATTAAAACTCACAGCTCATGTTGTATATTTAAGATTGTATTTGTATTCTGTATCATGTATTTGGCGACTCAGAATAGGTGATGTATACCTATTTTGAGGGCGTCACATACATCCTTTCGTTTGACTATGGAACCCGAAGCTTGTATTCCTTCGGGATGTTAAACAGGGTTCAGATGTCAGAGATTTGGGAAGGGAGAATGGAAGATTTGATGTTGATGTGGGAGAAATCGCTCTCGAATGCATAAACGGTTCGTATCCTCGTCTCTGGGTCGGTTTTGGTTGAAGGAGTTGAAGGGTTGGTTGTATCTGACAGTGGTGCCGGTAGGTCGATCGGCACCAGATCGGTGGCGATGATGGTGTTGGGGTTGGAAGTGTTGTCAATAACTGGAGTTTGCTCAGTGATTGAGGAGGTTGGGAGGCTAGAATCTGCCATTGAAGCTTAAATAGCAGAAATGTGGAGTTTGGAGGACTGAAAGTTCTAAATCGGAGGAGGTTGTTAAGGATGGTTTCTCGCTGAAATTTTTTTTTACAGAGAACTGTGAGAGAAGTTGGGAATTTCTGGAAAAGTGACAGTCGTATGTGGGGTGGGGATTTTATATTGTTGTGGCACGAATCCCAAAGGTGGCTAATGATGATGTGTGGGGACTATTTCTTGGGAAACATGTGCTATTTAAAAAGATCGTTTGGATTCCCCATGCATCTATTTAAGTCTCTCATTATAAACCTTTTATAACAAGAGACTGGGGGAAATGTTCGGGCATAATCTGTCGACCCCTATGTGGGCTGAAGGCCTGGATTGGGAAGGATTTGTTGAGCCTAATGGGCCGAAGCCAGTAAGGGGTTTGGTGGTATTCGGGGTCGGACAACTGAGTCCATTGGGCCGAAGTCCAGACCAGTTTGGAGGGGTTCAGATGACTTGGGCCCATACAAATGGTTATTCCTCGTGTGGAGTCTGGCGTGATAAGGAGTTTGAATGGTTAAGGATTCCAATCCTAACCGTATTTAAATACCGACTCCAAAGGTAAGTGTTTGGATTATATCCAACTTGCACCTTTTAAGGAAATTGAGTTGAACCCAAACATAAGTAACTGTCATGTTTAGGAGTCCTAATCCAATTTAGAAATTGATTTTAGGGTGATGAGATCAACTATAAATACAAGGTTTGACTTCAATTAACAGGCAATACACTTTTGAGCACTAAATACTAAAGCCTCCATTGTTAAACCTTGTACCAGCCTGTACTTATTCTCACATCGAAGCTATCACCCGGCGGCATAAGCCGTCAAGCTTCTCGTGTGATCTTGTTATTGTGCAGGTTTAAGCGCGTAAATTTGGTGATTGGACGCGTCGGCGAAACTTGACGTTAACAGTAATAAAAAAAAAAATTATAATGTAGGGGATGTTTGATAACTCTTAATAGACACTTAATAGTAATTTAATTTTTTAAATCAGATAATAGACTTGTATAAACCGTTACCAAACAGACTGAATGGAACTAAAAATAACTTTTTCATTAAATGAATGATCAGATTTTTCACTTAATTTGCTGGTATTTATTAATGCTACTTCGGAAGAGTTCTCAAGTGTTTTTGGGTTCCATATACACTAAATTCAACAACTTTTATCATTCCAAAAACAAGTTAGATAGTCTCAAATGATTTAAAGATTTAGCAAGAGAAATGATATTTTCAGTGCAGATACTGAATTTTCAGTACAATTATACAAATTTTAATACACACTATATATAACTGGGTATTGTAACATTTGAGCTAGATATGAAAAACGTGCTCGAAAAGTCAGCTCCCTTCAATAAATTAACAAACCCACCAAATTGTTTTCCTAAATTACTCCACAGAACAGTGACTCCTTAAATTTTCCATATTTGATCTCAAAGTTCAAGGTTGTGTTTGATTGGGTCTGATAGCCTTTTAATAAATGAGTTTTTGATTCGGTCCGAGGCTAAACTTGTTTGGTAAAAAAAACTTGCCTCTTAATTAGTAAGATACAAAATTAAATATTAACTATTTAGATGTCCATGTGAACAAAATTGACTATTTTTTGGACAAAAATAATCTCTTCAATATTACAAAATACTTCTTTTATCCCTTAATACCCCTACTACACAAATGTTCTCTCTACTCTCTGTCCTTGCATCCAAAATCCTTCTTTTATCCCAATTGTTCTCTCTACCCTCTGTCCTTGCATCCAAAATCCTTCTTTTATCCCTTAATACCCCTACTACCCAAAATCCTTCTTTCCCTTCCATCCACATTTTTCCGTCCTTCCTTCTCTTCCATCCATAGCAGCATATAACAGAGAAGCAGCAGTCTTCATTAGTAAGGTTGGATCGAATAGGATTCGTAGATTAGATTCCCCTGCACCAATTGTTTTTCTTTTTTGCTTTTGCTGAACTATGAATCCAAATATCTTTCCCAGCTAAAATGCCTTTCCATATCCAACAATCTCCCAATTCGTAGATTAGGGTTAAATACTCTAGAAATATTTTTTATCAAGTGTGTATATTAGGATTTAAGGGGTATTATTGTTTGCAAAGATTATAATCTAGGTATTATAATCTATCATATTATAATCTTAAAACTATTAATCCTAGAATTATAATCTCGGGATTATAATTATAATGTCAAGATTATTAAGCCATTTTATAATCTCGAGATTAATAGTCTCAAGTCTAAGAGGGTGTTTGATAAAAGCTGAATGAATCTGAATTTAAATGAGCTGAATCTAAATGAGTTGAATCTGAATTGAAAAAACTATTTGATAATTGACATGTCTTAAACATTTGATTGATAAAACTTTATTATTTTATCCCTTTAAAAAAATTTAAAATTGTTATAAATTTATTTAATATTACTTAATATAATGGTTAATATTTTTTTTTACTTCATTCAGTTGCTCATTCAGCCATTCAGCTCAAAAAATCTGACTTATTTATTCAACTCGTCCATCCTACCGATTCAACCATTCAGACCAAAACAAGCGCACTGACCGATTCAGCCATTCAGATTCAGCTCTATTCAGCTCTAAACAAACACTCCCTAAATTTGAAAACAAACAAAACTTGGGATTGATAGTCTTATCACAATTATAATTCTTGTAATCAAACATAGCCTTAAAAGACATGTTTATACAATTACTTAATTTGCTAACTGTAATTGTATATATATGGTGATTGATATATGGATAGTGTTGGGTTTCTGTTGTCTACTACGTTTAGGTTTTGATTTGATTTAATGGTTGCACTTTTGGACTAGTTTGGGTAAATATTCTAAAATACTAACATTTTTAAAAAAGACTAAAAGACAGTTTGCATCCCAAAGTTTGTAGTATTGTTGAGGTTTGCACCCTAATATTTAAAACGTATCTAAATGTACCATAAACTTCTTTTTCGTTAAACAAAATGCACCCTTCGTACATTTAACCGATCAAAATTGACCGATTATACCTGTAGTCCAAATTTTAAAGGGGTAATTTCGATAAAACATGTTTAAGAAATAAAAAAATATACCCTAACCTCACTGCATCTTCTACATCCTTATCCTTATCCCGGAAGCGACAACATCTTAGTCTCCAAGCAATGAGTCTAAGAAGATTGTATGCCTCACTTCTTCTTCTTCTACCAAATTGCAGCTCGAAGAGATCTCCGACACTTTTTACACCCGCTCATCTTTAGTCTCTGAGGTCTCCAAAATCACCGTCAATCGTTTCAGGGTAGACACACAATCTTCTTCCCTGAAAATTCATAAATTCAAGAAATTAGGCTGATCCACATTCACCGTCAACTCAACTATTGTTGAATTGCTGCAAGAAAAAATAAGAGGCCAACAATCCTATCCAATCCCAAGATGGTTCAATTGCGATTGCCACACTTGCAAATCTTGTACCGTTTCTACCAAAGACAACTCTTTTTCTCAAAGCCGAAGGCCCTATAAGTAAAAATTAATTACATCAATTGGAAACATTTTTTTTTCTTAATTAGCTAATATATATATATATATATATATATATATATATATATATATATATATATATATATATATATATATATATACAGCCTTGATGTATACATATTGGCCGTCAAATAATGTTGAAGAAGATGTGCTCTTTATTTATGGATTCATTTCCTCCTCTGCATTTTGAATAGAGACATTTCCCAACTTTTCAAAATCTGTAAAATATATACAATTTTTCACTACAAATAAGAGGGAGAACTTATTTTGTTTTTGTGATTTTGATTTTAGATTGTTACAACATTGGAGTAGGAGATGAAGATAATGAATTATTACATTTAGGGTTGGATGATGATAGCTAGAATTTAAAAATTAAAAATGATGAACAAATGATTTGAAAATTAGGGTTGGAGTTTGATTTATATTTGGGGGTGTGGTTTATTTTTTATTATTTTTAATGTTTTTAATTTTCTTAAACATGATTTGCCGATTTTGCCCTTTACAAAATGGGTTTACAATAATATCCAATCATTTTTGACAAGTTAAATGTACAGAGGGTGTATTTTATTTAACGAAAAAGAAGTTTAAGATGCACTTAGATATGTTTTAAATATTAGAGTGCAAACCTCAACAATGCTATAAACTTTGAGGTGCAAACTGTCTTTTAGTCTTGAAAAAAATAATTATTAAACAACATTTCTTCATTCATATACAATTCTATCCAGATGTCTAAACTGTTCAAAGATCTTAACATTCAGTTTTATCAAACACAACTAAATCATCCTAACATTAATCAGATCTAAATTATAATTCTTCATGTGCCCGTCAAAAGAAAGAAAACTATTCTAGCTGCAACTACCGAATGATGCCTAAATGATCCACATCTGTAAACAGCAGTTAATTTGTATCTGATAAATTGTATCAAGACAAAAAAGGCCCAAGCGTGAATGTAGCAAAACTAAACCACCTCACACTTGTAAGCACACCATATGACACCTCTAGTCGTCAAAGCTGAATAACTTCTCGTTTCCAAAAACAGGTACGGACAGAAAACACTAGATGAGAATTGCATTAGTAATAATTACCAGCAGAGTAACCATTGCAGGTGGCTAGAGTTTCAACGGATTAATACGAGGACAAAGAATAATTTCTTAATACTAGAAAGTTCTTAAAAAACAGATAATGGAATATTGTGCATTATTACTAATCAAAATCAAAATAAAAGGAACAAAGCTAAACCAAGGATTGCTTGAGCAGAAGCTGCAGAATCTAACTTCTATGAACCTTCTGGTGAAAATAACACGAGTTTGTCCTCATTCCTTGAACGAGGTTGAGTTATAATCAAGCCAGTTAAAAGTCTAATTAAATTACCAGATATTCAACTCAAAATAGCAAATTGTCTTTACCTATCCTTTAGCAGACATTCTCATACAAGCCATGGTCATGGCTCAAGAAATTACAATGACAACCAATTCCAAGCATAAGGGAAATTATGATGTCCTAACCTTTAGCACAATTTGTGTCTGCATTCTCACTTTATACCAGAAAAGCATGACCTTAAAGTTATACCAAATTTGCACTCCAAGTATCTCATATTCCAAGCACAGATGAATGAAATTGTCCTAGAAGATAAAGCAACTTTAAAATAACCTGCAAGATTATATTCTAAATAGCTTAATTTCAACAAGCTATACTAAATATATACCCACTACGAAGACACGACAATTCTAATGGGAATAACTACTTTAGCCTTTAATACTAACCATACACACGCAATTAATCCTCCCAATCAAGAGGTCAAGATTGCACCTTCCTTTCTGGGGAAGACAGTAGATAAATCTCTAGCTAACAACTTGCTATCTCGTTGTGGACAAAATAAACAAAGAAAACTTTTAACTTATTTTATTAAGGTCTTGTTGAAAAGCATGTTTAAGAACAGACGTGTAACAAAATGCTGTAATTAGAGGAAATATAGTAATAGACTTTACAAAGCTGTATTCTGCCAGACTTGTACCTTCAATTCAGCTCAACTGTATAACCTTCCCAGCTATAGCACTTGAGGAGTTCTTTACCCTACCTTTTCCAGATTTACTCCTCGTATAGCTCCTCCTAAATGGCGTCAAATAGAACCGCGAAAGGCCATTGTCAAAGTTGCTTGGAGAATATTTCGTACTTTTATTTCTCTCCAGCACAAACTCTTGTTTACCCTTCTTTGCACAGTCTCCTGTATTCAACCCACTCATTCTTTCATCTGATCCAATAATATTGATGGAATTCCTAGACGAAATACTACTACTGCTACGAGTAAGCTCGGCACTAGAAATCCCTTTATCTACTCCATCTACTTCCCTTCTTTGCTCTTCACAAGGCTCAGTAACTGGATTGGTTATTACAGTTCCTACAAGACTTTCATTCTTCTTGTCGCCAAGCTTGTTTCTAAAACCCCATATATTGCCAACCATCCGCCACTTGGTAAACTTCTTGAACCCATTAAGGGTATCAACAGATGCATCCTTGGAAACTAAATCTATGCTCTTCGAATGATCATCTTTTAGACAACTTAAATGCCAATCTTTCAATTCTTTCTCAGTAATAACCAACTTGCTACCTTTAAAAACATCAGAATTTGCAGGAGATACCTTAGAATTTGCTATCAATTTAGCCTCATCAACCTCTAATCCCAATGCTTTTGTAGAACAACTCCTAATTGAACTTGAACGGTCAAAACTACTTCGCCTCTGCGAAGAGGAAGAATCCGAGTTGCTCTGAGCTGATAAACCAGAAGTCATCTCATCTTCCTTAATTGAATGCATTTGCTCTTCAGGCCTATTTAGCATCATATTTTCAACACCAGATAACATCGGGGTAAGTCGAGGAATTGTCCTAGCAATCAAATAACCATCCCAAGAAGCCCTAGGCTCATCAAATGACAACCGCAAATTATCCACAGATATTCTATTCGCGTCCACCGAAAACCTAGGTTCAGTATCACAAGATCTGCGCCCCAATCCATACTCCCCCACCTCAGACTGTGTCTCCCTTGCAATCCTGCCTCCATTATTATCAGTGACTTGGCCATGGCGAATACTTCCCTTCTTAATCTTTGGTTTATGCCTCCATTTTTGCAATTTCTTACTGAAAACTGAAGCTGCAACCCTAAAAGTGACAGCAATATCCTTAAAATCTCTCACTTTCTGCTTATTACTCCGCCATTCAAGATCTATGTGCTCTTTCATTGTTTTCAGATCTTCTTTTTCATCGATCTTACAATCAACAGTCACATTTTGTACCAAAACGTCATCAGAAACCCTAACTTCCTCTCCATTGTCATTCTCACTCCTCAACTCCTTTATCCTCGAAAACCCTAGACTCTTCGATTCAATCTTAATTTCTCTATTTAGTCCCTTACTTTCATCATCAATGTTAAAAAGATGAGTGAGAGTGTTCTTACTCCTAACGTCACAAGAAAACCGCCGCGGCTCCGATGAAGAAGCATCACATTTCCCGACGGACACTGACTTGCTACGGCGGAGCTCCTGTCGGATATTGCTTCCGGCACCGCCAATGTTATCGACAGATGGAACAAATGCGGAGGTGGAAGTAGAAGACGACGGTTCACCGGAAGGTTCCAGACCGGCGAGGCGTTCTCTTAAGCAGAGTGCGCAAAATCCGGTGAACGGTTCGGACGGATGACGGTAACAGGCGGAGTTACGGCGAGATCGGGTTCTCGGCCGGGGTTTAGGGTGGGGTTCGGTAGTCATTGCCGGAGGTGCACAATGCGCACTTGGCTCATAATAAAAGTGGAGGAGATAAGTGAACGGAAGAAACGGGATCAGGAAGTTTTAGGAGAGAGAAAAAGTGGGAGAAGCGAACGGAGGAGATTTGTGTCCAAACTCCAATTAGAGAACCCTTCATAAACCCTTTTTTGGAAAGGGCAAATTAATTTTTTAAATTTCAATTATTTCTCATTAAGAAAATAAATTAATTTAATTTTTTTTCATAAATATTTTACATATTTATTATATAGTACTCCTATTTGAACGTCCTTTTATAATTATATTATATCTTTTTTTCATATTTTTGTCCTATGCTAACTTAGCATACATTTAAATAAACTGACGATGCGTATTTTTCCGGTAAAACTAATAAAATACTCTCTCCGTTATTTAATATAAATCGTTTTAGAAAAATATTTTTGATCCTAAATATAAGTCGTTTGAAAATTTTAAGTAAGCATTAATTGCTTTGTTTCTAATATTACACCAATTAATAAATATAACTTAGGTTCTCTCGCTATTTTTGCCCAATAAATAACATTCTCTTTTTTTGATACAAGGGCAATATAGACAATTGATAGTATATTTAATGTTTTACAATCATTTCCTTAATACTTGTGCACAACTCTAAAATGACCTATATTAAGGAACGGAGGGAGTATACATTGTAGTTGATAAGTTTTATTAATTACACAATTGAACTTTTAATTTTTTAAATTATTCCACTAAACTAATTATTATTTTAAAATTGGATTATTCGGTTAAAAAAATAAACAAACATTAATTTTTTATCTACAAAACTAATGAATTACTCACTGTAGTTGACACATTTTACTGATTACACCATTGAACTTTTAATTTTTTAGATTACCCCATTAAACTAATTAAAAAATGATTATTTTAAATATTTTTAAAAATAATTATTATTTTCAGTAAAAAAATATTAGAAACTTTAATTTTTTTTTTCCCATAAAATGAGTAAAGTTTCTTAAAATATAGATTTAAAAAATTAAAGTTTTATGAAACCTTACTGATTTAAAAAAAAATCTTTTTTTTTCTTTTGAAAATAAATTTTATTTTTTTGAATTTATATTTTATAAAATTTTACTCATTTTTTAAAATATGAAGAATTTTCCAATTTTTTCTTGAAAATAATATTTATTTATAAAAATTATTAATTTCTTTTTTTGAAACAAATGAAATAGTTTTTTTATTTATCTTTTACTTTTTTTTATTTTACTTTCTATTTTTAGTTTTTTTTTATAAAAAAATTCTAATATTAAGAAAGGGTCGTTTTGTTAAAAAAAGTAAGTAGACATTAATTTAATTTAAAATAATTTAATCTTTTTGAATCTATATTTTATGAAACTCTATTCATTTTATGAAAAAAAAAAAGTTTCTAATATTTTTTACTTAAAATAATAATTATTTTTAAAAATATTTAAAATAATTATTTTTAATTAGTTTGATGGGGTAATTTGAAAAATTAAAAGTTTAATGATGTAATCAGTAAAATGTGCTAACTACAGTGGGTAATTCATTAGTTTTATAGATAAAAAGTTAACGTCTGTTTATTTTTTTAACGAAATGACCCAATTTCAAAATAATAATTAGTTTAGTGGTGTAATTTAAAAAAATTAAAAATTCAATAATGTAATCAGTAAAACCTACCAACTACAATGAATATTTCTTTAATTTTGCGGTATTTTTCCTATAGCTCTTCCCCATGAATTTTGTTCAATTTTAGGTCGTAGTCGTAGTTTTCATTATTCTTTTGTCTAGGGTATACCCCTTATACATGTGTATATATTGTATTTTGTTATAATATTAAATCTATTTATTCAAATGAAAAATAGACATAAATGAAATGATATTAATATATTTCAATGTTGTGTATATCTATGCGCATATTTAATCGAATTTACGTCAAATTAATTTACACAATATTAATTTCGTGGACATCTATTCGTGTATATTTTAATCATGTCTATCACTACAAAAAAAATTCTTAATTCTGATGGAATTATTTTTGATAAAATAAATTTTGTTAAAATTATTTTAATTTTGACAAAATATCCCGTCGAAGATAAGTCCGTCGAAAATAATTTAATTTCAACAGACTTTCGTCGCAAACGTGAATCCCCTATAGCGCCAATGTTTCCCACCACTGTGAAAACTAGACTTGACGGAATTTTTGTCAAAAATAGTTTAATGTCGATGAAACTATTTTTAAAGAAAATTCCGTCGAGAATAGTTTCATAAATCTTTGTGAAAACTAGACTTGACGGAATTTTTGTCAAAAATAGTTTAATGTTGATGAAACTATTTTTAAAGAAAATTCCGTCGAGAATAGTTTCATAAATCTCTAGATTGCCATCTCTTATCTCAACATTGCATTTGGAAAAATTTCGCCTCTTTCTCCTTGTAATGCCCCCAAATTTGGATTTACACCATCTAATTTGAGTTGTCAAAATACAAATAATATATATAAATTCTTATATTTAAAATTATTACAATATCGCGTATAGTACGACTGTGACGCCCCCAAAATATGTATACATCACCCATCTTGGGTCGCCAAATACATGGTACTGAATACAAATACAAACTTAATTATACAACATGAGCTGAGAGTTTTTACACGAATATTGTCTTCTAGACAATATCCAAACTCAAATAGAGTCCTCATTACATTTATTTTCACACTATTTTATAGAATAGTGATGACTACTATAACACCATCTCGGACCATCATTCCGTTTCCCGACTAGTCCCCGGCTACGTTCTTATTTCCTAAAGAATACAATGAAAGAAAAAGGGTGAGCTCAACTAGTCCAGTAAGAAATATTATGACTAAGATAATGCAAAATAAATTATCATTAGTCTTCAACAGAGTTAAACTGATAAAATACAATAAACATCAAGTTTAACTGCAGCGAAACAAACAATCCATTAGAAGAGTCAAGTAGAGCATGATATCTACTATCTTCTATGGTTGAAAAGGATTTTCATCAATTTTATCGCTGAGACTCAACTTAATAAATAAACCACATCATCGAATCATCCCTGCACTACGGGCCAAGGATATTCATATAATCATCGATGGTCATAATTATACCGAATAATCCATAGTCATAATCATACCAACAACTGTCCGTCAATGCACTACAGACCAATGAGGACTTTTACCACATCATTTGTAACATTACGGGTCGATTATACCGAATGATCCATGGTCATAATCATACCAATCAACCGTCCATCTATGCACGTAAGCCAAAGATGACTTTCATCACAATATAAGCATGAGGATGATGACAATGATATAAAACATTAATCAAACGAAATCAAGGATAAATTTTAAAGAATTTAAATTTATTCAGAGTTTAAAAATATCCAAATTGTCAATATGATACAGCTTTATGGAGTAAAATTCAAGAATAATATTCATGTATCAAAAATAATTCGGACAAAAAAGAAATATATTTTTTGGGTGAATAGTACCTCGTGAATAGTACCTTGAGAATAGTACTTTGGGAATAGTACCTCGTGAATAGTACCACGGCATGAAAAGTGCCCCAAATACCCGAGTGAATAATATTCGAGTGAATAGTAATCAGGTGAATAATAACCCATGAATAGTAACTCGTGAATAGTACTCTAGCATGAAAAGTACCCCAAATACCCGAGTGAATAGTAACCAGGTGAATAGTAACTCATGAATAGTATTCTAGTATTAAAAGATCAATAATTATCAAGAAAGCTCATAATAATATTTCCATGAAAAAGATACTAGATGAAGCGTAAATATCAATGATATTTTACTAATTTCACGGAGTATAGAAACAATACTTTAACAGAATAAGTGTAGAATTAGGAATATGAAACGAAATAATATTACTCACATACTACAGAGTATGGAAGAAAATATTATTTCTACGAATACTGAAAAATATAATATCCCTTACCTCAGAAGAAGACTGGATACTGGAATAGTGATGTAGCAGACTTCCCTTCTTCTTTCTCTTTATAGATTCTCTCTCTATAATTGCTCTTGTGAGTCTTAGTGAATTGGTGAGAATGGAAGAATAATGAGCTTCTATTTATAAGAAAATATAGTTTCGATAATTGCACGTTTTGGGGATCAAAATATTACAATATAATACCTTCATCTTTTTCTTCATTTTTAATTTAGTCCTGCAAGTATTATCAAACTTGCACCACCTCCCCTAATAGTACATCATGTGAATCAATAGTACATTCATGTGAATCAATAATTCTATACATGTGAAAAACATAGTTACAGTATAGTACCTTTATCTATATCTCTATTTTTAATTTAGTCATGTAAGTATTATCAATTTTGCACCACGTCCCCTAATAGTACATGTATGTGAATCAATAGTACACACATATGAATAAATAGTTATAAGCATGTGAATTAATAGCAATTAATTGTTCATTTATCTGATTAATTACCCAATTGGTCAATATAACCTCCAAAAATCAATTATTATCGAAATAAATATCGATTTCCACTAACACTAATAATTCCAACGTAATGAAACTATCAAATTCATCTTTAATCAACACAAACTTATTCATCATTAATATTATAACTCACAATATTTAACAACCAGATCATTTCCAGGAAAGAGGGGGCTTTTCGATAAGGATTTCTTTCTTTTGGCGCTCAATTAGGTGACCGAACCTCTCCTCGACATAACTTTCTAGATATCGTCAATATTGCAAATAATAATATGAATAACTTTATCATCTCAATTATTGATTTAATAATATAAAATATTGATACTGTGACAATAATTGAATAAATAATATGAGAGATATTATGCAGCAATTACTGTAGCAATAATTAAGTATAACTGAGTGACTTCTCACGTAAGCATCAATAATCAGTACCGTGTGCTACTATGCAACCACGCGTATTACTGTACTTTTACCACCGGGTAGTTCAACAGTTTAACGATAAAACTTTCGTCGTTATTTTTATAAAAAGATAATTCTGTCGTTTTCTAACTACGACAATACTTTCGTTGTGGGGTCCACCAATGATTGTGCCGTCGAACGAATATTCCCTATTAAAACGAATATTCCCTGACCAATCGAATATTATATAACCACTTGCTTACTTTGCAAAATTTGTAAATATTACCCACAACTATAATATTATATCAAATCCACATCATAATATTCAAAAATATATTTCAAGAAAAATTATTCTTTATTCATAAAAGTTGGGGTCTTACAACCTCCCATTCTTATGAAATTTTGCCCTCGAAATTAGGGTACGTACCTGGTATGTCAAAGAGGTGAGGATACCTTGACTTTATTTTAGATTCTAACTCCCAGGTCATTTCCTCAACATCGTGGTTTCTCCACAAAACTTTGACTTGAGGTATAACTTTGGAGCGGAGAATATGATCCTTCTTATCTAAGATTTTAACAGGTACCTCTTCATACGTTAAATCTTCCGCTATCTCGTCCGGTTCTAATTCAATAATGTGGTTCGGGTCTTTCACATATTTACATAACATAGATATGTAAAAAATGTTATGAACACAAGACATACTTGGCAGTAAGGTGAGTCTATAGGCCACAGTTCCTATTCGATCGAGGATTATAAATGAGCCAATGAATCGAGGATTGAGCTTTCCTCTTTTTCCACTTAAAAATCAGAGAAGAATATTTTCATTCATATGTTTATGTATCCTTACATGTACATATTTATAGAGATAATAGAGATCCTACAATCAAGCTATTCATCCTACAATCAAGCTATTCCTATAATTAAGTTATTTAACAATTCCTATAATTAAGTTACAATAGAGAATCTTTGACTATTAATTCAATATCGCAACACTCCCCTCAAGTTGGTGCATAGATGTCACACATGCCCAACTTGCCCAAAAATTTTGAGAACACTCGACTTGAAACAACTTTGGTGAGAATATCAGCCAATTGATCTTAGGATCGAATCTTAGGCAACTCGACAATTTTCTCATCCAATTTTTCCTTAATGAAGAATCTGTCTACTTCCACATATTTTGTACGATCATGTTGTACCGAATTATTAGCAATATCACATACTGCTTTATTGTCACAATAAAGCCGAATCGGTTGCCTAGGCAGATATCCCAAATCCCTCAAGAGAAGTCTCAGCCACAATACTTCACATATTCCAAGTGCCATACCCCTGAATTCAGCCTCTGCGCTTGAACGTGCAACAACATTCTGCTTCTTGCTTCTCCATGTAACAAGATTACCACCTACAAAGGTGAAATATCCCGAAGTAGATCGTCTGTCATCTATTGCTCCAGCCCAGTCAGCATCACTATATGCATCCACACTTTGACAATCTACATTTTTAGTGAACAAAATGCCTTTTCCAGGAGCAGACTTCAGATACCTTAAAATGCGCATAACTGCATTCATATGTTGTTCTCCAGGATTATGCATAAACTGGCTAACAATACTCAATGCATATGCAAGATCTGGCCTAGTGTGGGCTAAGTACATCAATCTTCCAACGAGTCTCTGATATCTCCCTTTATCAATAGGGACCTGATTAGTCTCAACACATAACTTCAATCCTTCTTCTACTGGTGTATCAACGGGTTGACATGCTGACATACCAGTTTCCTGCAACAAATCTAAAGTATATTTTCTTTGAGACAAGAAAATCCCTTTATCAGATCGAGACACTTCGATCCCAAGAAAATATTTCAAGTGACCGAGGTCTTTTATTTCGATTCGCTTGACAAGTAACGTTGTAGAGCCTTCCTTTCATCAGGGTCATTTCCTGTAACCACCATGTCATCAACATACATAATAAGGGTAGTGATCTTACTATTCTGTCTTTTCAAGAATAAGGTGTGGTCTGAATTACTCTGATGGTAGCCAAAGGACCTCATCGACTTCGTGAATCTTCCAAACTATGCTCTTGGAGATTGTTTTAGCCCATATAACGATTTCTTTAATTTGCACACCTTCCGACAATGCACTTCTGGTATCATGCACCCTGGTGGCAAATCCATGTACACTTCTTCAGACAACTCGCCATGCAGAAAGGCGTTTTTCACATCAAATTGTTGCAATGGCCAATCCAGGTTCGCAGCTAAGGAGAATAAGACTCGAACAGTGTTGATTTTAGCTATAGGTGCAAATGTATCTGTTTAATCAATTCCATAGGTTTGGGTGTACCCTTTTGCCACCAGTCTTGCTTTAAAACATTCAATTGTACCATCTGCTTTGTGTTTCACAGCATAAACCCACCGACATCCAACTGGTTTCTTCCCTGAAGGATGATCAACAAGTTCCCAAGTTTCATTCTTCTGCAAGGATTTCATCTCCTCATTCATAGCAGCTTTCCACCTTGGGTCAACTAAGGCTTCCTGCACACTGTTAGGAATAGATACAGTAGATAATTGATTTACAAATGACTTATTTGATTTAGACAAGCGATGGTTAGACACATAATGACTCATGGGATATTTAACTTTACTAGAAAGTTCGGGTTCATATGTGGGTGTGGGGATACCTCTGGTTTGACGTGGTGGTAGTTGTTTTCTTGGTGGTTCAGACACTACAACAGGATCATCCTCAGCAGGCGATTGGTTTAGTGTATCAGTTTCCCGTGGTGCGAGAGATTCAGATGGAGGTTTCTCCATAACTTCATTTTCTGGGTCTTCATCACGTTCATCACCACTGTGGTTCAAATTTATACCACTCAAATCCAATTCACCAACATTCTCATTACCAAGTTCAGGGCATTCCGTTTCATTCCCATTCAGATTGTTACCAAGTTCAGGGCGTTTCATTTCTATAGAGATAAGAAAATCATAGTCTAGAGCTTGAACTTCTTCCAGGTACTCCCCTTGAAGTTCAGGCTCAGAGGAAAAATACATCGAGTCTTCATGAAAAACTACATCCATTGTAACAAACATTCGTTTGCTTGGAGGATGATAGCATCGATACCCCTTTTGATAAGCAGCATAACCTAAAAAAACACATCGCAAGGCTCAAGGTGTCAACTTGTCGCGCTGACGCTGATGAAGATGTACAAATGCTACACAACCAAAAATATGAGGAGGTAAGTTTGGAACGACTGGAGCCACAATTGCTTCACTACGAGCCTGAGATGGTGTCCAAAAATTAATAGTGCTGGAAGGTACTCGGTTGATTAAATATGTTGCAGAGGTAAGTGCGTGTCCCTAATAAGATAAAGGCATATGTGCTTCTATTAATGAAGCACGGACAACCTCCAACAAGTGACAATTTTTTTGCTCCGCCACCCCATTCTGTTGGGGTGTATTGGAACAAGTAGTTTGATGAATGGTTCCATGGGCTTCCAAGTACCGCTTCAATTCAAAACTCAAATATTCACCTCCATTATCATTGCGGAGAACCTGAACCTGTGCATTGTACTGACTACAAACCATTTTATGAAATTTTTGGAATAACAAGTTTACTTCACTTTTGGACTTCATCAAACATACCCAAGTCATCCTGGTACAGTCATCAATAAAAGTAACAAACCAATGCGATCCATCCAAAGTAGCAAATTTAGATGGTCCCCAAACATCAGAATGTATAATCATAAAAGGAACTGGACTTTTATTCAAAATTAATGGAAACGAAGCACGATGGCTTTTTGCAAGTTCACAAACATCACATTTGAAACTAGAAACATCAAAGTTTGCAAATAAACTAGGAAATAATTTCTTTATGTAACCAAAAGAAGCATGCCCCAGACGTTGATGCCATAACCATATATCAGATTTCCTTTTTTCCTCATTCGAACCCCCAATCTTTAAAGCATGACGCAACTTATCTGAACTTTTGGACACCATGTCTAAGTAATACAACTTCCCTCGCCTAACACCACAACCAATCGTCTGCCTTGTCCGGATGTCCTTAAATACACAAAATTCAGGCCAAAAAATGACAACACAAAATAAGGCAGTGGTTATTTGAGAAACTGACAAAAGATTATAATTCAAAGAGGGGACAACAAAATAGAATCTAAATTTAAGGTGTTAGTGAGGGACAAAGATCCTTCCCCAATAATTGGAATTGAGGTACCATTGGCAGTAGAAACAGAACTTTGTGAGGAAGGTTTAATAGGTGAAACTTGTCTAGAATCAAATGTCATATGATCCATAGCACCAGAATCAATTATCCATGCACTATTAGAAATAGGTGTAGAAATATTTAAAACCTTACCACCATTACCTGCTGCTGCTGCCAATGCGAAGAACTTTTCACCGCTATCATCCTCTGTCTTTGTTTCAATAATTACAGCAGTAGAGGTATTCTTAGAATTCTTCTTCCGGGAATCACGGCTATGATCCCACCATTCTGGATATCCCACAAGTTCATAGCATGAACTTTTTGTATGACTCGTTTGATCACAATGGGTGCATTTGTATGATGATTTGTCGCCACCATTAGCATTCTTAGGATGGATATTCTTCTTTTTGTCTTGCTAGTGTTGAGGAGACCAGTTTTGATTAGACCGGTTCCGAGTCACCATGGCTGAAGCTTCAGAATTTTCTAGTTGTCCGTTCATCACCCCGCGTCGAACATCTTCGCGGCGAACTAGGGCATAACACTCTTCTAACTCAGGAATAGGATCTTTCCTCAAGATTTCGCCGCGCACTTACTCGAAATCACCCTCTAATCCAGCGAGAAAGATATGCACCCTTTGCCGCTGAAGCAATTTCTGATAGGATGCAATATCTGTCTCATCCACCATGACCACATTATCACAAAGATTTTAGTCAGTTCTCCATAATATATAGAGAGCGATCTGCCATTTTGTTTGGCAGTGAAAGCCATCTGGTTCAAGGTAAAAACTTGTAATTCATATGCTCCATCATAAAAGGCTTTAGATAGAGCTTTCCAAATATCTTGTGCAGTAGGTAAGCGAATGTATCGCTTCATAATCTCCGGGGACATAGAAAACATCAACCATCTTTTGACCTTCTGATTGTCTGAATACCACTTTTCATAGCCTTCATCTTTCTCCTTAGGTGACAGCGATGTGCCACGAATGAAAGAGAGTTTCTCCTTCTCAGCAATTTGCATCTCTAACATTTGAGACCACAGATCATAGTTGGTCTCATTCAATACAATTCCTGCATTGAATGATGAACCTCCGTGTTGAATAATGATGGGGCTAGAATCTGACTTGCTAATGGTTTAAGGATTCAAAGAAGAATGATTTAGAGTTTCGTGGCTTTGATACGAACTTGAAAATCAGAGAAGAATATTTTCATTCATATGTTTATGTATCCTTACATGTACATATTTATAGAGATAATAGAGATCCTACAATCAAGCTATTCATCCTACAATCAAGCTATTCCTATAATTAAGTTATTTAACAATTCCTATAATTAAGTTATTCCTATAATTAAGTTACAATAGAGAATCTTTGACTATTAATTCAATATTGCAACATTTCCAAATCTCATAACTCCTTTCTATGGAGCAACACGTAACAACACATGATCTCCAATATTGAATTCCACGTCCTTTCGATGAAGATCAACATAACTCTTTTGTCGATCTTGTGAGGTTTTTATACGTTGTCGGATCGTTTGAATCTTTTTCGTAGTCATACGTACCAACTCCGGTCCCAACAATGTTGCTTCACCCACCTCATCCCAACATACTGGAGAACGACACTTTCTTCCATACTACGCCTCAAATGGAGCCATACCAATACTTGCTTGATAACAGTTATTGTAGGAAAACTCCACCAATAGTAAGAACTTGTCTCAACTTCCTTTGAAGTCAAGGACACAGAGTCTTAATAAATCTTCAAGAGTTTGAATAGTCCTCTCTGACTGCCCGTCCGTTTGAGGATGATATGCCGAACTAAATCATCAATCTGTGCCCATAGCTTTTTGACAAACTAACCCAAAATCTTGAAGTGAATCTTGGGTTTCGATCAGAAACTATGGATACTGGCATACCATGCAATCTTACAATCTCGTTTATGTACATACGAGCAAGACGTTCAAGTGTATAAGTTTCTCGTATAGGTAAGAAATGAGGAGACTTGGTCAATCTATCAACAATGACCCAAATCGCATCTATGCCTTGAGAAACCTTGGGAAGACCAGTAACGAAATCCATGGTAATGTGTTCCCACTTCTATTCTGGAATTTTAAGTGGTTGCAATGGACCTTTTGGCACTTGATGCTCTTCCTTGACTCGTTGACAAGTTAGACACCTTGAGATAAACTCTGCTATCTCTCTCTTCATATTGCTCCACCAAAATGTATGTCGAAGATCACGATACATTTTGGTACTCCAAGGATGGATTGCAAACGGTGTGTTGTACGCCTCCATCATGATTTTATACTTCAAGTTAGAATCGTTAGGAATAAAAAGTCTGGAGTTGAATCAAAGTATTTCTTCTTCATCGATTCTTGCTTCTGGAATATCACCTTCTTGCACTTTCTTCCTTATACGCATCAGCTCCAGGTCTGTAGCTTGATCAACTTTAACTTTATCGATTAAAGTCAGATCTACTCGTATATTCCCCATCATCACATGCATCCCTGGAGTCTTTAACTCTATCTCCATCCTTTGTAAGTCATACAAAATGGGCCTTTGCTATGACAATATCACACTCGTACCTGCATATGATCTTCTACTCAATGCGTCAGCTACTACGTTAGCTTTTCCAGGATGGTATTAAATGGTATGATCGTAATCTTTCAACAGCTCAAGCCATCTTCGTTGCTGCATGTTGAGTTCCCTTTGAGTGAAGAAATATTTGAGGCTTTTATGATCCATATAGATCTCCACCTTCTCTCCATACAGGTAATGCCTCCAAATCTTAAGCGCAAAAACGATAGCTACCAACTCTAGATCATGAGTAGGATAATTCCTCTCATATTCTTTGAGTTATCATGAGGCTATGACTTTCCCATGTTGCATGAGAACACATCCTAAACCTTTACGTGAAGCATCGCTGTATATGACAAATCCCTCCGAACCAGATGCTATTATCAGAACAGGTTCTGAAATGAGTCTCCTCTTGAGTTCTTGAAAACTCTTCTCACATTCCTCGCTCTAACCAAATTTTGTATCTTTCCGAGTCAGCTGAGTTAATGGAGTAGCGATTCGAGAAAATCCTTCGACAAATCTTCGATAATAACCAGCTAAGCCTAGAAAGATACGTACTTCGGTCACTGACTTAGGTTGCTCCCAGCTTTGAATTGCTTCAATCTTTGTCGGATCAACAGATATTCCATGATTTGATATCGCGTGCCCAAGGAATGCTACTTCTTCAAGCCAGAACTCGCATTTCTTTAACTTAGCATATAACTTATTTTCACGAAGCTTTTGGAGTATCAGCCTCAAGTGTTGCTCATGATCTTCACGGCTTTTGGAGTAAATGAGAATGTCATCAATAAAGACGACCACAAAGTGATCCAAATATTCCTTGAATACTCGGTTCATCATATCCATGAAGGCAGCAGGAGCATTAGTCAATCCAAAAGACATGACTAGGAATTCGTAATGCCCGTACCGAGTTCTGAAAGCAGTCTTTGGATTGTCATCAGTTTTAATCTTTAATTGATGATATTCGGAACAAAGATCGTTCTTTGAAAAGAATTTGGCGCATTGCAATTGGTCAAACAGATCATCAATTCAAGGTAATGGGTACCTATTTTTGATGGTGACATGATTCAACTCCCCATAATCAATACAAAGTCGCATACTTCCATCTTTCTTCTTCACGAATAGAACAGGAGCACCCCAAAGAGACGTACTAGGACGAATGAAACAGATGTCTAACAATTTCTGTAGTTGGGTTTTGAACTCCTTAAGTTCAATAGGAGCAATTTGATATGGGGCTTTGGAAATGGGTTTTGTATCGGGTTCAAGGTCGACACAAAATTTTATTTCACGCTCTGGGGGTAGGCCAAGAAGTTCTTCATGGAATACGTTAGGAAATTTATTAACAATAGAAACATCATTCAAATCTGACGTAGTTTTATTTAAATCCGTGACATGGACTAAGAAAGCTTGACATCAATTTTTCAATAAATGAATAGCTTTATGGCTTGATATGACAGTAATTGACTTTAGTGGTTTGGTTGCTTGAATTCACATAATAGGTTGGTTAGGAATATGAAAGCTAACCAGCTTACAAAAATAATCGATTTTAGCATGATGAGTAGTTAACCAATCAGTCCCTAAAATCACATCAAATGCAAGTATTTTCAAAGAGATAAGATCGATAGGTAAAGTGCGGTTACCGATTTGAATCAAACATGACTTATAAACAGTGGATGTAATGAAGGTTTCTCCTAACGGAGTTTCAACAGATAAATCAAAGTCTAATTTCTCTGGAGTTAAATTTAAACGTTGAGCGCAAGTAGGAGAAATAAAAGAATGGGTAGAATGGATATCAAATAAGGTATAGACTTCGCTAGAGTTTATGATTAGCTTACCCGTGATCACCTCGTTCAGATTCCTTGCTTTTTGGGAGGTTACGACAAACGTTCTCCCTTGAACTACCGGTTTTGCCTTGTCTGGGACACCCTTTGATGCCTCCATCCCAGTTGGACTTGACTTTGGTGCACAACAAAATCGGGCTAAGTGAACTTCTCTTCTACAATTGTAGTATGCTTTGGATTGCTGCGTACAGTTTGGACTGATGTGTCCCTCCCCTCCACATTTGTAACATACGACCGACGGTCGTTCTCCTTCCTTAACAATAGGTACTGGTGCTGATGTCTTTCCATCATTATTGAATCTCCTCTTCTTAAATTTCCACTTCTATTATCTTGGCCATGATTACCACCGAAGTGGTTACAATTTCTGGCATGTTGATTCCCTCCATGTTTGTTGTCATCGCTTCGATGACTGCTACCACTGGTATTATCGATTTGCCGGCTGCTCTCTTTATCCTGCAATAATAAAATTCAGGATTACTTCATCATATCCCACTATTTATTTCAAAAGTCAGGAATTACATCTTATTAATTTTCATCATGATTAATATATCATCTTAATATTTTTTTTTCGTAATCTAAAAGAACATTCCACATTGTACATCTTCATTTTGCTCTTGCTCCATGATACTAATCATCGCCCTACGATCCATTGTATACCAAAGATAAACCTCAACCTACATTGGAAATTGGAAGACTAATTTCTAAGTTTGATCATTCGCTTGGCACTCTTTGACTTGTCTTCAACACTATCTATGCATTTAGAAGCCTTCATCCACGCGTCTTCAGCTCTCGCCCGCTTTGCTTACTCCTTTCCCAAGTCATTCCTGCTCAATCTTGTTAATAACTATCATCTTTAATACTCTAACTGAGATAATTTCTGCACTACATCTCCCCTTACTCATACTTCATCTTTACCTTCTCAAATTCATCATCATTATCAAACGCAAGCTCATACCCAAGTTCTACAATAGAAATTAACAAATCAATGATTTGCAAATTAATAATTATTTCAATAAGTATATATAATTGGAATAATAAGGCTGTGTGGGAATAATGGATTGTTAATACCCAATTTAAATATTATTTGGACTAGACTAATGTACATGAATTTTATGATAAGAGTACATATATAATCCCTAACTTTTCATCTTGTAATAACATTTAGTTATCAAATGTGGAATTATAAACCAAAACAGAAATAAACCTAAGTGTATTAGTGAACATTCCATTACTACAAATCAGAACTGACTTCTTGTCCCAAAATAAGTGACCAACACAGTGCTCAAACAGTGGCGTAGTCTCAGTTGCGTGAACTTCATCTGCTATAATCCATGGTGATGATGGCTAAAAAGTTGGTGGTTGGCCAACTTCTTCTTGTCGATTGTTTTCTTCTATCTCCCATTGATTCAAACCATGGAGCAAAGCTATGAACTGGGCAATCATTTCTCTATAAATGGCAGCCACATTCCTCATTTTTCAGTTGCTAAATAATTTTTCTGATAAGTATATATTGAGAGTGTGAGTTATTGAGAATTGAGGGAGTATAATCAGTGCATTAAGGTAGTTCATTTAAGCTTCAAGAAGTAGCATTTCTGTTTTATGTTCTTAATATTGAGTTTTGACAAATTCTTATAATTCTCAAGAATTCTTTGTTAATTGGTAGGAAGTGGTATGTCTTGTGTTGTCTGAGCTTATATGTATGTTTAGAAGTAATGTAGTTGGTCTAGTTGGAGGAATTAACAAGATTCTGTTGAGGCTCTACAGAAGTAGAGCCATTTTTTGTTTCTACTCAAAGTGGCGCGGTCGCTGTAAGAACCCGAATTTTCAGAAAAATATTAAAATAAGAATTTAGTAAATAAAATTCTTAAAGCATGAGATGGGTTCGAACAAGAATATATAAATGTGTTACAAGGTATGTGGTATTGTGTTACATAGGGTAATATGAACTATGTAATAAGTGATGTTGTGTTTAATAAATATATATCATTATTATATATTTGTTATAAATTGTAGAGATGAATTAGTAAAGAAGATGTATAGAAATTTATCTATTGATATTAAATAGTTCATGTGAAATTATTGTATCATAGTAAGTTAATAACATTAAATATCTTTGATAATCACCAATTTCTTGAGTATATGTACAAGTAAGTATCAAGTCTAAGGTAGTGCAACCGTACTCTTTAATGGTGGATGTATAGGAGCTGAGCTAAACAATTCCTTTAGAGAATGGAGGTATATACGAATTAGTAACTGATCTAACTCACTGTGAAAACAATGTAGACAAGACGGAAACTAATTTGTTGGTTGTTTGTGGGAAACCACTTAGTGTACTATATTGAATACTATTAAAGACTCGATGTGTGCTAGGTTTAAACTTGTATACGTGTACGTTGTTGACGAGAGAAGGAAATCGATATACCTTTAAATTGGTTTGAGAATTATTAAGTAATTAGTGAAGATTAAAGGAATGTATGTATGTGTTATATATATTTTGAATTGTGGAAAGAAATTAGATATATATATATATGAGATCTTTATAGTTAACTAACTATTAAGGGAAATAGAGTTTGATCTTGAAGTTAATCTCTAAATCATTGAAGAATGTTGTGGTAGATGTTAGTTAACTGGTATAGCAAGTTAGTAATTTAAAAGCATGAAGTATTCATGAATTGAAGCTAAAGTTCTGCTCAAGCAGAACTAGTCTTCCTCTAACCTTGGTATGGCTCAGCTGCGCCATTTCCAAGCCTATGACCAGCGCAGCTACACCGGTCTATAGAAAGTTCTGAGTAAGTTATGAAAATTTGATTTCAAAACATGTATACTAATAACTCTTATAAGGGTCATGAATGGTGATTAAGTCGTTCATGAAGGAATTTAGTTAACAAAACACGACTTGAATGAAGATTTAACTAATTAACCTGGATTTAATATTGGTTAATTAAGTGATTTTATGGAATATTATATTATAATCCGTATGTGGCAGTGGCGTGATATTAAATTGAATGAAAAAGGGTTAATTCACTTGTATAAGATGGTGAATTAAAATATGTGTTTAGCATAAGAGGATGAAAGAAATATGTTAATTAATATTTGATATTTTTAATATATTACATAGTATTGTAATATATAAAAGGGTTAATATTTGGAAGATAAATGATTAATAAAAGAAGAGAACTAGTATAGTTATAAACAATTTATGGAAGAAATGAAATGAAAGAATTATATTAATTAGTGTAGTACATACTAATTATTGTAAGGAAATAAATGATTAATATTAATTAATCGTGGTGATATTAAAATGTGATAATGGGTTGAAAGTACCCAACTGAATGATATTTAGCCCAATTTAAAATATTATGTGAACTAATGTACATGGAGTATATGATGTGAGTACATAAATAATTCCTGATTTTACTTGGTGTAGTAGCATTAAATACATTAAAATTTCATTTTTGGGAATTAAAGTAACTAACTAAGCTATAGTGCTGAGAATTAGCCTTGTCCCAAAATAAGTGTCATTTATTAGTACAATGAATAGTAGCCTAACTCTATTGCGTGAAAATTAGTCGGTGGTCAGAAGCTAGAATAAGCAGGGATGATGGCTATGGAGGTGGACAGTTGGCCAACTTTTCTTTGTCCAATGTTTTCTTCCTTTCTCCTTTGATTCAAACCATGGTGGAAGAACACTATCTGGTTATACATTTCTCTATATCAAGCACCTTTTTCTTCCTCAGTTTTCTGTTACATGAAAAAAATTGTCTGATAAGTCTATAAGTTTAAGAATTGGTGTAAAATCCCAAATTTTACGAATAAAGATTTAATTTTCTCGAAATATTTTTTTAATATTATGGTGTGAAATTTGAGATAATGTTATAGTTGTGGGTAATATTTATAAATTTTGCAAAGTATGCAAGTTGTTATATAATATTCGATTAGTAGGGGAATATTCGTTCTAACAGAGAATATTTGTACGATGACACAATCGTTGGTGGACCCCACAACGGAATTATTGTCGGATTGAGAAAATGACAAAAATAGTTTTATGAAAATAACGACGGAAGTTTTCCGTTAATATTGTTGAACTACTCGGTAGTAAAAGTATAGTAATACGCGTGGTTGCATAGTAACACACGATATTGATTATTGATGTGACACCCCCAAATCCGGGTTACCTGACCCCCGAGTTTGGTGTTCACGATCCACAATATAAATAACATTTAACTACCCATAATATATATAGATAGTATCTTACATAAGTTTTTATCAGAGTTTCATAATACATCACCCAGGTTTTCTAACCTTAACTTTACAAACATACCCTTTAGTTATACAAAAAGGGTTCACAATACAACATAATAAATATGTTCAACATAACTAATTTATAACTACGCCTTTTCCCTTGTCCTTTGCAGCACCTCCTACAACTTCGTCCCTAGCTGAAAAATTTTATTTAGCAAGGGTGAGCAACTAATTTGCCCCGCAAGTTAAGACATACAATAAATGTATAAGAAATCAAAACAACAGTCTATCTATTTTGATAGAATGAAATCAAAGTTCGGGGAACTTTGAAATAGCTGAACAAATCGTTATTCAATAACAAGTTTTCTCGTATTCTATACAATCACAATAATTCAATAATGAAAGAGTACACCGCTTTCAAAGTTTCTACGATATTCTAATGAATAATCAAGAATCAATTCTACGAAATATCAAAGTGGAATGTTTTCCAGATTTATACTGAGCGATCACACAAGATCTTGAACATATTTTCTCGGGTAGATATCAAAGATTTACTTTGATAAATACTCAGGTGTATCAGATAACCATAAAGATTAAATCATACCCCTCTGCAAGTATAACAAGTGATCAGCTTATTATACCCTATATTATGCATAATACTCAAAACACGCGTAAAGGTCGAATTCACGACCAACAAAATGTTTCCGTTATATAAAAGGTTGTTCTTCTCAGTCTTAGAATCAAAAGTTTGATTTTACAACGAAATACTAGGATTTCATATTCTATTTGCTTCTCTTCTCAAACCTAACAAGTTTTTTACAAATGTTTGTCTAACCAGAATAATTGGCTAAGACATTTCTCAACATAATTTGACAATCAATAGGAATTATCTGTACTGTCAATTCTAACTTCTACAGATATGAATATCCAACAACAGTAATTCTACGAATATATATTTTCTAATTCAATAATTTAATTTCAATAATAAATCCCTAGACGTGGCATAATTAGCAATAATTATCCACCAATAATAATTGAATGAAATAACTCAAGGTTGAGTTAGGGAACTTGCCTCTTCCGCTGATTACAGCTACACAAAATACTTATCTGCTTTTGAAAGACCTATAACCAATAATATCGGTCTAACAATTAGCACAATAATCCACATAACACACAACACTGTAGTTCACAGTCAAACTTCTCCTAAACACATTACCACATAGCCACATTAGTGTTTATAACCTATATAAACACTTAACAAGTTAAACTAATTCAGTCTGGTTGAACTTTGGTCCATTCTCGGTGTTCTGGTCACCCTACCCAACAATTAACACATTGATTGTCAATTAAACTTGGTCTCTAAGCTTCAATATTAATTTAGATAAGTCAATTATCATTAATAATATTTTTCGGAAGCTTTTAATAATTATCAAGCAATTATTATAATTTATAATAATTTTTCAAATATCAGAATCATTTTTAAATGATTTAATTATCAAATAATCTTACCATTATTAATATTTAAAAATATCAAAATATTAATAACATACTTTTCAAAATATTAAAGTTATTATCAATAACTTAAAAATATTTTTAAACCATCAATATTCTACTTAAATGATTTTTAAAATACTTAAAATCATTTTTAAACCATCACCATTAATATATAAATATTAATGAAATTATTATCCAAATATTAAAAGTTATTAATTATAACTTAAAATATTTTTAAACCATTTTTCACATTTTTAAATCAATAAAATCATTTTTAATTCATTTATTTAATATAATAACTAAATAAATCCAACATCATTAATATAAAATTATTAATGAAAATTCTCCAAAAATATTGAAAATTATATTTTATAATTTAAAATATTTTCTAACACTTTATTCTAAATTAAAATGATTTTTAAATCATTTAAATCATTTTTATCTTATTTATTTAATTTAATAATCAAATAAATCTAATATCATTAATATTAAATTATTAATAAAAATTCTCCAAAAATATTAAAAGTTACATTTTATAACTCAAAATATTTTTAAATATATTATTCTTATTTAAAATGATTTTTCAAAATATTAAATCATTTTTCTCTAATTTATTTAATACACTAATTAAATAAATTAAATACCTTTAATATGTAAATAATTATAAATATTAAAGAAAAATATTCCAATTGGTCAAAAATTATTTTTCATAATTTAAAATAATTTTTAAAACCATTTTTGGTAATTTTTAGAATTTATTTCTAATTTTTAATTAATTACCGAAAATTTTGAAAATAAAAATTAACTAAACCGTCGCTAAAGCCCTTTAGCGACACATTCTGTAGCCTAAGGTGTTCTTGACCTGTCTGGCCAGTTCTTGAGGGTGCACGTTTGACCGCTTGTAACTTTCTGTAAATTCATGTTCTTAGCTAACTTAGACACTGATCATGTAGACAAACTGTAATACTACAACAATCAGTCATTACTTCAGTCATAACACCACATAATATGAAGATTTGAGCGGCTAAACCTACTGTCAGACATCATCTGGGTTTTTTAAGAAACCCAGGCAGTTTGAGTGACCTCCTTAAAGTCCAAATTTTTACACGTTCTGATCTTGTTTCAGGTGGTTTGGTGGTTCATACTTGTAGTCCTTCTGTCAAGGAACAACACCACACCAACAAATCGGTCCAACAACAAACAGATCACAACTTATCATGCGGTCAAGGTATGTCAGAAAATTCGCTCAAGAACTTTTCTGGAATTTCCAAAAATTCAAATATGGTCGTTTGGCCTACTTTAACTGCTTTCTACATTCGATCTATTGATCAAATATATGATATAAAGCCATAAATATATAGTCACGATACCAGGCTACACATGTATTACAACAATAACATCATAAATTAATACTACTGACAGATCAAGAGGCTTAAACAAATTGTCAGACGGTATTTTTAATATCTGGGCTTGCCCAGATTTTCTTGTGGTCAACGTCGGTCAACCGACTTTGACCGTGAATAAAATGAAATCTAGACATCATTTAGTTATACTACCACCTGCATATTAAAGACCCTATACCAGGATACAAATTAAATCTTTGAAACAACAAAAACAACAAACGATCAACGATCTGTGGTGCCTGACATTAGCTTGTCAGACCACAGATTTTACTCTTGGACAGTTTTTGAAAAGCATAATTTTTACCCTCTTTGATGTTATGGATCCATGTTATATCATCATAGATCTTCATAAAACATCCCATAGTAATATCTTAAACACATAAACACAAAAAATTTTCAAGCATACAAGATCAAAATAAATTAAATAGATTTATACCTTTTCTTGTCAAATCTTGATCTATGATCTCCTTATCTGTTTTTGTTGTTCTAGTAACTGATATTGGGATTGAATTGATTATCAAAATCGTGGGTTTAGGAAAGAAAGAGTGTTGGTGAGAGAAAAATAGAAAAATGGCAAGTTTTCTAGACTTTCTCTCTCTTGAATCTCTTAAATAATCTCTAGATGCAATGAATACATGATGGGCTGTCAAATGGAGGTGAATTGGCTGAGATTTTTAGGCCATATTGTCAATGGAGTTGGTCACCAACTAAAGATTTGGCCATTTCTACAAGTAATTTAATAAAAATCCCTAAAAGGCAATTTTGTCATTCGCAATTTAAATTAAATGGTAAACATAGAATTTGTACAAATCCTTAGGGTTTGGGGCTTGGATTAGGGTTTAAGATTTTAACTCTTTAGGTATAAAAAATTCTAGTTCCCACAATTTTCAAATTTAGGGTTTAATTAGAAAAATAAATTTTCTAAAATAAAAATTAGGGTTTCAAAAATAGAAATTTAACATACAAAAATATAATTAGAGTTTTCTAATCATATTTAAGTTTAACAAACACTTTAGGCATGCTAATAAAAATTAGGGTTGCCTAATTAGGGTTTACAATTTCCGGTTTTGAAATTAGGGTTTTTCTACAACACATTAGGGTTTTCTATAACACATTAGGGTTTTCTATAACTGAGATTAGGGTTTCTAATCCCTTATTAAGGTTTATTAATTATAAACCCCATCCAGTCAACTATTGGTCAACATTTCTAAACAGTACTAACACATAATCAACAATACAATTATTTTAATTGTATTTTCTATCGAATCCCTATCCAAAAATTAAGGTTATGGTTTTCTAAAGTTGTTAAGCACAACTCTACTCTAAATTTATTAGTCAATTCACAAATTGACTTTCTCGAGACTCATATCACGGATACTTGTCACAAAATTTGATAATTAATATTAATATTAATTAAAAAAAAATTTATTCGAAAATTTTGGATTATTCGAAATCCTGGGTTATCACATTCACCCCTCCTTAAAAGGATTCCGTCCTCGGAATCACCGCTTTCTTATTCTCTACAATCTTTTAAAGTTGAATCATCAATTTATTTTGATCAACACAATATTACTTTATGTTTCAAATTCTAACCTATGACTTAAATCTATAAAAGAAAACAGTTCACAGAATTATCTAAATCATAATAGTCACGTAATTAAATTTCTAAACGAAATCATTACCTGCTACTACCTCCTGAGTAGCCACTGCATCTAGCGCCGTCATGTTAAATGTACGGGCTGTTGGTCTTCCTGACTGTGCAGGTCCTCGAATCGCCAAGGTTCCACCACCAGGTCCCTTGTTGGCACTTTCTTTTTCTGCATTCTTCTTCGGACAGTTCCGCACCAGATGATCAGTCGATCCACACGCATAGCAACCTTGAATCTTTTTCGGGCTGGGACAATTTGGCGACATATGCCCTTCTTGTCCGCAATTGTAACAGACCCCCTTCTTCTTCAAACAAACTCCTGCATGATTTTTCCCACAATTTGCACAAGGCCCTCCTCCTTTCTTATTCCCTTCAGCTTTGCTACCCGATTGGGTAATCTCACTCCACTTCCTCTTGTTTGGATTACTGCCACTACTGCTTCCACCATCATTGGTATTCTTCTTCTTCTCCTGATGAAAACGAGATGCAGCCTCGCTTCCTCCTTCAGCAATTAATGCTTTCTCTAATAGAGCCACAAACGTGTTGATCTGCAGCACAGCTACTTTGTTGTAAATCCCTGGCTTCAATCCGTTCTCAAATCTTCTTGCTTTTCTAGCTTCGGTGTCCACCTGATGAGGTGCAAATCGCGCCAATTCGTTGAATTTAGCAGCATACTCTGAAACAGACATATTCTCCTGCTTAAGTTCCAAGAACTTAACTTCCATCCGAGCTTGCATACTCGGCGAGAAGTAGTTCTCAAAGAACAACTCCTTAAATCTTGTCCATGTTACTACCGTCGTACCCGCTCTTGCTTGATTGGTTTCCCACCAATAATTGGCTTCTCCCTTCATTAAATATGTTGCAAAAGCCGTCTTTTGCTCTTCTGCCACACGCGCAATCACGAACGCTTTCTCCATCTCTTTCACCCAAGTTTGGGCTTCGATCGAATCCGTAGTCCCCTTGAATTCAGGCGGTCCTACCGCTTTAAAATCCTTAAAATTAGTCAATCTGTCAGCTGGCTGATTCCTTGGTCTTCCCCTGGCTGGAGCCCTATTTTCCATAGCTTGGGCCAGCATATCCACAAAATTCTGCATCAGGTCCACTTGACCTTCTTCGTTATTCACTGATTGTTCTTCTCTTTGGTTTCGATTCTGTCGTCTAGGTGGCATGATCTGATTTAAATGAAAATCTTATATTAATACTCTTATTCTACACAAATTCTTAACACAATAAGAATTCAACACATAATTGTCAAGTAATTGCATATTTATTCAAATAACACATAGTACGTATAGTACTTAACACATATAACTATCCCTTTAAAATAATACTAGGGTTAACACACAACTTTACAAAAGTTGCAATTCCCCAACTTTACACAAAAAGTTGACATTCTCCAATTACACATTACTATTTCCAGTTCATCAAACTTACCACACTTAGGAGTTCAGTAACTTATCATAATTATATGAGTGTATGAACTTATCCTAGTCAGACCTTTGGCGTTCATTCGCTGAGGGGTTCAAAACATTTCATATAATTACGAGTCATTAATTTATCATAAGTATGAGTTTTAAGAACTCACCAATTTCATTTTAATCTTATATTCATATAGAAAATAAAGATTTCATTCATACAAATATATATTTACATATGTTCAAACATCGTTCTTGATATTACATATCTTAATATCAGAAACTTCTACCAAAAGATACGATTACATATATCTAAGTTGTCTACCGACCACTTCCTTCACCAATCTTCTTCTTGTTGGGACACTTGCTAAATCCATGACCCGTCTGCCCACAGGAAAAACACTTCCTCATATTCGGTTTAGGACAATGCAAAGAGATACGTCCTTCCTGCTTACAGTTGAAGCACACGTTCTTCCACATCATGCATTCCCCCACGTGAGTTTTGCCACACTTACTGCAAGCTTTCTTTTTCTTCGGGTTCGAATTTCCAGAGTTTTCACTGTCTTTGTTCCTCTTTCTTTTCTTCTTGTCCTTTTTGCCGGTTCCTTCAGACGATCCACCACCTTCAGCCTTCATTCGTTCCACCTGCGCTTTCAGCTCGTTCCGCTCTTCAGTCATCTCACGTAACGCCCGCTCCGTCTTCCACAACTCATCCAAAAGAAATACTTTGCTCCGGAGTTCTTGGACTTCCACAGATAACTGATCTTGTTCACCAACCTTGATCTTATTCTTTAGTTCCACCCTAGCTTCTTCAGACTCCGCCTCCTCATCACCACTTAGATACATCTCAGGATAATCGTCATGATCACTCCCAAGATTAATCATTGGTTCATCTTTCCCCACTTCTTCAACCGATTCGCTATGTGCTGGCACCTCAGCTACTGGCATTGGTGCGACAGCCGCTGGCTTCTCCGTACACATCTTGTCTTCTCCAGACATCCTACAATCAGTTTTAAACAACTTGATTAGTACTTCACCAGTACAAATTTCTCTCACTACGAATTTACTTATCTCACTATCGATACACTTCAACGATCCCTCACTTAGTACTCTAAATGAGTATTTTCTATCTCGCTATGGTCATAATCATAAGGTTTTCCCCCACCCCACTTAAGGTTTATAACCTACAGCTCCACTACCAGTTGGTGACACCTTGGTCACTACAGCTCTGATACCAACCTGTAACTTTCATGGTGCTTCCAACCATAGCACCTTACAGGGGTACCTATCAGCTTGCCACCGACTGGCTCGGCGTCCCCTACGGAGAGTCTGGCTTCGGTGCATTCCACACAAGGAAGTCACCAATGAGAGGCTCGGAACTCTTCGCAAATTCATGCTTATAGCTCTGATACCAACCTGTGACACCCCCAAATCTGGGTTACCTGACCCCCGAGTTTGGTGTTCACGATCCACAATATAAATAACATTTAACTACCCATAATATATATAGATAGTATCTTACATAAGTTTTTATCAGAGTTTCATAATACATCACCCAGGTTTTCTAACCTTAACTTTAAAACATACCCTTTAGTTATACAAAAAGGGTTCACAATACAACATAATAAATATGTTCAATATAACTAATTTATAACTACGCCTTTTTCCTTGTCCTTTGCAGCACCTCCTGCAACTTCGTCCCTAGCTGAAAATTTTTATTTAGCAAGGGTGAGCAACTAATTTACCCCGCAAGTTAAGACATACAATAAATGTATAAGAAATCAAAACAACAGTCTATCTATTTTGATAGAATGAAATCAAAGTTCGGGGAACTTTGAAATAGCTGAACAAATCGTTATTCAATAACAAGTTTTCTCGTATTTTATACAATCACAATAATTCAATTATGAAAGAGTACAACGCTTTCAAAGTTTCTACGATATTCTAATAAATAATCAAGAATCAATTCTACGAAATATCAAAGTGGAATGTTTTCCAGATTTATACTGAGCGATCACACAAGATATTGAACATATTCTCTCGGGTAGATATCAAAGATTTACTTTGATAAATACTCAGGTGTATCAGATAACCATAAAGATTAAATAATACCCCTCTGCAAGTATAACAAGTGATCAGCTTATTATACCCTATATTATGCATAATACTCAAAACGCGCGTAAAGGTCGAATTCACGACCAACAAAATGTTCCCTTTATATAAAAGGTTGTTCTTCTCAGTCTTAGAATCAAAAGTTTGATTTTACAACGAAATACTGGGATTTCAAATTCTATTTGCTTCTCTTCTCAAACCTAACAAGTTTTTTTACAAATGTTTGTCTAACCAAAATAATTGGCTAAGACATTTCTCAACATAATTTGACAATCAATAGGAATTATCTGTACTGTCAATTCTAACTTCTACAGATATGAATATCCAACAACAGTAATTCTACGAATATATATTTTCTAATTCAATAATTTAATTTCAATAATAAATCCCTGGACGTGGCATAATTAGCAATAATTATCCACCAATAATAATTGAATGAAATAACTCAAGGTTGAGTTAGGGAACTTGCCTCTTCCGCTGATTACAGCTACACAAAATACTTATCTGCTTTTGAAAGACCTATAACCAATAATATCGGTCTAACAATTAGCACAATAATCCACATAACACACAACACTGTAGTTCACAGTCAAACTTCTCCTAAACACATTACCACATAGCCACATTAGTGTTTATAACCTATATAAACACTTAACAAGTTAAACTAATTCAGTCTGGTTGAACTTTGGTCCATTCTCGGTGTTCTTGATCTATGATCTCCTTATCTGTTTTTGTTGTTCTAGTAACTGATATTGGGACTGAATTGATTATCAAAATCGTGGGTTTGGGAGAGAAAGAGTGTTGGTGAGAGAAAAATAGAAAAATGGCAAGTTTTCTAGACTTTCTCTCTCTTGAATCTCTTAAATAATCTCTAGATGCAATGAATACATGATGGGCTGTCAAATGGAGCTGAATTGGCTGAGATTTTTAGGCCATATTGTCAATGGAGTTGGTCACCAACTAAAGATTTGGCCATTTCTACAAGTAATTTAATAAAAATCCCTAAAAGGGCAATTTTGTCATTTGCAATTTAAATTAAATGGTAAACATGGAATTTGTACAAATCCTTAGGGTTTGGGGCTTGGATTAGGGTTTAAGATTTGAACCCTTTAGGTATAAAAAATTCTAGTTCCCACAATTTTCAAATTTAAGGTTTAATTAGAAAAATAAATTTTCTAAAATAAAAATTAGGGTTTCTAAAATAGAAATTTAACATACAAAAATATAATTAGAGTTTTTTAATCATATTTAAGTTTAATAAACACTTTAGGCATGCTAATAAAAATTAGGGTTGCCTAATTAGGGTTTACAATTCCTGGTTTTGAAATTAGGGTTTTTCTACAACACATTAGGGTTTTCTATAACACATTAGGGTTTTCTGTAACTGAGATTAGGGTTTCTAATCCCTTATTAAGATTTATTAATTATAAACTCCATCCAGTCAACTATTGGTCAACATTTCTAAACAGTACAAACACATAATCAACAATACGATTATTTTAATTTTATTTTCTATCGAATCCCTATCCGAAAATTAGGGTTATGGTTTTCTAAAGTTGTTAAGCACAACTATACTCTAAATTTATTAGTCAATTCACAAATTGACTTTCTCGAGACTCATATCACAGATAATTGTCACAAAATTTGATAATTAATATTAATATTAATTAAAAAAATTATTCGAAATCCTGGGTTATCACAATTGATGCTTACGTGAGAAAACACTCAGTTTTGTCCAATTATTGCTACAATAGTTGATTCATAGTATCTCACGTTATTTGATTCAATTATTGTTGATTGTTATATTATATATATAAGTTTTGTTTTATTAGTATTATTAGTGTAATAAAACAGAAAAGCTTTTTATATAAATATTTTTATAAAGTTATTCGTTTTATTAGGATAATAGTAAAAACTTTTTATAAAAAATAGAATTATTTTATAAAGTTATTTGTTTTATTAGACAATAATTAGAATATATTATATTTTATTATGCATAGTGTTTGTATAGTGCCTGTATAGTGTTTGCAT
Organism: Panax japonicus; assembly: GCA_020205505.1. NCBI lineage: Eukaryota > Viridiplantae > Streptophyta > Magnoliopsida > Apiales > Araliaceae > Panax > Panax japonicus. Next base: position 28,512,513 of record CM035108.1, on the reverse strand, counting down.
AGTAAAATCTTTTTATATAAAACAGAATACTTTTATAAAGTTATTCATTTTATTAGATTATAAATAGAATATATTATATTTTATTGTAAACTAATCTGGACCGTCCGTTTAAAAGTAAATCAATCTGGACCATTCATGGATTGGTTACTTTTCAGTTCATTCTTCTATAAATAAAAGCTCATTCTTTCATTATTTCTTACGAATTCACTAAAACTTTAAGAGAGAGAAACTGTAGAGAGAATTCTTCTTCTATAATCTTGAGCGTATTTCTTTAGCGTTTAAGAAAGCTTTGAGCGTAGTGCAAGTTTCTTCAAGTATATCCCCGCCCTGCCGTCGGAGTAATCTTCTTTATAAGGTAAGGGATATTATTTGTTGTACTCGTAAGGGATATTATTTCTTTCATATTCATAAAGAGAACTTCTATTATTTCATTCTTTATTATTCTGTTGGAATAACCTGTATACATGGTATACTTGGTGAAATTCTTCTGTTATTCCATTCTTTATTATTTTGTTGGAATAACCTATATACGCGGTCTACCCTATACTTGGTGAAATTCTTCTGTTATTCCATTATTTATTATTCTGTTGGAATAACCTGTATACGCAGCAAACCTATACTTGGTGAAATTCTTCTGTTATTTCATTCTTTATTATTCTGTTAGAATGTGACTCCCCCAAAATAAGTCCATTCCATCCAACCCATTCTGAGTCGCCAAATACATGGTACAGAAATAACTACAACTTTATTATTACAACATATAAACTATTGCCGTCTAGACAATATCCACATACAAATAAATCCCCATCATAATTATTGATACATTATTTTAAAAAAATGGTGATGACTATTAAATAACTCTCTCTAGAACCATCATTACATCCCCCGACTCGTACTCGCTACATCTCGTCTCCTGAGAAGAAAAAATAGAACAACAAGAAAAAGGGTGAGCTCAACTAGCCCAGTAAAGAATATTATGACCAAGATAATGCACAACAAATTATCCTTAGTCTTCAACAGGGAAAAATCTGATAGAATACAATAGACAACAAGTTTTAGATCAACAACTGCAGCGGAAACAATAATTCATTAGAAGAGTTAAGTAGAGAATAAAATCTACTAACATCTATGAATTTAAAAGTCCATCATCAATATTTTATCCCTGTAACATCAATCAATATATATCTCAAATCAAATCAAATATTCATCTTTGCACTACAGGCCAAAGATATTCATCAGTCAGTCATGTTCATCTAAACACCTGTTCATCTTTGCACTACGGGCCAAAGATATTCATCAATTGTTCATGTTCATCTCAACACCTGTACATCTTTGCACTACGGGCCAAAGATATTTGTAATAAAATCAACCATCTTTGCACTACAGACCAAAGATATTCAGTAACACCATCATTTAGGATTGAGGATGATGAAAAATATTTTAAAGAAAACGAATCCAGTAAAACAAAATAACAAGTATTAAGGATTCGTACTTTAAACAATCTGAATTCAAAAATACTTCATAAATAATCATATTGAAGTAAAATTCAAGAATGATCAAAACATAGATCCAATCAAAGATAGTATCCAGAATAGATATTTTGGACAAAAAGAAGAAATTTCATTTTTCGATGAATAGTGCCGTATTCGTGAATAGTGCCGTATACGTGAATAGTGCCGTATACGTGAATAGTAACTCCGACACCAAAAGATAGAAATTTTACAAAAACATCTTTACGCTTCGTGAATAGTACTCGTGAATAGTAACTCGTGAATAGTAACTCGTGAATAGTAACCCCGACATGAAAAAATTCCAAATTTGATAAAAAAATTCCAACCAACATTTCAGCATAATGATATTGAAGAAATAATATCATTTGAGAAGAAAATAACATCCCTTACCTCGAAAGACAGTACTTCAAGTTGAAACACCGAATATAGGCTATGATTTGAACTTACACCGTATAGCAATACTCAAAGTATACTCAAAATACTCACAAGAATACGCTCGATAATATATAGAGAGAAAACTTCAGTTTCTGGTGTGATTTTCAATTCTAACCTAAGCACCCTATTTATAGAAAAATGCTTAGAACACCAAAGTAGAAAATTTAATAAAATATAAATATATATATATATATATATATATATATATATATATATATATATATAACATTTTCCTACGCCCATTTTTTTAGCCCAAGATCAGCAACTCAAGTAGCCTACCTCTCAAAAAACGTTTTTCATCACAAAAATCATTTAAACTCCCAAAAAATGAATTTAATTATTTCGAAACTTCAATAATTCATAATAAATAGCTCTTTTGTCAGAAAAATTCAAAACTCGCGACTTTCCATAGGAAATTAAATTCTCTACAACTTTACAGAAGAAAGTTTTTCCAAATTCCCAACAGAAATTGACCGAAATCCATAAATGGGCGATTTTACAAGCTATAATCAAATTTCAGTCAATAAATGGGGTCCACCGACATGTTTAACATGTTTTAAACATTTATTGTAACAAAAATACTCTTTCTCCTCATATATCCCACATTCATTGTAAAAATATCACTATTATTATATTATTAAAATATAATAATATATTAAATGAATTATTTTATCAGAAAAAGATAAAATATTTATTTTCAACAATTGTCATATAAATTTTTTTTTCCATCTATATCCACATAAAATCAATATTTTCTTCATCATATGAATCAATAATTAATTATTCACAAATAATATTACAGAATCACAGTACTAGCAACCAGGCCGTTCCCAGGAAAGAGGGGGCTTTCCAATAAGAATTTCTCCTTACTGGCGCGCAATTAGGTGACCAAACCTCTCCTTAGACAGAACTTTCTAGACATTGCCAATAATTTTATCTAATAATATTATTCAGATAATATGAATTATTGCTTTGATAATGAAAAATACTGTGTAATGACAATTATTGAAACAACAACAATATAAAATATCAACGTAACAATTATTGAACCAATAAAATAAAATACTCAACAGTAATTACTGTAACCATTATTGAGTAGTGCCTTCTTACGTAAAAATCAATAATTGGTGCAATACCGTGTGCTACTGTGCAACAACGCGTATTACTGTGTTTTAACCACCGAGTATTCCAACAGTATTAACGGTAACAACTACGCCGTTTTTTATAAACAACTTATACTTGTCGTTTTCTTTTTCCAATCGCTTTCCGTTATGGGGCCCACAAAAGACTGCGCCGTCGTACGAATATTCCCCGACAGCAAGAATATTCCACGACCAAACGAATATTCCCCGACAACAATGAATATTTTATAACCACCTGCTTATTTAAAATATTTGCGCATTTTACCCATAACTAACCACATTAATCAAATTCAACCTTACTATATTAAAATAAATAAATAAAGGAAATTCCTTTTTATTTAAAAAATTTTCGGGGTCTTACATAGAATATCCTGTCTGTGCGTTTTACGCCGGACCTGGTTCCATTATTTATTATTCATTTGGAATAACCTGTCTATGCGAAGTACCACATGTATGGTGATTTCAGTTGTTATTTCATTCTTTATTATTCTGTTGGAACATCCTGTCGGTCCGAATTTGGCCTGACCTAGTTTCGTTATTTATTATTCTGTTGGAATAACCTGTCTATGTGAAGTACCGCATGCATGGTGATTTCTGTTGTTATTCCATTCTTTATTATTATGTTAGAATATCTTGTCGGTGCGTATTACGCCTGAACTGGTTCCGTTATTTATTATTCTGTTAGAATAACATGTATATGCGAAGTACCACATGTATGGTGATTTCTTTTGTTATTCCATTCTTTATTATACTCAGTTGGTTAAAGTTTTCACTTCTATACTCCATGAAATTAGTGGAATATCCTTGATATTTGCACTTCATCCAGTATCTTTTCCTAGAAATATTCTTCTGAGCAATCTTGAATTTTACTCTACAAAGAAGTATCATGTTGACAATTTGGACGTTAATAGTTCCTGGACAATTTAATTCTTGAACTTGTTTTATTGAATTCTTATATCATTATCATCATCCTCGTGTTTATATTTTGTTGAAAGTCATCTGTGGCCTGTAGTGCATAGATGGACTTTGTATGATTATGACCAGAGATTATTCGGTATAATCATGACCCTAATGTTAGAAATGATGTGGAAAAAGTCCTCATTGGCCCGTAGTGTATTGATGGACAGTTTTTGGTATGATTATGGCTATGGATTCTCTTCGGCTAAGGGAGCAAAGATGAATTGTTTTATGGCATGATCAGGACCGTTGATGAAAACACAATTATCTTTGGCCCGTAGTGTATGGATAATTCTTGGTCGTGATACTAAATAATATCCTTGGCCTGTAGTTCAGGGATGAATTGATGATGTGGATTATTTATTAAGCTGAGTCCCAGCTATAAAAGTGATGAAAAACTTTTTAATTGATAGAAGATAATAGATTTTAATCTCTACTTGACTCTTCTAATGGATTGCTTGTTCCGCTGCAGTTAAACTTGATTTCTATTGTATTTTATCAGTTTAACAATGTTGAAGACTAATGATAATATTTCTTACTGGGCTAGTTGAGCTCACCATTTCTTTCATTGTTCTCTTTAGGAAATGAGAACGTAGTCGGGACTAGTCGGGGAACGGAGTGATAGTCTATATGATTGTATTAGTAGTCCTCACTATTCTGTTAAATAGTGTGACAATAAATGTAATGAGGACTTATTCTGAGAGTGGATATTATCTAGAAGATAATATTTGTATTAAAACTCACAACACTCTTATTGTATATTAAAGATTGTATTTGTATTCTGTACCATGTATTTGGCGACTCAGAATAGGTGATGTATACCTATTTTGGGGCCATCACAGTTGGGTTGTTGAGGATGAGTCTAGATAGTGCAGAGAGAGAGAATTAAGTAAACTAAGCCATAAAGAAGGTAAGAATCTGATTTTTTTTTATGTTCTTGAATTTAAAGTTCATCGTTTCTTAGAAAAGTGTTAAGAAATAGTAGCTTTTGAGTCACAAAATTTATGCCTAAAGATTGTTATAATCCATGAATTGTTGCTAGATACTGATAATATAGTAATATGCGAAAACAATGAGAGTTAAACGGACCAATTTGGTTTAGAAACGATTTCGTAGTGAATTATTTCGCTAAACTTTTCAAAACATGAAAATTGAGTATGAAAATGAGTTTTAGATTGATATTTGGGTTAGTTAATGATTATGTTAATTGTTGGGTATTTGGTATGTTGTAGTTTTATGAGTTACAAACCCATAGAATCAAAAATGGACTACTTTGGATGAGTATAACTCATGTTATGAAAATCAGAAGGAGTTTTGGTCTGTAAAATCGTGAAGAGCAGAACCTGAGGGGTTGTTCTGCCTCCTAGGGCGCAGCTGCGCTGCCCCCAAGGCCAATTAGGGGACAGCTGCGCCGGGCTTCAGTGTCGGGTAGACTACTTTGACCTGCTATAGTAAATTACACATAACTTTTTCATACGAACTTCGATTTAGGTTATTAAAGATGATCCAAAACGAGGACGAATAGACCTACAATTTTTGTTCTTTAAGTTTTTTTAATTTGAGGTCGTTAGAAGGGGTCAAAATAGTCATCTTTGTGACTATTACGTATTAAGAGACAATCGAAGGGCGTTGAACGAGCACATACACAAGTATAGTGCCCCTGACAATGGAATATATTATTCTAAGTGATAAAATATGAATATGCATGATAATAGACATGTCATATAAGATTTCTTTGCTCATAATAGAATGCTTTAGCATGACTTGGAATGTGTTTTGAAAAGAAACTTGAAGATTTTAAAAATAAACTTTGACGAAATTGTGTACCTTTAAATTCTAACCTTAATAGCATATATATGAGGTCTAATTACGCATGATGTAGGATTCAAAAGTGAATCGTATGTGTGATAGATAACTTGTTTTGATTAAAATGATTTCAAAGGCAAACTCCATCATCTTTTGTAAACTGAGTTTTACAACATAGAGAGGTTATATTTTGCCCTTGAAAACGTACGTAGTAACATGTACAAACAAGTATGACGTGTGTATTGAAAGTTGTTTAACCTCGTTGGTGGTCATATAGTTAGACCCTTGTTTTATGCACTTACTTAACCATGAAATAAATGGCAATGAAACTATAAAGTGTAAAATAACTTAAGGTAAATACTAGAGACATCCAACTTGGGTTAAGACCTATTAACATGTGGATAAGTTAATTGTTAACAGTCATGTATGCTAAGAACCCAAATAAAACTAGAAAATAAATACTCAACTTTGGTCTGGTCAGGGGACGGTGCAGCTGCGCCCATCCCCGGCCTAATTGTAGTGCAACTGCGCCACAGGGCAGTAATGCCTGATTATTTTAACTTTGATCTTAACTTTAAAGCATATGAGTAATGAATGTCTAAAGATATAATACTTGACATAGATGATTTTTTAAGCATAAGAGCATTTAATGGTTATATAAAACACAGAGTTGTTAAATTTTTATTAAAGTTTGCAAAATATAAGAAAGATGTAGATCGTGTATCTATAAACTTTAATTATGTGTCGAACACATAACGAGTCAAGTGTGATATATATATATATATATATATATATATATATATATATATATATATGAATATTGATGTCAAGTACGAGTGGTTAAGGTATACCTATACGTACCTAGCTATTCTAAGTGTATGATGAGAAAGTGAAATATAGGTTTTACGAACCTTGTTAGGAAACAATGTAGCATTATTATTACATTGAGAATGTATGAATATATGACTAATGGATACAAATCCATGATTATATAACTGTGTAGGAATACACGAAGTGCATATAAGCTTTAAGCAGTAAGTCATAGTTGATAAACTACGAATCAGGCAAGTCTTTCAGTTCCTATTTGTTATATGAATTCGATAACTATTAGTTGAGTTATATTATGCCATGAGAATATTGATGTATATATATGAAATGAATATGAGATATATATGAAATGTGAAAGTTGATCTTTGATGATATGATTGTGAAATAAATCTCTATGCTTGTTATATGAGAAGTAACATGCGTAGTAAATATTAATGGATTATGAATGCATGAGCTGAGTATGCTATTATATGCTATGTGCTGCATAAAAAGCTGTTAGAATTGCTAGGTTATCGAGCTCACCCTTGAAAATAACCACTTTTGCAGGTTAAGGACACACGGTAAAGATTGCGTGCTACTTGATTGATAAAGTTCAAAAGTATCGAAGGAGATTGATTTACTTATTTAAATATATGCTCTTGAAACATGTTTAGGTTCTAGTAGATGTACATGATAGTAGATTATGATGTGTAATACATGTTAAGTTGTAAAGTTGTACTAGGCGGTACATAGAGGAATTTGAATTGAGATGTAAAAATTTATACTGTAATTAAATAGAATGAATCATAGCATAATTTGATTCAGGGATTTGTAATTGATTCAAGTTAAGAAATCAATAAAAGATTATTTTTCAAAGGAGATTGAAAAAGTTTAAATTATTCGGCATATTTTTATAACATCGAATATGATGTAAGACAGGAAAGGTAAATGACCAAGATTTGAAACTTATAAAAGTTTGGGGTCATTACATAGATCCTGAAAATGAAAAGAATTTATATTCTAAATTGTAATAAGCTAAGTTATATTCATTAAGTTATGAATAAAAGATATAAATAGTTTGACGATAGTAGTATCGTGGCGAACTGGATCCGAGGTTTGAAGGAACCCGGATTTGGGGGCGTCACAGTCGCACCAATTCTATAGCACATGATCGCGCAGCCGCGCCGGCTGCAAGTCTTGAATACTGATTTTGTTGGTCTTGTGTTATTCTGAGCATGTTATGTTAGTTAGAGTATGCATTTACATGGCCCCAACATGTGAATTGATGTTGTCTTGGTTATAGTAAATCATTTTAGCTTAGTTTAGTATGAATATTTAAAGAAAAACTTAAAGTTTTGTAAAGCAAAGCATGATGAACCTTGTGCCTTTAAGTTATGATCTTTCTAGCCTATGTACATGACTTGAGTATGTGCACAAAAGAGTATGAGGTGTGGTTTAAAGTTGCCTCACATATAATAGGTTGCATAGCTTGGTTTTATATGTGTTTCTAAGGAAACCTTAAGAATTGGGAAACTAGTTTGGTTGATAACAACCTTACATATATTTTGAGTTTTGGTTATCACATTTGGATATGAATATGCATGTAGACATGATTGACATGTATGCCTAACTAGTCATATGCATGGTAAGCTAGTTGAGTATGATTTAGAACAAGTCCAAATGTAGTAAAACTATACAACTTGAAATGCATGAATAAGAGGATTAATAATATTAGTAAGGTATTAAAATATTATTAAGGTGTTAATCATATTAGTAAGCGGATAAAAGTGTTATTAGTGATCTAGTAATACTAAGAGGAGAGTTAAATATTATCAAGATTAATAATATTAAGTGAATTAAAGGTAGTTGTTATCTGAAAATTATTGCAAGTCTATAAAAAATATTTTGACTAATAATAAATTATCTAAGATAATTGTTAAGTGTTCAGGCAGAGTTTAATTAAACTTAGACTCGAGAAAAGTCCGACTAGATCGTCAGGATATTAGAATTGTATCGAACTCAACTCGGACTGCAGTAGTTTGACTTGAGGCTAAGTCCTATGTGTATTATAGAATGATAGGGTTATGTGCTATGTGTTTAGGTTATTCTATATATATATATATATATATATATGTATAATAGTATTATATTGTGATGATATTATTCTAATATTGAAGATCTATATTACTAATATTAGTTCTTCGGATAAAGCGTTATAAATTGCGTAGTGGTAATCAACGGTTCAGACAAGTTTTACTTAACTCTATTAAGAGTTGTTTCATTCAAATATGCTTATGGTTAATCATTGCTGATTGCCATGGATAATTGTACTCTGTACATATTGCATGTATAAGTCAGGTATAAAAGGCTGATCACCTTCATTACCAGTTGGTCCAGATATATTTGTTCATGTTCAATACTTGTTCAGTCAAAAGTTTGTTCGTGCTAGTTCTCAATTATATTGATGAATTTTAGCCAGCTTATTATTCAGACTCTTTCAATCATGATATATCCTTAAATTGTATTTAAACTTGCTGGGCAACTTTTGTGCTCACCCTTGCTATATCATGATAAACATTGCAGATAAGGCGAATGCGTTCAGATATAGGAAAAGGATAATGCCAAGTTCTGTTTGGGATAAAATGTGCAGCTAGATTGTAATAGTATAGTTTGATAATAATATCATGTGTTAGATAGTTTATGATTTGTGTATAAGTTAAGGTTACTCGATTTTGGGAAAATGTGTGTAAAGTGTATTGTATAAACAATTTATGTTTATATCTTGTGCAAATAGTTATAGAATGATTGAACCGAATCCACGGTGATTTGGGACCCGGATTTGGGGCTCTCACAGTTGGTATCAAAGCTGTTGGTTATGAAGCTTAGGTAGGAATACCTGAGACTAATAACCGCAGTGATTAGGATAAGATCTAACTCACATAGAGTTAGTTGGTCAGTAAGATTCAAAGACAAATCTTGGCGAGTTGTAAAGATACAGAGTTCCCTAACTCTGATAATAAAGATGAACAGTAGTGAGGAATAGATCAAGTCTAAAAGACTAAAAGTGCAGTGATAGGAGATCGTGAAACAAAACGATTAAGATGCAGAAATGAATCGTAATATATACGATGAGATCAGCCCTTGATCTGATAAGGTTATAGTATGGATAAGAATCAATCTAATGATTGGAAAGTTTACAGAAAAGATGCTGTGTGGCAATTGTACCATGAATTGGTACATATACATGAAAGGATTATGAATACGAGTTGAATGAAATTCGTATTGAGAAGGAAGTTAGTAATTGGTGGGGATTCAATTGAGGACTCATGTCGGCAGCTGAGTTGTATGATTCCTTGTATAGGCAGGGAATTGTACTTGGTGTGAAAACCACTTAGTTTCTGGCATTAATAATCATTGAAATGTTTGTGTCACGCTATTTGCTATATGCATGTTAAGAGGATAATTCATTTCTCATGTGTATAACAGGTAGATAGGTTATAGATAGAGAATATAAGGTTATGTACGAGTCCTTAAATTTATACTTATGTGACATTCTTGACTCATAGTTATATGAAAAGTTTATGAACCCCTCAGCGAATGGATGCCAAAGGTCTGACTAGGACAAGTTCTTAAACTCATATGATTGTACCAATTTATGAACTCATAAGTGTGGTTTGATGAACTGGGTATAGTTATGTGTGAATGGAGTATTGAGGATAATAGGAACAAATAGATTGTTAAGAAAATAATTGTTAGTGGAGACATAAATTTTTGAAAACTCCTAGCTATGCTAGACTTATAAATTTTGACATCAAGCTAAATACGCACTATGTGCTTTTAAAAAAAATGTAGACTCGTAATCATTTTTGAAACGGTTTAACGTACAGTCTATGCTACTTATTTTGGCTAGATGCAAATGATTTGAAATATCAAAAGTTATTTTATTTATCACTCATGTACCATGTAACCTGGTGCAGAGATGATAAAAAGGTGATGGAGTTGTAAATACATGAATACTTAGTGTGAAACTGATCCAAAGTCGATGTTCCACTGTTGTATGATGTGTTATGAGAAAGTCATACAATGACGGCATCCTCAAACGGACTGTTAATACATTACGACATCATGACGTCATTCTCGAAAATGTTTTCAAAATTTTAATTTGCCAACGGGGTTTGGCTACACCTAAATAATTCGATTGAATTGAATTATTGATGTGAGTCTACGCTATTCGATTCAGCTAGACCATTGTTTATGAAAACTCTAAGTGTTCATTAAAAGAAATTTCTCGAACCAAATTGTTTTGGTGCGGAATCCTATGATAAGACTGAGGTGAACTATGTTGTTTGGATAAATAATCCAATCTAGTAGCGTAAATATTCACTAGACATAATTAATACGTTATGCATGACGTAAGAGTACGATAGGCTAATCACCTAAATTACTAGCAACAGTAGTTTACCTTCTTTGTGATTGTAAACCTACCAAGTAAGGTAAAGTTTTGCGGTATGAATACCGTTAAAACTAGGTGTTCATGGTCTATATGACCCCTCAATAATTTGAAAAACTTTTACTCTTGTGAGTGGTGTATTGGGTAGCATGTGATGATGTGTGAATAGTGTAAGCAGTATGGTGTAAGGTGTAATATGAATTTCGAGGACAAAATTCTTAGAAGAAGGGGTGAATGTGACAACCCGAGAATTAGATAATTTATTAAAATCTTAAATGATGGATTTAAGGTCAAATGATAAACCTAGACAGAAAATTAGTATATGCGTTTGATATTTTTGGGAAGGAATTTTTAGAATTTCAAAATTTTGTGAAGGATTTAGGTGAATTATTCAGGATTAAGTGTACATGTGAATATGTTCTATGTATATGGTTATGTATGTGTTCAGAATTTGTTTAGGGGTCAAGGGTTGACCAGATAAATTATATCGGTGTTAAACCCCAAGTATATATTAAGAACGACAACGTTCAGTTAGAAAACCCTAATGACTGATAAGAAACCCTAAAACCAGTTCTGAAACCCTAATTCAGAAATTGAAAACCCTAATCTGGGAATTTAAAGGATAATTATAATGCTTAAATGATATTAATTATAATATTAATTAGGGTAAAGCTTAATTAATTAGCAAACCCTAATTTCAGATTTTTAAACCCTAATTGTTCCGTCAGAAACCCTAATGTACAACTGTTGACTTAATTGCTAAATTAGTAATTTAAATTGGGATAAAATAATCCTAATTAACAAGATTGATTTATGAATGAGAAAGTTTAATTTAATTCGAGAATCCTAATTACAATTTAGAAATATTAATTTTCTATTTTTGAAAACCTTAAGGGTTAATAACCATGACTTTTAAGTCACTATATATGTATGTAAATTATTGATATTTAAAACTTTGTGTTATACAGTGATTTAATATGTGACAACATATGTGAAGTGGTGCATGGATCAATAAACATATATACTATAGTTATGGATATATACATTTATAGATTTCATTAAAAAATGAAAGCTTCGTAACCTAATTATACATTAGGTGAGACAATTAAATAACCTAAGGTTATGATAATAAGGAAATGTTAGTATTTAATATGTATACTAACTTAAGTGGATAATCTTGTTATTTCAAATGACTAATAATTTTAAACCTATTTCGTGTAAACCTAATTAGGTTATGAGCTAAAGTCACATGTATAAGTAATTAAATTTCATAAGATTGGAAATGGAAACCCTAAATAAACAATTTGGGTAGCATATATTAAAATCGTTAGACTATGTTCATTACATGGCTCAAAATAATTAGAGGGGAAGCCCAAAAGAAATAAAATGCAAGCCCAAACTTAGTCTACTTGATTAAGGGTATTTTAGACCTTTGATTTATGTAATTTATGCATTAAAATAAAGGCTAAATGAAGGAATTAGTGGGTATATATATAGCTGGCCCTATTAGGCCTTTTAAGGCAACTAATTAAGCTAAACAATGTCCATATATATAATTAGTAACTCTTACACACAAGTACATGGTTGTCAAGATCTCATTGGTTGCAAATCTATTAAGCACTATTAACCACATGATTAAGCTTAATTGAAAGGGATAAGGTGAAGCCTTTTATCCATGGGACAAGGAAAGTATGGGGGATAATAATGAATCAACCATTTCATTTGCTAGAATACTCCACTTTCTCTCATTCTTCTTCTTCTAACTTTTTCTCCCAAGCTAGCAACTTCAAGAGAGAGAAAAGTGAGAGAGGTTCGGCCATTGCAAGAGAGAGAGAGAGAGGAGTGCTAGTTGTTTATGCATCCTAAATTTAGATACTACTTTGGTAAATCAAGGAAGGTAGCCATTAAATCAAGGTATAACCTAACTTTTATTTTCTTCTTCTACTTTGTTTTATAGCTTGAGTTTTGTTGGAGTTATGAACAAAAACTCAAGATACCCTAGTTCTACATATCATCATATATGGAACTAAGTATCTTGAGTGTTGGATCAAAGGCTCAGAGGAAGAAAATCAGCATATGTTCTCCAAGGGTGAAAACTCTTGTTTTTCTTCCATTAAATCTTGTGTAACTCAAGTTTTACAACTTGGATTTTTGATCCGTCGAAGGGAAGTACTAGATACATGAGTTACCTAGCAAACCCAAGTGGTAGAATACAAATCTAGCAAGTTTTGAAACCTTTGGGGCTATTTTTCCCAAAACAGTCCACTTTGAATGTTAAGGGTTCAAAACCCTAAAACAGTTACTATTCCATTTTTCTTGAGGCTATTTAGGTCAGTTGCTAGTCTTTTAAAAATCTGGGAAACATCATAGAGGTACCGAAATAAGTTATCTACATGTAGGAAAAAGAACGGACGCGTTTCGATTTATAGGTTGTGCGTAATGGCCATTTCTGAAAAGGACTCCAAAATATTAACCTTCAAATACCTCACTGTGTATACACTGGAAAATTCCAAAATTTGTACAGTAGGTTCATGTATGTTATGAGAGCATAACCTGAAAATTTCATATTTTTCTGAGCAAAACTCAATTTATGAAAAATAGGGCAAGATCCGAGTGTTTTGGGCACTTTAAAAATAGTAAATCATTTTCTAAAATTCCAGAAAACTTAGGGGATAATTGTTGGTTCGTATTCTATCAAAATCCAGAAGTTAAGAATTTTTGGAGTCAATTTGCTATTTTTCCAAAAAATAATTAAGTTATGAATAAAAGGAAATAAATAGCTAAATGATGTCTTTAATAATAAAAATATGATTTTTATGCTTGAATACTCATAATAAGTTACATCATGACTATCTTAGGACATTTTGGTAATTTATGATAAGAAATGTTATTTATGACCTTTTATGGATATTAAATAAGAGGTTTTATAAAAGATGAGCAATTAAAATAAATTGTTTATTAATCCAATAAATTATTAAAATATTATTATGATATTAATAATATTAGAATATGATATTGTTAAGTAAATAAAAATATTAATATTAAAACTTCTTTAAAATATTATTAAATGGTTAATAATATTTGATTTAAGCATTAATAAATGATTAAAGTATTATTAAATGATTAATAATATTAGTAAATAAATAAAATATTATTAAATAATTAATAATATTAGTTAATGAATAAAATATTAGTAAATGATTAAAAGCATTATTAATTTATTAATGATACTAAAGCATAAGTAAGATATTATTAAGGTAATAATATTAATGCATGATTAAAATATTATTAAGAGGATTAATAATATTAGTAAGGTATTAAAATATTATTAAGGTGTTAATCATATTAGTAAGCGGATAAAAGTGTTATTAGTGATCTAGTAATACTAAGATGAGAGTTAAATATTATCAAGATTAATAATATTAAGTGACTTAAAGGTAGCTGTTATCTGAAAATTATTGCAAGTCTATAAAAAATATTTTGACTGATAATAAATTATCTAAGATAATTGTTAAGTGTTCAGGCGGAGTTTAATTAAACTTAGACTCAAGAAAAGTCCGACTAGACCGTCAGGATGTTAGAATCGTACCGAACTCAACTCGGACTGCACTAGTTTGACTTGAGGTTAAGTCTTATGTGTATTATAGACTGATAAGGTTATGTTCTATGTGTTTAGGTTATTCTATGTATATATGTATAATAGTATTATATTGTGATGATATTATTCTAATATTGGAGATCTATATTACTAATATTAGGTCTTCGGATAAAGTGTTATAAATTGCGTAGCGGTAATCAACGGTTCAGGCAAGTTTTACTTAACTCTACTAAGAGTTGTTTCATTCAGATATGCTTATGGTTAATCATTGCTGATTGCCATGGATAATTGTACTCTGTACATATTGCATGTATAAGTCAGGTATGAAAGGCTGATCACCTTCATTACTAGTTGGTCCAGATATATTTGTTCGTGTTCAATACTTGTTTAGTCAAAAGTTTATTCGTGCTAGTTCTCAATTATATTGATGAATTTTAGCCAGCTTATTATTCAAACTCTTTCAATCATGATATATCCTTAAATTGTATTTAAACTTGCTGGGCAACTTTCATGCTCACCCTTGCTATATCATGATAAATATTGCAGATAAGGCGAATGCGTTCGGATACAAGAAAAAGGATAATGCCAAGTTCTGCTTGGGATAAAATGTGCAGCTAGATTGTAATAGTATAGTTTAATAATAATGTCATGTGTTAGATAGTTTATGATTTGGGTATAAGTTAAGGTTACTCGATTTTGGGGAAATGTGTGTAAAGTGAATTATATAAACAATTTATGTTTATATCTTTCGCAAATAGTTATAGAATGATTGAACCGAATTCGCGGTGATTTGGGACCCGAATTTGGGGCTCTCACAAAACCAATTGATTGGTACAAAATTTGGTATTGACTAAGATGAACAACCTTCTTTGAAGAGGAAACTATATTTGTCGGGAGACCGATGTGCGCACTTGAGTACAATTAAACGATATGCATAACGTAGGGTACTTTATGTTGATCACCTATTGTACACATTTTCGTTGGATAATCAGTATATTACTGTTAATTCTAGTAGAAGTTCATAGTCCTTAGTGACTGCTCAGTATTTATAAATTTGAAATCTCGAACTAATTAAGTATTGAATCTTATTGATATCTTCTGTTCTTAGCGACTTTTGTTGAGAATCATTGATACTTCTTGCTAACTTTGAACTATCATTATTGTTGTACCCTTGAGAAATTTAAAACTATATTGAACACCCTTATTGCTATATTTCTTGTTAAGAAAACTTGTTGCTCATTCTTGCTTTCCCTAAAAATATTTCAGTTAAGGCAAAGCAAGGCAGACCCTTGAGCATTGATAAGGGCAAGTGCAAAGCTACGAATTAGCTTCATATTTATTTAATTAGAAATATTATGAATATGTAAAGACCTTAATTGTGTTATGTATTAGTTATGTCAAAGCTATGTTTAATTATGTTTAAGGTCTGTAAGAGATGTTTAAGTTACGAAACCTTGGGACGTGAATGATTATATTAAATAAATGTAATCTATTATGTTATTTACGTTGCATAGAGATGTTATTTAGTCATTAGATTTGTAGTATGTGATGAACTGAATTCGAGACGCGAGTGGTCTGAATTTGGGGGCGTTACAGCAGCTGTGCTGCAGTTTAGCCTAGGATGGGCACAGCTGTGCCATCCCCTGGCCAGACCAGATTGGAAACTTTATTTCCCAGTTTACACCTCATTACTTACCATGTTAACACCTAACACATACACACGTTAAGAGGTTTGGGTCAAAGTTTGGTGCCTCTTGTGTTTACTTCAAGTTGTTTTTACACTTTATAACTTTATTGCCATTTATTTCACAGTTAAGTGAGTTCATGCAACAAGGGTTTAACTATGTAACCAATAATGATGTTAAACCACTTTCAATATATATGCTCACATGTATTCATCTTATCTACATATGACTAACATAGTTTATCACTTGAAAACTTACTTTTAAAACATGCTTGAATGACTTTTATTGTGTCAAACTAAATTAGTGCACTTATAGGCCATATTTAATGACATAAATAGTACTAGAATGCCATCCTACAAGTTCAGAGGATAGGCAATACAATGCTCATAGATACAAATTTACAAAGCATTCAAGTTCACTTTTAAAAGTCATTCTAGACTAAGTTAAAGCAACTCGGTGCAATTTAAATCTCATTTCATAGCTACTAAACCATGTACGTATGTTATCACGTTTAGAACTTTAAGTACAAAAGTTCCTTTAAGTTCGTTCTCAAGTTTCAAGTTTTCTTTAGAAATATACACTAAAGTGACTACGAGGTTCATGGTATTCAAAGGGGCTTGAAATGACATGTCATACCCAATTGTACATGTTTCTACACATGCTTATAAGGTCGAAATATAACCACTCCATGTTTATAAAACTCAGTTTGCAAAAATATCCGAGTTTGCCTTTGAAATCATTTTAAACCAAATCAAAGGAATCTAAAACATACGATACAACTTTGAATCTTATATCGTGCATAATTAAACTTCGTATACATGCTATCAAGGTCAGAACTTAAATGACTCAAAGTTCGTCAAGGTTTGTTTTCAAAATCTTCAAGTTTCTTTTAGAAAATGTACATTAACGTAAAATACGCAACTCATATATGCAAGGGAACTGTAGACCACATGTTAAACTTGTTTTCATGCATAACTAAGCTATACCAACATGTTAAAGCTTATTCGATTGTAGCAGAAAACACCAACATATACTGGTGAACGGCGCAGCTATGCTGTGCTGAACTCTGGGAGCGGCGCAAATGCGCTAGGACAGTTCCAAAGATAGCATCCGATGCAGCTGCGCTGGAATGAACTACAGAATGGGCGCAGCTGCGCCCTTCTTGGACAGTTCCAAGAATGACTCTACTTCTGTAGAACATTAAACCCATTAAAGAAATCCTTCATGTAACATGCTTAAACTAGTCACATTGCTTCTATACATGCATATGATACTCAACTAACATGATAACATACCTCAAATCTCATAAACAACCAATTTGGTAACTCAAATTCAAAGTTCATGCTATGTTTCCATCTTTTAACATGTTTAGCGAATTTCATCAGTACGGATTCGCTTCTAACTCAAATTGGTCTGTTTAAATTTCGTTGTTTTCGTGTTTAACTATATTATCAATATCTAACAATAATTTTTGGATTACAACAATCCTTAGCCATCAATTTTTAACTCAAAAGTAAGTATTTCTTGTTATTACTAAGAAATTGCAAGACTTAGGAATCAAGAGCATATATGTGAGTATTATTACCTCTTGATTGCTTGAATTTGCTAACTATAGCTCTTCAATCCTCCGATTGCTCTCAATTCTACTAACATTCCATAACCAAATTATCAGGTAACTTCAAAAAATGGGAAAGAGAAGGAGACTCTATTTATAGAGATTTCAATATCCAAATAATATCTTTGCCCAATGTTTTGAACTAGCAGGAAGAAGAAGAAAATGATGGACAATTATGGTTTGGTAGAATAGTGGCAATTCGTTGTTGAGGCCACTCCCCATTCATCATCACCATCAATTGAAATCTCAGAGATTTACATTGTAGGAGTAGCATAGGCCAATGGTCTATTTATGCTATTTATGCGTCTGAAGAGTTTTTGAGACACAGAAATTGAGACAATGCTTATTACTCTTTTACTTATCAAAAAAATAGTCTCCATTCTACTAAAGTTAATTCTTTTTGAGCTTATTAAATCAATTATAATGACTTAACATTACTAGATTAAATTGTGTTATGGGCACACACACACACACACACACACACACACACACACACACACACACACACACACACATATATATATATATATACATACATACATACCCACATTGTGACAACCCGAAAATTTAGAGGATCTTGAATGATTAAGTTAAAGTTTAAAGTTTAAAACCTAGAGTAAAAATAGAGGAATGATTTAAAAATTTTAAGAACCTATATGGTTTCCTATTTGAAAAAGAATTGAGAAAATAAGGGTTATGAAAATTCAAAACCTAGAAAGAGATTTTTGTATGTGAAAAAATTATTTAAAGAAATAAATTTCAAATGAAGATATATTATTAGATTAAATTAAATGTGTATATGTATAGATACATATATACTTAGAGATGTGTTATATACGATTTAGCTAAACAAGATGATTGATTATTTAAATTAATCATACAAGAATAAATGAAAAGCTTCATTATAATAAGTTGGTAGTAGTCAAACGTTAAAAATCTTATAAAAAAAGAAATAAGAACGTGGGAAGTCAGAATAATATATATGGCAAGCCATATGAAAAAGACTTATTGAATGTAGCAAACTGTATTAAAAGGGTTACTGGACGTTAAATTAAATGTCTAGTTTAATATGACTATATAAATCATTTTATGATTTATGAAGAATATGTATGTTTACGTAATATGGTAAATATATTAAATTATATTTGCTATATATAAATAAATTGATATAAACAGTTTATAATGTGAGAAAATAAAATTATTAATTATTTTCTATATGTGATGTGTGTATGTTTGCTGTAACTGGTAATTGGGAGTTAATGAATATATATTATATATGTATTTATTAAGTGGGGAAAAATAAAATTGTTGGAAACAATTTGCGTGATGAAGAAAAAATAGGTGGGTTAAACATATAATATTTATATATACTTTACCCAAGAGAATTAGAATAAATTCCTATTTGAAATTAGTTTAATAAATGAAGATATTATATTTATCGTAATATCTTAAGGAAGTAAATAAATTCTTCATTGAATTTATGTTAATGAGGTAAGGATATTATATTATAATATCTTGGGTATGTAAATAATTGTATTTGCATAAGAAATTATGTGTAGCATATTTATTTTACCATTATAAAATAAATATGTAATTTAAGTATGTTATGTTATGTTTTATATATCAAAGGAAAGATTTTGGCACATGGGAAATTTCATTTTCAAAGATTTGGAAGGTTTATTAAAGATAGGAAAGATAAATAAAAAGAAATCAGGTTACCGACATAGCTCGGGAACTAAACCATAATCAATTGTACGAAAGGGCAAAATGGACCTTTTGCTAACTTAATAAAGTATGTTAGTGAATTATGAAAGTTAAGGGAGAATTGTGTGAGTTAAGAAAATCTTAGGGTTAAAAACTTAATAATTGAAACATAAGAAAATATCTTAAGTAATATGCTAAGGAGTAAAGAATATTTTGAGAATATGCTAACAATATGTAATGGGATGATTTGCAAGCTTTTAAAGACGAGGGGAAGACTAAAGAAGACTTAAGTTGGGTGACCAACTTATAAGAAAATGAAAGTAACTTTTATATAAGCAAATTTCTTTTCTCTTGTAATCATTTCTCTAAACTAGCAAAAGAAAACTAGAGAGAGAAAGAAAAGAGAAAGGAGAGAGTTCAAGAGAAAGAAGATGAGAGAAGCAAAATAGAAAGAGAAGAAAGGGAGTGGGTCGACAGCACTATGGAAGGGGAAGGGGAAGAGGGAGAAGAAAGTTGATCCTTATGCCACCACACTTCATCTCTTATTTTGGATAAAAGAAATATAGCCGAAGATCAAATGTATAAATCCTAAATAAGTTTATGTATATTATTTTGGTTGTGTTGAATCATATGTAGAGTTATAATCTTGAACTCTAAAAATCATAGATCTACATGTTTTAGAGTGTGTTATGTGTAGATCTAGTCATTTTGGATTTTAACAAGTTTGATCAGAGAATAAAAATGAAAATAGTTTTTAAAACTTAGAAAATCTATTGGACTGCTGCCCCTAAATAGAAAATTCGGGGTTAGCTAGAGTGCTCTTAAAATTATAGGTTTTTGTTATGTTATAGTACACTAAATAATCTTTCCATAACCTCTGGAACGTATTAATTCTGACTTCGGAGCAAAGAGTTATGACCATTCAAAGTAGTCGCGTCAAAACTGTCTAACCAACTCGGGGCAGTCACCTTGCAAGAATTTTTCAGAATTCTGTGTTTAGAATTTGGAAAAGGTCAGAGAATAAAAGTTGTAGTCCCGTAAGTTAGCTTTGCGTCGGCTCATGAATTGTTCAAAAATGTTTTAAAATGAGAGAGTTATGACTGTTTTAGTGAAATAGGGTAAAGCTGGAAATGTTTTGAAAACTTTTGCGAGTGGACATTTTTGGGGCCTGGTTTAGGCTGCCTAGGAGGTCCAAAATTGGTGGGTTATATATTTTAAAAATATCCAACTATGGTACCTATAACATATCCAAAAATCAGATTAATCAGAGTTATGAGAAACACGGGAGAAAATGGTGAAACAACTAGTTTGATAAGTGCACGCAAGGCCAACAGTAGCAGCCAGGCAGCGCTCGCGCGTGCTTGCTGGCAGCGCCTGCCCAGCCGTGATGTGCTGTGGTGTTTTTTGACTTCCTTTTCGCGCACTGTTTTGATGAGTTTTCGTGATTCGTTTTCACGGTGTGAAATATTTCTAAAATAATATAACATGCCCAAAATTTCACTATTATATGACTTATGATTTGAGAATTTAAAATAAGCAAAGGTGCATGTCAGAACTTAAAAACGAGCAAACGTCAAGCATCGACGTGTCGAGCGACTTTGACGTTCGACGTTCCGAGTCACGTTTTGACGAAATAATAAGTCATAATAAATCTAATAAAGTCCTATGGGGCGAGATTTAACTATAAGTTATATTTTATGCCGAGAAACTTTTTTTCGGGCATAAATAAAGCAATAAAAATATGTAATAAATATAAATTACATATTTAAATAAAATAAAAATTATAGTTGCCTATAAAATTATTTTGTGATGCAAGGAAGAATGTAAAACCTTTGAAAAATTGTATTAATCATAAAAATGATATTTTGAGATTTTCGGAGCTCAAAATGAGGTTTTTGTACTGAGATTTACGTAATAGAATATGAATATATATATATATATATATATATATATATATATATATATATATATATAAACCAGAAATGGGAATAAAAAATAAAGCGAATGTGCTAGTGAGATAAAATATTTATATATGAGGCAACAGTCAATGTTGACTCATGAACGGAAAAACTGATGTAAAAAATATTTAAATTAAAGAAATATTATAGTAAATTAAGTTTTACTACAAAAGTTGTGCATTAGCTGTTTAAACTTCGAATTTATGAATAAAGGTAAAAGATATTTCTGAAATGGAATTTAAATGGTTTAAGCATCAAGATATTAAATATTTATATCTTAAAATGTGTAATGTGACGCCCCCAAAATAGGTCCATTCCATCCAACCCATTCTGAGTCGCCAAATACATGGTACAGAAATAACTACAACTTTATTATTACAACATATAAACTATTGCCGTCTAGACAATATCCACATACAAATAAATCCCCATCATAATTATTGATACATTATTTTAAAAAAATGGTGAGGACTATTAAACAACTCTCTCTAGAACCATCATTACATCCCCCGACTCGTACTCGCTACATCTCGTCTCCTGAGAAGAAAAAATAGAACAACAAGAAAAAGGGTGAGCTCAACTAGCCCAGTAAAGAACATTATGACTAAGATAATGTAAAACAAATTATTCTTAGTCTTCAACAGGAAAAAATCTGATAGAATACAATAGACAACAAGTTTTAGATCAACAACTGCAGCGGAAACAACAATTCATTAGAAGAGTTAAGTAGAGAATAAAATCTACTAACATCTATGAATTTAAAAGTCCATCATCAATATTTTATCCCTGTAACATCAATCAATATATATCTCAAATCATATCAAATATTCATCTTTGCACTACAGGCCAAAGATATTCATCAGTCGGTCATGTTCATCTAAACACCTGTTCATCTTTGCACTACGGGCCAAAGATATTCATCAACTGTTCATGTTCATCTCAACACCTGTACATCTTTGCACTACGGGCCAAAAATATTCGTAAAAATCAACCATCTTTGCACTACAGGCCAAAGATATTCAGTAACACCATCATTTAGGACTGAGGATGATGAAAAATATTTTAAAGGAAACGAATCCAGTAAAAAAAAATAACAAGTATTAAGGATTCGTACTTTAAACAATCTGAATTCAAAAATACTTCATAAATAATCATATTGAAGTAAAATTCAAGAATGATCAAAACATAGATCCAATCAAAGCTAGTATCCAGAATAGATATTTTGGACAAAAAGAAGAAATTTCATTTTTCGGTGAATAGTGTCGTATTCGTGAATAGTGCCGTATACGTGAATAGTAACTCCGACACCAAAAGATAGAAATTTCACAAAAACATCTTTACGCTTCGTGAATAGTACTCGTGAATAGTAACTCGTGAATAGTAACTCGTAAATAGTAACTCATGAATAGTAACTCATGAATAGTAACCCCGACATGAAAAAGTTCCAAATTTGATAAAAATTTCCAACCAACATTTCAGCATAATGATATTGAAGAAATAATATCATTTGAGAAGAAAATAACATCGCTTACCTCGAAAGACAGTACTTCTAGTTGAAACACCGAATATAGGCTATGATTTGAACTTGCACCGTATAGCAATACTCAAAGTATACTCAAAATATCACAAGAATACGCTCGATAATATATAGAGAGAAAACTTCAGTTTTTGGTGTGATTTTCAATTCTAACCTAAGCACCCTATTTATAGGAAAATGCTTAGAACACCAAAGTAGAAAATTTAATAAAATATAAATATATATATAACATTTTCCTACGCCCATTTTTTTAGCCCAAGATCAGCAACTCAAGTAGCCTACCTCTCAAAAAACATTTTTCATCACAAAAATCATTTAAACTCCCAAAAAATGAATTTAATTATTCCGAAACTTCAATAATTCATAATAAATAGCTCTTTTGCAGAAAAATTCGAAACTCGCGATTTTCCATAGAAAATTCAATTCTCTACAACTTTGCAGAAGAAAGTTTTTCCAAATTCCCAACAGAAATTGACCGAAATTCACAAATGGGTGATTTTACAGACTATAATCAAATTTCAGTCAATAAATGGGGTCCACCAACATGTTTAACATGTTTTAAACATTTATTGCAACAAAAATACTCTTTCTCCTCATATATCCCACATTCATTGTAAAAATATCACTATTATTATATTATTAAAATATAATAATATATTAAATGAATTATTTTATCAGAAAAAGATAAAATATTTATTTTCAACAATTGTCATATAAATTTTTTTTTCCATCTATATCCACATAAAATCAATATTTTCTTCATCATATGAATCAATAATTAATTATTCACAAATAATATTACAGAATCACAGTACTAGCAACCAGGCCGTTCCCAGGAAAGAGGGGGCTTTCCAATAAGAATTTCTCCTTACTGGCGCGCAATTAGGTGACCAAACCTCTCCTTAGACAGAACTTTCTAGACATTGCCAATAATGTTATCTAATAATATTATTCAGATAATATGAATTGCCAACAACGCGTATTACTGTGTTTTAACCACCGAGTATTCCAACAGTATTTACGGTAACAACTACGCCGTTTTTTATAAACAACTTATACTTGTCGTTTTCTTTTTCCAATCGCTTTCCGTTATGGGGCCCACAAAAGACTGCGCCGTCGTACGAATATTCCCCGACAGCAAGAATATTCCACGACCAAACGAATATTCCCCGACAATAATGACTATTTTATAACCACATGCTTATTTAAAATATTTGCGTATTTTACCCATAACTAACCACATTAATCAAATTCACCCTTACTATTTCAAAAAAAAAATAAAGGAAATTCCTTTTTATTTAAAAAATTTTCGGGGTCTTACAACCTCCCCTCCTTATGAAATTTCGTCCTCGAAATTGACGTACGTAACTGGTGTTTCAAAAAGGTAAAGATACCTCGCTTTCATTTCCTGTTTCCAACTCCAATGTCATTTCCTCTATAGCATGATTCCTCCATAAAACTTTAACTTGTGGTATGACCTTCGTGCGTAGGACATGCTCCTTTCCATCCAACATCTTGACTACCTCCTCGTACGTTAAGTCTTCGGCTATTTCGTCCGGTTCTAACTCAATAACATGGTTCGAGTCGTCCACATCGGTACATAAAAAAAACGTTATAAACACGTGACATACTTGGCGGTAAAACGAGTCTATAGGCCACAGTTCCTATTCGATCGAGAATTTCAAATGTATTAATAAATCGAAGGTTTGAGCTTTGCTCACATCGCCAATTCTCGCTTTTGAAATAACAACTTCTTGCACCTCCTTTTTCAAATTCATCAGCTCCAGTGTGTAGCTTGAACAGCTTTAACTTTATCGATTAAAGTCGATTGTACTCGTATATCATCACGTGGATACCTAGAGTTTTCATCTCCATCTCTATTATTTGTGAATTATACGAAATGAGTCTTTGACAATATCGTACTCATACTCGTATACGATCTTCTACTCAACACGTCAGCTACTACGTTCACTTTTCTAAGACGGTATGATCAGAACATGTGCCGAAATGAGTCTCCTCTTGAGTTCTTCGAAGCTCTTCCCACATTCCTTGCTCCATTCGAATTTTGTATCTCTACGAGTCAGCTGCGTTAATGGAATAATGATTCGAGAATATCCTTCAACGAATCTTCGATAATAATCAACTAAGCCTAGAAAGCTACGTATTTCGATTACCGACTTAGGTTGTTCTCAACTGTGACTCATATCCCAACCTTGGATAGCACGTTACAATGACACCTATCAGTTTACTATCGCACAAATATTGTGTCCCCTACGAAGAGTCTGGCTTCGGTGCATTCCACAAAGGAAGTCATAAGATAAAGGCTCGGGTACCAAATTCTATAGTTAAATTTTTAACTCCTGAAGTTCAATAGGAGCCATGAGATTTTTAGAAATGGGTTTTGTACCGGGTTCAAAGTCGATACAAAATGCAATATCACACTTTGGTAGTAAGCCAAGAAATTTTTCAGGAAATACATCAGAAAATTTAATAACAACAGAAATATCATTCAAATCTGACGTATTTTTGTTCAAGTCCATAACATGACTAAGAAAGCTTGACATTCGTTTTTCAATAAACAAATGGCTTTATAATTTAATATGAAAGAGTTTGACTTCAATGGTTTGGTTTCTTGAATTCAAATAATAGGTTGCTTAGGAATATGAAAACTAACAACCTTACGAAAGCAATCAATTTTGGCATGATGAGTAGTTAACCAATCAATCCCCAAAATCACATCAAAAGCAAGTATCTTTAAAGAGATAAGATCAACAGGTAATGTGATGGTGCCAACTTGAATCAAACAAGATTTCTAAACAACGGATGTAATGAAAGTTCCTCCTAACGGAGTCTCCACAGATAGGTCAAAGTCTAATTTCTCTGGAGTCAAGTTCAAACGTTGAACGCAAGCAAGAGAGATAAAAGAATGGGTAGAACCGGTATCTAGTAAGGTATAAACTTCGCAAGAATTATAATTAACTAACCCGTGTTAACTTCGTTCGGGTTCCTCGCATTTTGACCGGTCACGACAAACGCTCTTCCAGGAACCGTTGACTTTGACTTTTCTGGGACAACCTTTTGAGTCACCATTCTCGCTAGACTGGGTTTCGCTATCGTACACTCTCGAGCGATATGTCTTTCTTTTCCATAATTATAGCATACCTTAAACTGTTGTGGGCAGTTTGGGTTGATATGTCCCTCTTTCCCGCATTTGTAACATACGACCGGTGGTCTTTCTCCTCCCTTGGAACCAGTTGCTGCTGGTGCTGACGTCTTCACATGGTCGTTATTGAATCTCCTCTTTTTAAAATCTCCTCCCCACTCGCTTCTTCTTTTTTCATAGCCGTGATTACCACCAGAGTGGTTACCACCTTTGCCCGTATTCTTCTTTCTTTGCAGGTTATCGTTGTTCTGATGACTGCTGTCACCAGTATGATCCTGGTTATGGTCCCTCGATTGAACGTACTCGTTATCTCGCTCTAACAATTGAGCCATGTTGACAACATCTGAATAGATAGAAAATTTATGAGAAATGAGATACTGACGTATGCCGGGTTTCAAACCTCTCAGAAACATCCGCGTCATACGTTCCTCATTCTTCACCAAATGAGGTGTAAACCTGGAAAACTCCGCGAACTTCGCCTCGTACTGGGACACCGTCATGTTATTCTGCTCCAGTCTAATAAACTCCACTTCCTTCACATGAAGAATACTTTCAGGGAAGTACTTGTCATTGAACTGTTTCTGAAACGTCTCCCATGACATGCTGAGTGCAGCTGGATGGGTACGCTTCACAGATTCCTACCAGTAATCTGCCTCGTTACGGAACATAAAAGTAGCGAATGGAACTTTCTGTTCCTCCGTGCATCCCAAGACATCGAATATCTTGGTAATTTGTTTGACCCACGTCTCCGCCTTTCCCCAGAATTCTGGTGGTCCTAACTCTTTGAACTGCTTGGCTGTGACCACCCGTGAATTGCTATCATTTCCTCCTGTATTTTGAACACGAGTCTCCCTCGTCTGGTTTTGCATGAACTGCAAAAAGCTTCTAAACATCCCGTCGTTCATCGTCTGTTCAGTGGTGTTGTTCACAGGAGGTACATTGCTAGCCTGTTGCATGTTCTCGTCGTTGGTGAGTACAGGCGTCTCTACGGTCTCATTTACTCCATTGTTAACATTCTCAATCGACATTCTCAAATACTGTCATAAAACAACTGCAGCGAAAACAACAATTCATTAGAAGAGTTAAGTAGAGAATAAAATCTACTAACATCTATGAATTTAAAAGTCCATCATCAATATTTTATCCCTATAACATCAATCAATATATATCTCAAATCAAATCAAATATTCATCTTTGCACTACAGGCCAAAGATATTCATCAGTCGGTTATGTTCATCTAAACACCTGTTCATCTTTGCACTACGGGCCAAAGATATTCATCAATTGTTCATGTTCATCTCAACACCTGTACATCTTTGCACTACGGGCCAAAGATATTCGTAATAAAATCAACCATCTTTGCACTACAGGCCAAAGATATTCAGTAACACCATCATTTAGGACTGAGGATGATGAAAAATATTTTAAAGAAAACGAATCCAGTAAAACAAAATAACAAGTATTAAGGATTCGTACTTTAAACAATCTGAATTCAAAAATACTTCATAAATAATCATACTGAAGTAAAATTCAAGAATGATCAAAAAATAGATCCATCAAAGCTAGTATCCAGAATAGATATTTTGGACAAAAAGAAGAAATTTCATTTTTCGGTGAATAGTGCCGTATTCGTGAATAGTGCCGTATACGTGAATAGTGCCGTATACGTGAATAGTAACTCCGACACCAAAAGATAGAAATTTCACAAAAACATCTTTACGCTTCGTGAATAGTACTCGTGAATAGTAACTCATGAATAGTAACTCGTGAATAGTAACTCATGAATAGTAACTCATGAATAGTAACCCCGACATGAAAAAATTCCAAATTTGATAAAAATTTCCAACCAACATTTCAGCATAATGATATTGAAGAAATAATATCATTTGAGAAGAAAATAACATCCCTTACCTCGAAAGACAGTACTTCTAGTTGAAACACCGAATATAGGCTATGATTTGAACTTGCACCGTATAGCAATACTCAAAGTATACTCAAAATACTCACAAGAATACGCTCGATAATATATAGAGAGAAAACTTCAGTTTCTGGTGTGATTTTCAATTATAACCTAAGCACCCTATTTATAGGAAAATGCTTAGAACACCAAAGTAGAAAATTTAATAAAATATAAATATATATATAACATTTTTCTACGCCCATTTTTTAGCCCAAGATCAGCAACTCAAGTAGCCTACCTCTCAAAAAACGTTTTTCATCACAAAAATCATTTAAACTCCCAAAAAATGAACTTAATTATTTCAAAACTTCAATAATTCATAATAAATAGCTCTTTTGTCAGAAAAATTCGAAACTCACGTTTTTTCATAGGAAATTCAATTCTCTACAACTTTACAGAAGAAAGTTTTTCCAAATTTCCAACAGAAATTGACCGAAATCCACAAATGGGCGATTTTACAGGCTATAATCAAATTTCAGTCAATAAATGGGGTCCACCGACATGTTTAACATGATTTAAACATTTATTACATCAAAAATACTCTTTTTCCTCATATATCCCACATTCATTGTAAAAATATCACTATTATTATATTATTAAAATATAATAATATATTAAATGAATTATTTTATCAGAAAAAGATAAAATATTTATTTTCAACAATTGTCATATTTAAAAATTTTCTCCATCTATATCAACATAAAATCAATATTTTTCTCATCATATGAATCAAAAATTAATTATTCACAAATAATATTACAGAATCACAGTACTAGCAACCAGACCGTTCCCAGGAAAGAGGGGGCTTTCCAATAAGAATTTCTCCTTACTGGCGCGCAATTAGGTGACCAAACCTCTCCTTAGACAGAACTTTCTAGACATTACCAATAATGTTATCTAATAATATTATTCAGATAATATGAATTATTGCTTTGATAATGAAAAATACTGTGTAATGACAATTATTGAAACAACAGCAATATAAAATATCAACGCAACAATTATTGAACCAATAAAATAAAATACCCAACAGTAATTACTGTAACCATTATTGAGTAGTTCCTTCTTACGTAAAAATCAATAATTGGTGCAATACCGTGTGCTACTGTGCAACAACGCGTATTACTGTGTTTTAACCACCGGATATTCCAACAGTATTAACGGTAACAACTACGCCGTTTTTTATAAACAACTTAAACTTGTCGTTTTCTTCATCCAATCGCTTTCCGTTATGGGGCCCACAAAAGATTGCGCCGTCGTACGAATATTCCCCGACAGCAAGAATATTCCACGACCAAACGAATATTCCCCGACAACAATGAATATTTTATAACCACCTGCTTATTTAAAATATTTGCGCATTTTACCCATAACTAACCACATTAATCAAATTCACCCTTACTATTTCAAAAAAAAATAAAGGAAATTCCTTTTTATTTAAAAAATTTTCGGGGTCTTACATGTAAGACCTTTATTATTTATGAAACATATAAAATATTATTACATGATTAATAATATTATATAATAAATAAAATACTATTAAATGATTAATAATATTAGTAAATGATTTGAATATTATTAAATAATTAATAATATTAGTAAATGATTTGAATATTATTAAATGATTAATAATATTAGAATTAATAATAGTTGTAAATAATTAAGATATTACTAAGAAATTGAATAATAAATAAAATATTATTAAAAGATTATTAATATTAGACGAGAATTTAAGATGATGGTTATGTGATAATAATATTTTCAAATGATGATAATATTACTAGCGAGTTAAAGAATTATTCGATGTTTGATTATGTGGCTAAATGTTAGCTAATTTATTATTTGAGTAATAGTGTGGTGAGATAAAATGTATTATGCTAATGAGAGGATCGATCTTATAAATGATAGGTCTTTCGTAAGAGATTAAATTATATTACTTAGCGGTGATCGATGGTTAAGGCAAGTCTTCTAACTCAAACTTGAGTTATTATGTTTCAAGCATGCTAGTGGATTAATTATTGACAATTATTCCACTTTTTTTATTATTGATTCGCACTTAGTACATGTTGCATATGTACATCAGGTATGAAAGGTTGATCACCTTCATTACCATATGGTTCAGTTAAATTTGTTCATGGTTATTGTTGACCAGTTAACATAATTATTCAGTTATTTAGTTATTGAAGTTTTAATTCATGCTATTTCACAATTATATTACATTGTTGAAAACTTGAAAGCTTATTCCTTTTCAATCATGATATATCTTCATTGTACTTAAACTTGCTGGGCAAAATAGTTGTTCACCGTTGCTATATCATGATAACAAATTTCAGATATAAACGAAGGCTTGAAGAACAACAGTGGCAAAGGTGAATTCCAAGTGCAAATTATTATGCATTTAAAATTATTAAGTTATCTGATGCAAATGACATTGTAAACGTTTTAAGTTATTGAAGGTATGTATTAAGTTAAGGTTGTATACCTTGGGGATTATGTTCTAAAAGTTTATTATATAAATAATTTATGTTTATATCTTCCGCAGTATTTATAGAAATGATGTATCATAACATATCAGGTCAGGGGTTCAAGGGACTCAGATTTAGGGGCGTTACACACATATAGTAAGTATTCCTATATTTTAAATATACACCAATATAAAATCTTATATCCCATGTATATTGGGTTAGTCCAAATAATATTTTAATTAGGCTAAATATAATTTAGTTGGGTACTTTCAACCCATTATTTCCTATCACATGTAAACATCACAATGATTAATTAATATCAATCATTTATTCCCTTACCATTGCTTCTCTTTTAATAATTCCAATTAAACCTTTAGTATGGTTTAACTTTAATACTCATGCCACACAAGACTCATTTATCCCACTGTGTAGAGTTATATAATTCAAGCTCATAATCTCAACAATAAAATATTAGGGATCTAGGCCACGTTTGTCTTTTCCCCAATTCTATATTATTTTAATATTCATTGAATATAAAGTTTGTGTGACACACTTTACCTTAATGCTAAATTATTTAACTTACTTTAAATAATTGCACACTTGTAATATGTAGAACTACTATACTAGGCTTTATGAATTTTATACTCATAACACCTTTATTTACGATAACCATTTCCTTAGAATAATTAGTATGTACAAAACTAATTATTATACTATAATTCTTCAATTCATTTTCTTCCATAAATTTCCCAACACATTTTCAGTTAGCCATAACTTAAATATTAACTTAATACATAAATCTCTAACCAATATTTATTTATAATTATATTGATTCTCTTCTTTTATTAATCAATTATCTTTCAAATATTAACCCTTTTATATATTACAATACTAAGTAATATATTTATATTATCAAATTTTAATTAGCATATTACTTTCATCCTCTTATGTAAAAAACATTAATTAATTCACCGTCTTATATAAGTGAATTAATCGTTTTTTTAAATTAAATTTACTATTACGCCACTACCACAAGAGGCTTATAATTATAATCTTACGTAATATAACTTAATTAACCAATATTTATTCTTAGTTAATTAATTCCATAACTAATTCTCATCCAATTCATGGTTTGTTATGTCAATTAATTCTTGGACAACTTAAACACCAATTATGACTTTTATTACACATATTAATCATTGATATACATGTCTTGAAATTCAAATTTCACAACCTACTTAGAACCTTCTACAGACCGGCGCAACTGCGTTGATCATAAGCTTGGAAGTGGTGCAGTTGTGCCACCTCAAGTTCAGATGCAGACAAGTTCTGATTTAGTAGAAATAAGATCTACTTTTCTAAATACTTTTCACATACTTCTTAAATGTTAACTTGTCTAAAATTAATTTTCTCTTTGATTTCACATCATCTATTACTACTTTCTTTAATAATTTAAAGATTAAACTTCAAGTTTTAAAACTCTATTTTCCATAATAGTTTAACCAACTATAAAATTTCATTTTTGGTTTTCTTTCCACCAATAACACAAAATTCAAAATATATAACACCTATATATATTCTTATTCAAACCCGACACATCTTATAATAAGAATTTTATTTATTAAATTCTTATTTAATAGTGTTGAAAATTTGGGCTATCACATCATCTGTTGACATAATTGTCATTAGTTAAACACCATGTTTAACTATGCTTTCAATCTTTCGGGACATTACATTCACCCCTTCTTCACAGAATTTCGTCCTCAAAATTTTAACATACTCTTCTTCTCAACTTCTCTTCAAAGAAGTTCTTATTTTTTAAATATTTCCTAATCTTTATAACTCATCAAGGATTATGAAGTAGAACAAATAAATATGAATATAAAGATTCCTTTAAAACATTTCACATTCTTGTTGAGGGGTCATATAGACCATGAACTGTAAACTTAATTTAACGATAATTATCGTAAAACCATTCTTTACCGGTATGTTTACAATCAGAAAGAAAATAAACTACCTCTTCCATACGTAGGTGATCAACCTATCGAATAACCCAAAATCATGGGATTTGTTCACCTCAGACTTATTCATCAGATTCCGCACCAAAATAATTTGGTTTGGCACAACTTCTTAAGGAAAGTTTAATTTTCTTTTAACATGAAATACCATTTGTCTAGCCAAATCAAATAGCTTAGACCATACCAATAAATTGGACATCAATCAAAACATTTGTCTAGTCAAATCAATTGACATCGACTTCTTCTTTAAATTCTTTCATAATACTTCAAAATATTTTATGACGTAATGATACCGCACTATTTCACAGTACGTTGAGGACTTCGTTAGTTTATGACTTTGTCATTCTACATCATACCATAGCGGGTTGTTGATTCAAAGATCACATTCAACACTGGGTTCAATTGCATTAAAAACTCCATCTTTTTACCATCTCTGCATCATATGCACTAATGACATAAAATTCATTTTAATATTTCAATCAATTTATGTCTAGACGAAACAACTAGTATAGACATACAAAGAATAGTTCTTTTAAAATTCGTTGGTTCCAAAAATTTGAACCAATTTTTTTCTTTTCAAAAATGCACATATAAGCACAATTTCAATAAACTTCAAAATCTAGCATAGCCATATGATTTGGAATATCCATTTTCTCCATCTTCTTTCATTGTCTTACTTACGACAATTCTTAATCTTTTCTAGCATCTTCAATGCTAAGTATACTAAAAATAACTTGTTTTCAGTCTAAACGTTCATATACCTTAGTATAGTCCATCAACTTACCACATTTTATGTGTTTAGGAACGTACCACAACTATATGTGCTTAAGAGTTTATCTTTGCAATAAGTAATCCAAGAATAAATCAAGGACTATCCACATGCTCAGGGCTGAGAAACATAGCATATAACTATGAGTCACAAACTTTTCGTAAGTATGAGTTTCAAGAACTTTCACCTATCTTATTATTCTCTACTTATCAAATATATATATGAGAAAAGATTCACCTTCTCACCATATACATATTGATAGCGTGACATTACTATTCCAATGATTATCACTTTGATAGATTAAGTAGTTGTTACACCAAGCACAAACCCCTGTTCATAATAAAGGTTCATACAACTCAGCTATGAAATGAGTCCTCAATCGAAAATTTACAACTTCTAACTTTCTCTTTAACTAATATGAATTTTCTTTAATTCGTATTCTATCCTTTACAACTCTTCTGAGTTGTTCTTCTTGTACTACTTCATAGTACCATTCATTTATATCGTTAGCTATAAGTCATCCATCATTTAACAGAATATCTATTATTTATGATTTAATGTGATCACATGGTGATCTTCTTCCTAATCGTTTAACACAACAATTTTCTGGTCCTTCTCTCTATAATTATAGTCTTAGGTACTCATACTTAAGGTTTATAACCTATACACTCTGATACCAATTGTAACACCCCAAAATCCTGATATATTTTCACATCTAGATTTCGTACATCATGATTACATTTCATTCCAAAAATACATCATTATATCATTAAGAATAATGACGTATATATTCAAATCCCAGGTTCTATTACCTTAAAACCTCGTTCATTACAAATAATGATAATTACATTATTCTTTACATCTTACAATAGTGACTTTCATCTGCCACAAAAGATACATAATAGTTCATAAAACTAGTATATAGTTTAATTAAACTATTCTACATTATAAGTCTTAGCTTCCTCTTCACGCTCTTTCATATCATGAATGGCACTTCGTCAGGTTACCGGTCAACTTGATCTTTATAGGATCCTTAAGTTCATTCTATCGTCGTTCACTAAAAATGTTTTTATTTAAATCAAGTGTGAGAATTCAATTGCTCAGCAAGTCATAGCAGTTGAAGAATAACAACTCAAGAATCATGCATTCTTTTAAAATCTTCCATAACCAAACAATGGTTAAGAAGCAGCTTGAATAATAGGAATAAATATGATTCCTATCATTTAAAAATATTAGTCACATTCACTTTGAAATACTTTCATTCTTCTACCTTTTTTATACACATTTGTTTGGCTAGAATAATTAGCACAGACTTAACAATAACGGTTCATGAATAAACAATACTCTTTCATATTGAACAGTTCAATCACAGAATAGTTCATCTCATAGAAACACTGAAGTGTTAAAATTATGGCAGAAGGCCTTATACATTCTACCACATTGTACAAATACCACACATTTGCACATAGATAAAACTTCTCAAGTTCAACATCTGAGAAAGTTTAAGAAAATTACATTCATTTAGAATATGAATGAAGTTAGAAAACTTGCCTTATCACATAAGGAATAACACATACCAATTAGTTGTATATTCGACACACATATTGGTTTAAATTGAACTTTACTCCTTATGGTTCGCGTTTATAACCTTAGTTTACGTTACCAAACTCTAGCATCATTCTTTCGATTGTTATGATATACAGAGATGCTACAACCTTAAAATCATCTCTTACCATAGATTTATATTCTCATCTTCTTCTTATAAAATTTCTATGACTTAACTCATCCTATACATCTACATATGTGAAAAGAATCACATTTTCATCATACTTATTCATAACTCTATACATAGCGCACATCGAGTCTCTAATAGTATTCCATATAGTACGCTGAATGGTTTCCCACAAACAACTAACAAATTAGTTTCCCTCCTCATCTACACTGTCTTTCACATCGAGTTAGATCGGTTGCTAGTTCGTATTAACCTTTGTTCTCTAAAGGAATTATTTAGCCCATATACCGTACATCAACCATTAAAGAGTACGATTGTACCACAACTTAAACTTACCTTATCTGAACCATTAAAACTATAATGTTCGTTAAGTTATTTTCCCATTCCTTATGGCTTTATAGAAACTAAATGTCATACCTCAGGATTTATTAATTAATGTATAGGTCATATAGTTATTTTTATGCCGAGAACAACTTCAATGTTAAGACTACGTGTTTATAACTTTTACATATTTTATGTTACCGTATCTTCATATCTTACAACGATCGGTTCATTTGACTCGGAACGTTATTCAATTATTATCTCTAACTCGGCTTCTTGTTTAATGTTTATGTTATTCATTACTCTTCATTCTCTTACATTTAAACCATACATAATGTGTAGGTTATGCCCGTTTAATATTCACATACACTTTAGACCCTCACGTTAGTTAAAGTGTTTAACGCTTACATTTCATTCTAAAATGCTCTATCCGTATCACACTCAGACTTTCATTAATCTTATTACCCTTTGTTATAGTTTTCTTAATAATTAATATTATACTTACTACCTTCATCAACGTCTAAGTCATAGAACCAATGTATGCTTAGAACGTTTGCCCAGCGTGAATATGATTCACGAGGATCGTTTACGTATTCTGCGTTCATGTTGTTCTTCGTTTAAACCTCTCATGATGTCTAAGCCATACTATTTGTTGTATGCTAAGACTGATCATTCATTGCAACTACTTTGTGTTTACAACATCTATACATGTTACACTTAACATTCATTATGTCTTTTATAACATTTAAATGTTAGAAGTTACCATTATTACCCAACGTTCAAGGAACTACAGCTTTTGTAATCCCAAATGTTCACTTAACGCGAATACGGTTCCTAGATATCAGTTTTGTATTTTACTTGTATACTCTTTGTCTTCAATCTCGTTCAATCTTTCCATTCAACCTTTACTAAAGGTTTAAAGCACTTGTTTAAGTGTTACATTACATTAACTATATGTTCATTATCTCTCTGTACAAATCCCCCAAGAATTGAGAAGTTAAAAGCTCTTTTTTGGGCCTTTCTTTGCACCAGCGCAGCGGTGCTAGTTCCTTTTATTTTTGTTGGCATTGCATCGCGAGTTAGCAGTACCTGGCTTCCCATATAGGCGCTATAGTGCCCCATTCCTAGTTCATTCTTGCGCTACGACGCCGCTTCTGTTTCCCAAATTTTTCTGGAAATTTTTCTAAGTGTTCATCCTTGTATGAATCACCTACTTTGCAATCTCATAATTAATTCGTTATAACTCAGAACAAGGTTGTTCCAAAGCCATTTTCTTCCTCTCATTATGTACTTTAATATCCACCAGATAGAATTTTATTCTGGATCCGTTAACGAGCATTAATCTTAG
The DNA here is from genome assembly GCA_020205505.1 of Panax japonicus. Classification (NCBI taxonomy): domain Eukaryota; kingdom Viridiplantae; phylum Streptophyta; class Magnoliopsida; order Apiales; family Araliaceae; genus Panax; species Panax japonicus. The sequence continues at coordinate 28,475,532 of CM035108.1, read as the reverse complement.
CTTGAAAGTCCTCCCTCACTATGTTTTTTTAACTTTGCATTAAATTTTTGTTAGTCCAAAATTCATTCATAAGAACCAGGAATTCATTCTTTCTTGAATCCATGACCCACATTTTTAAAATTTTCTTATATTCTTATGAAACCCTACTCATTCGGGTTCATTAGCTTAATTTCTATATTCGTTTCATCTTTTACGAAATTTTGCCACAACTTCGTTATTAGCTAATTTTAATCTGTTCTTCATGAACGTTTCTCTAAATCCTAACCAAGTAATAAGAAATTAACTTATACGCGATGATTTTAAACTTGTCCATCAACAACAAGTTCTAACTACGATGGTTTTAAATTTGTTCATCAACAACGTTCTTCACGTTCTTCGCAAGTTCTTCGTGTTCTTCATTTTTAATCTATATTTTGATTACGATTTCACTTTTTCTTGGAATTTGGAGTTATAACTCACCAATCCTTCATTATTTCTCCGAATTGTTCATATGATTCATTCGGATCATTCAAATTCATCAAGAAAATCATAGTTCCTATGAAAACTTTTAGGAAATTTTTATAAACTAACTTCAATTTCTTCTTACTTCATTTTCTTATGATTTCAACAATATAAAAATCATTCTTAACATCTTCTACTTCTATTTCCATTAAGCTATATGATTTCCATATAAAAACTTAAAGAAAATTTAGATTAAAGTTAGGTTTTAGATTACCTTTCTTCTTTAATCTTCTTCCTTTAGGCGAAGCTTACGATTTGCTAGCTTTTCCTTTTCCTTTACTTCTTTATCCAAAATCTCTCTCTCTCTCTCTCTCAAGTGTTGGTTGAAATTTTCTAACCAAATAAATGAGCATAAGCTTGGTTCATATAAGCTTTTAAGGCTAGGCCGGGGAATTTTTGTCATTTGACAACTTTTTACCATTATACCCCCACCTCGTTACTATTCCCACCTCCTTAACGAAGCTTCTCCTGGAAGCTTCATTCTTCCGTATTTCGAAATTCGTCCGACAGTTTTAAAAACTGTGATTCTCGAAATCCAAATATTTTTGGATATTCTATTTTTCCTCTATATATTTACTTTTACGTATTCTTTATAAATTCCAAAAACTCAATGACACTTTTTGATTAATAGTATTTTCCTTCACATTTTCATAAAACATAGTTAAACGAATGAAAAGTAAATAACAGTACTTTTTGTTATTTTAATTTTGTTTAATTTCTACACGTTTTTTGAGAAAAACTTTCATCGGTTAACATAACTTTTTATGGCATATTACTGTCAAATCTTCGGTAGAAAGTCATTTCTATGTAACCCTTAGGTTTCGTCGGGTGAATAGTGCATATTTCGTCATTTTCTCAAAAAAAATATTTTTTCTCGAAAACTTTTATTTTCTTCTTGAAAATTCTTACTCGTTCAGTTTAGCTCGTAGCCAGAATCCTCCCATTTTATAATCATTCTAGGTCCTAGAATGATTAATAAACACATAACATAGAATATTATTAATAAAAAATAATTTTATTAATAACTAATTCTTTAAACTTAAATTATGGACAATCCGTTTTTTTTGGGTTGTCCCCCCCCCCCCCCCTTAACGAAGCTTCTCCTGGAAGCTTCATTCTTCCGTATTTCGAAATTCGTCCGACAATTTTAAAAACTGTGATTCTTGAAATCCAAATATTTTTGGATATTCTATTTTTCCTCTATATATTTACTTTTACGTATTCTTTATAAATTCCAAAAACTCAATAACACTTTTTGATTAATAGTATTTTCCTTCACATTTTCATAAAACATAGTTAAACGAATGAAAAGTAAATAACAGTACTTTTTGTTATTTTAATTTTGTTTAATTTCTACACGTTTTTTGAGAAAAACTTTCATCGGTTAACATAACTTTTTATGGCATATTACTGTCAAATCTTCGGTAGAAAGTCATTTTTATGTAACCCTTAGGTTTCGTCGGGTGAATAGAGCATATTTCGTCATTTTCTCAAAAAAAATATTTTTTCTCGAAAACTTTTATTTTCTTCTTGAAAATTCTTACTCGTTCAGTTTAGCTCGTAGCCAGAATCCTCCCATTTTATAATCATTCTAGGTCCTAGAATGATTAATAAACACATAACATAGAATATTATTAATAAAAAATAATTTTATTAATAACTAATTCTTTAAACTTAAATTCTGGACAATCACTACTACAAAACAGTAAATAGACAACGCGGAAAAAACGTTGTGGTTTCTGTCTGAAAAACGTAGTGGTTAAGGGTGTTGTCTATTTGACACCCTTACACAACGTTTTTAAAACGTTGTAGTTGAGCACAATACACAACGTTTTTTAAGAAAAAACGTTGTAGATTTGTTTTCAAAAAATTAACAGATGCTTAAAAACGTTGTAGAATGTATGATTCCACAACGTTTTCTAGATAAAAACGTTTTTGTTTAATATATCAGACAACGTTTTTAACCAATTTATACAACATTTTTAAAATGTTGCAGATAAAGAAAAAAAAGAAAAAAAAAAGGTTGTTCACCTATATTACCAATACACATGCAATATGCTAATGCCATGATATATAGCTAAAAGGTCTAAATTCTCATTTAAATTTAAAGCCAAAATGTATCAACCATTCAAAATACATGAAAATTGAAATTAGCAGTCTGCATGAAAATTAGAATACACAAGTCAGTCAGATCCCACTTCAATAATTGAGCAGCCCACACTTATTATGTCAACAGCAAAGGCATGACAATACATGGTTTCTTCCTCAAGTAATTGATCCTCATCAGGTTCTTGTGAATATTTGTCAAACTTGAATACCAGTTTCTAAAATCAGAAGATCCATGGTTTCTTTACCAACATGTTCAAGCACTTGCATTCCCCTGGCAGTAAAGGCTTTCCCAGTCTGTTCAATAAAGGCAGGATATGCAATTTGAAGGCTAAATTGTTAAGCAAAAATGAAATCAAAATTAATAAGCAATCTGAAGAGTGTTGTGCAAACCTCTATGAAAGATGGGGCAATAGTGCCTGCTGCAGGTAGACCACCATGATTGAGAGAATCAGCAAGATTTGCAGCAGAACTTTCCAGCCTAAATAACACAAATCAAAATCATTCAATTAAAATATGAAAACTGACAGCACCTTGGATATAAAAAGAACTGCATCTGATTGAATAACTTAGCACAGAAACTAGATATAAAAGTTAATTAAGGTCATTCCTTGGTGCCTTCATGAATTTCTTAGTGTGCAAAGCAGCCTTGCGTCTCTTGTCATCCTCGTCTTCATCATCCCCTTCTTTATCAGATGTTTCTGTTTCATCCTCGTTCGAAGATTCTGAGTATTCAGCTATGTTTTGCATATCTGCAATGCTTTTTACTGCTGTCTTAGCAGCTTCAGCTGTGTTTTGCATATCTGCAATACTTCAGATGAGGCTTCAAAGGATGTGTAAATTAACAAAACTACTAGCCAAAAGACAACAAAATAAAACAAATGTTTGGAGAAATAAGTTGTTCGAACCCAAGCAAAGTAATTAAGATCAGAAAATCTTGAGAAAAATCAGTTTCCAAATGTGCCAATCTATTTTGGGTTTTAATATCTTATATAGTACAATATATTTTGCAATAGTCAAACTTAAGAAAACTCAAACAATTGAATAAAAATTGAAGTCTAAAACAAGGTGAAATATTAAATTCAAACCCAAAGAGGGAGATAAAAGAAAATTTATGAGTAGCAACTACAACAAGAGAGTAACAATTATACCTTGAGCCATTATCTCCAAGACCATGTAGCCAAACTATTGTAGCTTGGTGTTTCCCTCTGGGCCTAGCTCGCCACATATGTTCTTCCAAATTCAAAAGACCTTCTAGCTGTTCTGCTACCTGAAATTGGTCCAACAACATCATTACTTCAAAAGCATACAAGACCAACTTACCAATTAAGAAGAAAGAGTCTAGAAAAAGGAATGTAACTAACCAGAACCAAGAGAAGAATTTGTGTAATTCATCCTGTCAGGGCGAGCGAGAAACTCCACAACACCCGCCTTCACCAACAATCAAAAAATATAATCTTGTTTTCTAACTAACTTGTTTGCAGTATCAAGTAATCACAAGTTCAATTTTGAAAGAAGCACTCTCATTTTCCAAAAAGAATCCTAAGAAGTATTCTTCATTCAAGTTATCCAAAATCCAGCAGTACTTAGAAATAATAGAAGTATGGAGTATGTGAACCAACTATGCAACTCATAGTCACTAGACATGGATAATCTTAGCAGGTTTGAGCTTCAATGAACAGAAAAACTTGCATTAGATAAAATGATCCATTCAATTTAGGCACCAAGAGAGCAATAAAAGCAGCTACTTACAGAGATTTTGCAAATAACACTGAGCATGATCCAACAACACCTGAAACAATAGCATCGGAAAAAGGAAGGAACAAATGCCAATAGCGAGCACTACTACAGCTGAGGCTTAGATTAGTACTTAAACAAATGGAATAACAAAGATAATTACAGTAAGTAAGGGGGACTATTCACCCGGCACATGAGAATCGACAACTGTGCTTTCACTTGTTACCTAATTTTACACCTCACTCAAGTCATAAAGAAGGAGAGTAGGAGCACAAAGAAGCAATAAAACACACAGAAAACAGAAAAGCATAATTCAAGACCATGTCATAAATATCATACCAGGCCTGAAAAACACTGAAAGCCCAAAATCATAATACACAGCTAATACAGATTAATTTCCAGAAGTCCCAAATCATAATACACAGTATTACAAAGCTCTAATTTCTTATGCTTCCAATATTTCTTAACAGCTAAACTGGCATCCTGCAAGTGCATATGAGCATTTGCACATCAAGGATGGGTGGCGATATTGCCAAAGCTAACATACCTTTAAATTCAACAAAAAAAATTATAAATATTATAGGAAGATATAATAGATACAGAATAAAAATTACTTACCATTTTTCTTCTTAATACCTTCTCTCCGGCGCTTCTGATTCCTCGCCCAATCGGCAAGACTCTGACAACCTTCACCATCGAAACGGGTCTCCGGGGACTCGGCAACAATCTCGATCTGTAGAGTCCGGTCGGAGAAGTTGCTATCGTTGAAGGCGAATCCAAAATCACTGTCACGGCCACCTTCCGACAAGTAGTCGGAGTCCATCACGGCCATTCGAGGATCAAATAGATCCAAACTCGAATTCTTCATTTCTAGCTCAAAATCTCACTCACTAAAAACAAAGCACACATAATTATAAAACCCTAGAAAATATATAAGCTCTGTGGCGTTGTGGTGAAGAGGATGTAGTGAGACGAAGGAGACTGAGAGAGTAGTCAAAGGCGTTTTCTGATCTTCTCTAACTCGAATTGAACTCCGACTGAAACATCGTATGCGCCTCCTCAGCTGATGGCCATAGTGGTAGCTGATGTTTGGATCGTAGGAGAGTAGGAGAGAAAATACAGAGATAGAAGAAACTAGATTTGCTTTAATTTTAAATTTTCAATTCCGTGTCTTTTTTTTCAGCTCCGTGTTTTTGTTCATAGATAACGTTTTTTAAAAAAAACGTTATCTAATTAAAACAAAAAAAATGCCCTTTTAAATAGATAACGTTTTTGCATATATATCTACAACGTTTTTTAAAAAAACGTTGTAGAAAAAAATACCACAACGTTTTTATAAAAAACGTTGTCTATTAAGTGTTGTCTATTAGGTACTTTGTACTGGTGAATCCGTTTTTTTGGGTTGTCCCCCCCCCCCCCCCCGAACAACACACAAAAAAGAATGAAAGAAAAATAATTCAAATATGATGTCCAACTACAAAAGTTTATGCAACTGAACCACAACATCAACAGTAGTTGGTTATGATAGGCATGGAGTTGAAGTTGATAAATGGTCCAATATTATCCCCTTCAACAGCATGACTAAATTGGTACCTCCCCTAAACAACACACAAAAAAGGAAAGAAATAAAAATAATATGAATTATTAAAAATGAACTCATTTTTTTGGAATATGATTTCCAACTACAAAAGTTGTTGCAACTAGACCACAACATCAGTAGTAGTTGGTTATGATAAAAATACAGAAGAACATGATGTCCAAAAGATGTGTGTTGTGATGTTTAACATTCTTTAATCATATTTTCAATATATATATATATATATATATATATATATATATATATATATATATATATATATATATACACACACACACACAAACACACAGGATCCTGTCCGGACTCCCGGACAAGTCCTAAAATACGGACCCTATTTTTTTTATTTTTTTTTCCAAATCACACCCAAAACACTGTATTATGTAAAAATTCCAGTTCTATAATTTACTAATATATATACCCATGGGCGGAGCCATGTATAGGCTAGGGTGGGCTTTAGCCCGGGTGGAATTTTTGGAAAATATTTAGTACTTATATATTTTTAATAGTCCAATTCAATATTATTTTCCTATTTTCTTGTATTAAGAAATTGCTTAGGGTTCTCATCTGTCTTTAAAGGTTTGTACAATAATTTTTAATTAGTGTTTATGATTTTATCCAAGTGTTTTTTCCCTTGTGTCTTCATCTTTATTCTTAAGATATAGTTCTGTTTATTTAATCTAGTATCCTCAAAGACTTTGATGTCCTTATTTTTTTTACATCCTGGAGGGAGTAGTTTTTAATGCTATGTTGGCCTCTATCTTGTTTAATTTTGATGTTTACTTGTTCATGCATCATTTGTTGCTAATTGTGGCACATTACTAAGATAGGAGTACTTGGTTGATATTATGCTTGTTGTATGCCATGCTTTGACTAATTTACTTATCTAGGTTTTGAAATCTAATGATACTATTAGCATTCAGTATGTTATTTTTCATTATAATCATTCAATATAATCTTTCAATTGAACCAATTTTTTTTGTTAAAAATTCAGCTGTTAAACAATCTTATAAGCCACAATGGAAAGTAAAGGAAGCAAGAGAAAAAAACTTTGTTTCTTTCTTTAAACCAAGAGAAAGTGCATCAACAACAACTAGTTTATACTTGTTAAATTCGTGAATTTGAAATAAATAACGTATTGAAATTACTTTGTTGATATGATGGGAGGTTATATATATGCTAATTGGAGTAATAAGGATGAAATTTTTGGCTAAGCTCCTCTATTATATATGCTTATGAAATATGGAATTTTAGAGTACGCCTTTAAGTTGTTTGAAATTTTACCTCTAAGAGGTTGTTATGCTAAAACTTGTGAATTAGCCAAGGTAACCTTTATATATATATACGGAAAGTTTCAAGAGCATAATTCTTAAATAGCATAATGCCTTAAATAGCATAATTTTATCAAAATGACGTAGTTTTGTAAACACGCGGTGGCATTTTTGTAAATACCATGCCACCGCGTATTTACAAAAATGCCACCGCGTGTTTACAAAACTACGTCGTTTTGATAAAATTATGCTATTTAAGGCATTATGCTATTTAAGAATTATGCTCTTGAAGCTTCCCGTATATATATATATATTGAATTTATGATCGATCTTGGTGGGACAATTTCTTGCGGATATGGTTGATACTTAATAGCTCAGGGTAACAAAAATTCCTAGCTCCGCCCTTGTATATACCTGGTCTGATTATTTAGTTTCAGAAAAGCATGCATCTTGCATACCTAGTCCTTGAAAATGTCTAGCCCTGGATTGAAAAAGAAAGGAGCAGCTCAAACAAGAAGGTATGTAACCTCACAAAATGTTGAGGTCCTTGGGGATAACATAGAAGTTGAACTTCACTCAATCGAAGGGTGACATCCTCATGTAAGAAGAAGAATTATGACGTCGTTAACTCCTCCAAGAAGTCCAATCACAAGATCACAAGTTCGATCTACTCAACCATCACATGTGCGTCTAACAAGAAAATTACGTGCAATGTTTGTGCGTTCACCGAATTTCCATGATGGTCCTGTGAATGAAGTGAGTACTAATAACACCATAGTTGGTGAAAACTTTTCCCAACCAGAAGAAAATGGGTTGACACCGATGTCCGGTGAGCAAGGGTCTTCAGAAGGGTCTGGACGTGTGAGTTTTTTTGGACCTATTTAGTTAACATATGCTATACACTTTTGTATATATATGATATACATAGTTTTCATTGTCTTGTTAATTTGTTTTTTCCTTTACTTTTTCATATCAATTTTTTTTAATAGCTTCATCTTCAACGAAGAATATACGCGGACCTACTTGCGGTATTGGACTTGAGAAGCTCACAAAGGCAAAAGGAAAGAAGTTGGTTATCACTGTGTCACTTAGTAAAGGGAGGCCCATAGATCCTGTAGAATCTGCTAAGTTATCGTCGGAGATAAGATTGATGGTCCGCCACGACCTCCCAATGAATACAAAATTCAAGGTTATTATAGAAGGAGTAATTGAAGAATCATTGTCGAGAGTTGAAGTAAGTTGCAGAAAATTAAATTATGTCAAATATTGTTATACTTAGTTTTTATTTCAAAATGCTAAATTTTATTTTTGAAAAGAATCTCAAATCCAATAGTTATGGATATGAGGGGAACCATAGTATATCAATCTAAATACATCAAAAACTCTTACAAAAAAACTGAATAAAACATGGAAGCATACATAAATTTAGTGCTATTTTTCTAGATATCATCTTGTTTTGATCTGATCTATTTGTCCTTTTGGATTAGTTTTTGTTTTTTGTGTTGTTTCAATCCCTAAATTAACTAAGCTTACTAAAGTATTCAATTGCTCTCTTTAAAAGTAGTATTGATTTACTTTAGCAGCACGTTCGGGAAGTAGACAGTAATATATGGTCATTTTATGTTTGTTGCTAGAAATTCAGTGTCATGTAACTCATAGCAAGAAATACTTACTAAACTTGAGTAAACAGTGAGACTCACAAATATACATATGGTTCTTCACCTTATAGGTTAAACATTTCAATATGCCTTCAAACTCTAGCTGGAGTCGTTTCATAGCTATGTCCATCACATTGATTCCTCTAGTCTGGTAATCTGTGATCATATCTATAACATTAGTGAAGATACAGTTTCTTTTTTTAAAATCCTCCTTAAGTTGGGTGTTGTGAATTTAGATCGAACAAAAAACCTCAGATATAAAACACATGGCGCCTTTTTATCCTATAGTCGGTCTACTGACTTCATTCAGTTATAAACACTTCTATTTATTTTATATTCAGTCGGTAATCATTTGAAGATAAGGATAATTTATAGAAGCCCCAGTGAGATTGCAATAACTAGTATCTTTTGTGTGTCTTTTATGGCTATTTGGCTATTAATAAGCAATTGTTGTCCTAAAAGTTGGCTATTAATAAGCAATTGCCAAAAGCAGCCTTGATTAGGCACCAAACTAATGCTCCTAAATTTGATGATCCTCCAACAGAGAATCTACAGAACATGATAAAAAATGTTATACTATGCTTGTAACTCTACTTTTACAAATATCAAAAGATAGTATGTTATTATAAGCTTCTGTAATTTAAAGTTGAAGCAATATATAGAAAATATTCACATATCGAATGACTGATCAATTATAGGTATCTTTACAATTAGTAGTCTTTATAGGTAGACTTTGCTACTCTCATTGCTTTCTGACTCCTACATCCCAACAACTTGTTAGGCCCATTTTTTGGCGCCTCTTTGATACCTAAATCTTTTTAGTTGATGGTTTTATTGGTTGCTCATTTGGAGATCATATCTCCTGTAATGTTGACATGATCACTGTGACGCCCCCAAAATAGGTCCACACAACCCATTCTGAGTCGCCAAATATAGGGTACCAAATTCAAATATAAACTTTATTAATACAACTGTCGTGCAAAATACGACAACATATATGATGTGAGTTTTAATACAAATATTATCTTGTAGACAATATCCAAACTCAAATAAAGTCCTCATTATAATTATTGTTACACTATTTTAAAAAATAGTGAGGACTGCTAAAATAACCATCTTGGACCATTACTCCACTCCCCGACTAGTCTCAGCTACATTCTCGCCTCCTGAGAAGAACAATGGAACCAAAAGGAAAAGGGTGAGCTCAACTAGCCCAATAAAGAATATTATAACTAAGATAATATAGAATAAATTATTCTTAGTCCTCAATAGGGAAAAATCTAATAGAATACAATAGACAACAAGTTTTAAAATACAACTGCAGCAGAAACAACAATCAATTAGAATAGTCAAGTAGAGTATAATATCTACCATCTTCTATAATTTTAAAGTTAATCATCAATATTTTATTCATGTAACATCATTCAATAAATATTTCAAATTAACGAATTATCCATGCACTACGGGCCAAGGATATCCGTTTGTATCACCAGTGGTCGTGATCATGTCAAACACCTGTCCATCTATGCACTACGGGCCAAAGAAAACATTCACCACAAACTTTATCTGTAACATTAAAGGTTATGATTATACCAATACATAATTCCTGGTCATAATCATACCAATCAATAGTCCATCTTTGTACTATGGGCCAAAGATGACTTTCAACACAATATAAGCATGATTATAATGATATAAAGATTCAATCAAGTGAGATAAATGATAAATATTAGATATTTATAATTTAATTTATCCAGAGTTCATGTAACAACCCAAAATTTTAAATTATAATTTTAAATATTTATTAAATTATATAAATATTTAATTAAAATATTTATTTGATGTGTTACTGTTGAATAAATATTTGTTTAATTTGATTTGATTTCATTAATTATTTGTTAAATAAATAATTAATGAGTGAAGAAAATTAATTATTATGAGATAATATTCTAAATTAATTTAATAATTAAATTAGAGAGTTGATAGTGATTAAATGAATTATTATAATGTCTTAATTTAATTTGGTAATAAAAGTGTGACAATAAACTATGCTATAAAGGGTTTTTAAAATAAATTAAAGGAGTTTAATTTAGTTTTTATCAAACAAGGCTTAAAGATATTAAGTCTTTAATTTTTAAAGAGTTATTTCCAAACAAAGCCTTATGGCTTTTGGATTTTTGATATTTGAATTTGTAATAATACAAAAAAATAAATAAAATATAAATAATATATATATATATTTATTAATTTTGGTAATCGGTAATTTAATAGGGTCATTAGTAGAACGTCAGTTTTAGACGTTTGAAAGTGTGTGCGTTGAGTTGGGTTTATTTTATGTAAAATGTATTTGGTCTAAAGCCTAAACCTAAGAAGAAAGGGAAGTTGTCAGAAAAGATTACAGAGAAAAGAAATTTGAGAGAGAATAGAGTGAGTTGAGAGGAGAAAAGTGTAATTCAGTTAATATATGCACACCTAGAGGGGCGGTGAATAGGTGTTTAAGCTTAAAGTGATAAATAGTGAAAACTTTTTGAAATTTTTTGCTGTATAATTCAGACAGCTACACATGTCTGCTTTAGTGTTTGCTTTAGCTTATGTTCTTCGTTTCTTATTATCAGACAGCTAGACCTGTTTGCTTTAGTGTCTGGATAGTGGCGTTAATAACAAAGAAGTGCAGAACGTGAATGACAGTTAAAGAGATAAACAGAAGTAAAAATCACACCAAGATTTTTACGTGCTTCGGCCCCTATCCTCTATCTAATGGCCTAATCAACGTCCAATACCAATTGGTATTGGAGACTCTATTTATTTCAATTTAACTTAGTTAAATACAAAATAACTCCTTGTTTGAGAAAGCTTTCTGTTGGACACGACTGGCCCTTCTTGCACCTCTGCAATCCTTCTCACCACTGAGACCTCTGCACTACTGCAACCTTGAAAGCTTGTCTACAAACAGATCCTATCAACTCTAGATAGACCAAGCCGATACACGGCTTAAACTAAGAACAAGGATATTAATTACCAACTATCAAGTTTCTAGCATAATACAATTTAAGGACAATACAAAAGGGTTGCTCGAAAGAAAATCAGAATCGCTATTGAATAGAACGTATGAGACTAATAAAGCTTTTCCAAGTTCTTTCTTCCAATAGCCGAGCAGGAGAGATATATATAGTAGAGCTTCCAACGGCTATGAGAGGGCTGATTCCATGAAATCCTCAGTCACAAGAAATCAGCACCAAATCGATAGATATATTGTTTCCTTGATAAGCTCAACCTAAAAGATATGATATCAATCATCTGTTCTGAAGGGATGCGAAAGATATGGTTTGTTAACAATATACTATATTTAGAGCATATACCTTTTGAAGCTTCTAGTTCAAATTTGAATTAACTAATCAGTTGACCAAATTTCATTCCCTGTCAATCAATTGAGATGAGATTACAGCAAGCATGCAATATAGATTTATATGGACTGTTATATGTTACCATAATGTCCACCCACAATCCATGCATATAATATAATATTATATACTGCCAATATTTATGCATATTATATTATCATAATTACAACCATAATCCATGCATATTAATTATAATATTATAAAAAACCATGAACCATGCACATGTCTAATATACTTAAATTAGTCATCATTCAAAATATCATAAAATCAAAAACCAACAAAAAGGTCTATGAAGTTGCAAGTTTGTCTGTGATTGGCAAGGAATACCAAGTAATTGAAGGTATTTTTCTATAACCTTAATATGATATGTATATATATATATATATATATATATATATATATATATATATATATATATATATATATATATGTTATATGACATAATTCCTAAAGTCTCTGTGTTCTTGATTGTAGTATAAAGTTCTTTACAAAATGTTCTGTAATCCAAATTTTTATGATTGGTTAATAAATTATGTATATATTGTAATTGTGATATTATAGCTAGCATATTTATATGATTGTAGTTGATTTGTATGCTAATTTATGTTCAAAAAGAAAGAAAATGGTTTTACAGTGAACGTATGTATGAACATGACTTGTAGGAGTACCAAAATTGATATTTAATTGTGAACTAATAGATAAATTGAACCTTGAATATGTTAATATGTTAAGAAATGGAGAAAACATAGTTCGAATGAATCAATTTGGTGTATAATTGTGGTTATCGTGTTAATTTTGTCAAACAATTTCAAAAATAGAGTTTTGGTTTAAAACATGGCATTCAAGGATTTAATTTTCTGAGATTGTGGTTTAGTTGTTTTGAAATCAGTATATATATATATATAATGGGTAATGATTATGAGTAATCTATGTAAGTTATATGTGCTAGCAGTTCTTAAACAGTTAAAAATTAGCTTTGTTCTGTTCTTCGTGCTCGGTTCTGTAATTCAGCGCCTTAGCGCCAAAGTCAGAGTTGCAGCACTGATCTCGCGTTGCAGCGCCACTGCCTGGCCTAGGCATCGCGCCGCAGCGCCAGCATCGCACTACAGCGCCAGTCCTCGGCCTGTGCCTCCCGCCACAGCGCTGGCACCGCACCGCAGCGCCAACCCCAGTATAAATTGTGGCGTCGCAGTGCCGTTTAGCAGAATGGCCCAGAAAATTATTTTCTTTTACACAGATATTGTAATTATTGATATGATGTAATATTATGACTGTTAAAAATGTAATTTTTGTTATTGTGATATTATAGTGCTAAGAATGAGCACATAATTAACACTTAACGAGTTTTGTTGCTAATGTAACTTGACTATGTGGTTAAAAATCAGGCCATACATGAAATAGATATTTATTTGTATATAGAGTCTTTGTAGTGACTAATTGTGTCCTAATGACATGTGATTAGGGTATTGTGAATCAAACTGTTATGGTCTACCTTACACGCAAGGCAAGTTTTCTAACCCTAAACTTCCTTTGTGCAAGTTTCTTAACCCTAATTATATCGTGCAAGCTCCTAAATCTTACCTTTTGATATTGAGCCAGTTGTTTTTCTAATATTTAACTTGTTATTTAGCATGCAAGTTTCTAAATTCTGATACACTAATATTGAACAAGTTTTGTCCTTCAATTTACTATTTGTTATGCATGCTCAATACTCAATTCTGAATAAGATTTTAACCTTAGCTTAATATTGTTCAAGCAAGGTATGTTATGTTATTCAAGGCTTATACTTTTAGTTCATTCCTAAAGCATGACTTTACTATGTAATGTTGATTCATTTATGACTTATTACATAGCGTATTTTTACTACATTTTATTCAACTAATCCTTAGTTGATGTTCGATAAACTCTAAATTACCTTAAAACTTATCCAAACCAAACTTACTTTGGTGCGGACTTGTATTCTAAATACTGAGATGAACAACCCTATTACAGGGGATAACTTTACGCATAGCGTTTAAATATTTGTGCACAATTCATTGTACGAATAGATGACCCCCCCCTAAGTACGAGGAGTCCCTATAGTCTTATAATTGTAAAAGTTTAAGTTGAAAGAACACTTATAACTATGGACATAGTTCGTGATCTTTTGACTCTCAATAATATAATTCACATTCTGTTCTTGATTATTATTGATGAAGTACCTTATTCATTTCTATTGAGCTTATTCATTTGGTATTTGATATGATGTTTATTCATTGTCATTTCAAGTGAGCATTGTTTGCTCACTCTTGCTTATATAATTATTACAACTAAAGTTGAGAAGGTCGATGAACCTACAACCAGTAAAGGGAAAGGGAAGATAAGCAAGTATTGAAGACTTGTAAACTCGTTAGCTTTAATGTTGTTGGACTTTATTTTAAATCTTGTGATGTATTTATTTAATTTTTCTGCACATGATGTTTGTAATTAAAGGTTTGATAACCTGGGAGATTTTGTTGAAATTATTGATGTAACCCTTTAATGGGGAGGTTTATTATTATACTTTTTTATATTTGGGTAGTTAGATATGAATGTTTTTATCAAGTGAGCACCAAATCTGGTGGAAATGAAGTACCTGGATTTGGGGGTGTCACAAATTGGTATCAAAGCTTTAGGTTATGAAAAGATAGTGGTGATAAACTCTTATCGAGTTTTAAGGAAGAAGTAATAAAACACTTATGTGTTTATGTGATTATAACTTATGTGCTCGTGAGTGTCGAGTAGTAATGATTAGTAATTAAAACTTAAAATGTTGTTGTCAGGATGGCTAATATAGGAGAATCCAGTCAGGCTAGGGAGGAAGGACCCCAGATGCCTAGAGAAGAGGAGCCTCGAGATATCCAGGTGGTTTGGGAACAACTACTGCCACGGGAAACTTCTTCGTTGGTCACAGTAGTTGAGCAGGAGGGGTTACCTGATGAGGATGATGAGATAGAGACGGAAGAGGAAGACCATGTTGAGCTGCCACAGTTGAATGAAGATGAGGAGGACGAGGAGGAAGAGATTCCACTTAACTCGATCTCTGCTCGTATGTACGACGAAGTATACAACCGCAATGTGGAACTTCAGAACAATGTCGAGGAGTTGAGAGAGATAGTAGCTGAACAACAGACATTAATGGCGCAGAAGGACAATGAGATCCAGGATTTAGAGGAACGTCTGACTAATGTCGAAGGGAAGCTGGTTCACACTAAAGAGCAACTGATAGAGGAGATCGCAGAACTGAAGAACAAGCTGAAGGAAGAATCTACTAAGAGGGCAAGAGCCGAAGACGCGTACAAATAAGCTTTTAAACGAGCCGGAGTAGCAGAGAGAGATGTACAAGTGAAGAAGATCAAGATGGAAGAGATGGATAGTGTTTTCAACACTGTGATCAATCGAGCTCAAGATCGAGTCATGGGTTACCCGATTCAGTTCGAGACACTGCCATCGTACAAGTCTTTTAATTAATCATTCTTACTTCTTCTTAGCATACAAGTCCTACCACTACTCACTTCTCTAACAATTGAAGAGAAAGAGATTCATGGTTTAGGATCTTACCCTTGAAGATCACTTAATTAAGCTTTGTTCTTCTTCTCACTTCTTGAATTATAAAATCTAGCTTTTCTATCTTTTTCTCTCTAACCAATAAGTACTTATGATGTTCGATGAAATGAAACAACCAACAAATGAGCTAGCATCCTTCTTATTTATAGAAATCACAAAGTGAGGCCTTAATAGTCAATAAACCATCCACCTCCTTAATAACCTCCTTACTATTCATTACTTAAGCACTAAGTTAACTTGCTCATCACATTATTTTCTTGCTCACCACTTAACTTATCCTTTACTTAGCCCTTAAGTTTACTTGCTCACCACTTATAAGCACTTTACTTAGCCATTAAGCATAAGCACTTTAGTTGGCAATTACTTAACTTATCCTTTGCTTAACCATTAATTTTACTTGCTCATCACTTTGGATCACCCATGGGTTGCCTCATGGTTCATGCTTACCCATTGGATTCTTACTTTGGGCTTTACATTCAATTAGCTTAATTAACTTAACTTATACTTAGGCTTGTATTTAACAAACACTTGAGCTTGTTCATTAATTCACTTTGGACCTTAACCATTAATTCCAATTGGACTTAACCATTCCTATACTTGGGCTTGTACAATTCCTAACAAATCCAACAAGTCCAATCCATTTGGCTTAAAGCCTTATAACGTATAATCTACGTATTAATCTCGTATTCCAACTCGTATACTTATTCATATACGACATACCATCATTCATACATACTCGTATATTACCTCGTATTATACTCGTATTCATTACCTCGTACAATATCTACGTATTATACGATCATCGTTTTAATTCGTTATACGCATTTTATTTCCTTCTCAAAAATTACTTTCCATAACCGTTAGGTTTTAAGTCCGCAAGTGAAAACTTTGTTTGCCATAACTAAAATATTATTGGATATTCCATCTCATTTTAGAATTCTATCATTACGCATTTCTCTCAAGTTCAAAAATAATTCCCGAGCAGAAATCCGTGAATAGTGTTTTTACGAAAATTTCTAGGAAAACTTTTATTTTTGTCTTGGAAATTCAAACACTTTAATTTTATCACATGGCCAAAATCCTAACCACATCCTCACATTCTAGGTCATAGAACGACCTTCATATATCTTACTCACATAAATAATCAATTAAATTCATTTAATCCACATAATCAAATAAAAAATTTAATTCTCATAAATATCTAATTTCCTCGAGCATTACACCAAATGTCATCCTAGACAAGTCAAAGCCTATAGTTCAAGGGAGAGCATTTTTCGTGACCTCCCAAAAAGCAAGGAAACCGAATAAAGTTATCACGGGTAAGCTAATCTTAAACTCTTGCGAAGTCTATACCTTATTTGATATCGGTTCTACCCATTCTTTTATTTTACCTACTTGCGCTCAACGTTTAAATTTGACTTTAGAGAAATTAGACTTTGACTTATTTGTTGAAACTCCATTGGGAGAAACCTTCGTTACATCCGCCATTTATAAATCTTGTTTGATTCCAATCAACACTTTCACATTACATGTCGATCTTATCTCTTTGAAAATACTTGTATTTGATGTGATTTTAGGATTGATTGGTTAACTACTCATCATGCAAAAGTTGATTATTTTTGTAAGGTTGTTAGTTTTTATATTCCTAGCCAACCTGTTATGCGAATTCAAGTAACCAAACCACTAAAGTCAATCACTGTCATATAAAGCCATAAAGCCATTCGTTTATTAAAAAATGAATGTCAAGCTTTCTTATCCCATGTCACGGATAATTTGTTCTACATTATCTTAGTTATAATATTCTTTATTGGGCTAGTTTAGCTCACCCTTTTCCTTTTGGTTCCATTATTCTTCTCAGGAGGCGAGAATATAGTTGGGACTAGTCTAGAAGTGGAGTAATGGTTCGAGATGATTTTTATAGCAGTCCTCACTATTTTTTAAAATAGTGTAACAATAATTGTAATGAGGACTCCATTTGAGTTTGGATATTGTCTACGAGATAATATTTTTTTTGAAACTCATCTATTGTGTTGTCGTATTTTGCACGACAGTTGTATAAATGAAGTTTGTATTTAATTATGCACCATGTATCTGGCGACTCAGAAAGGGTCGTTTAAACCTATTTTGGGGGCGTAACAGTTGGTATCAGAGCTTAGGGATATGATCCCTGGCTAAGATGTGAGACTAGAACTAGGAGGGGAGAGGCGGGTAAATTCTTCACTAGTATGACCTACTTAAACTTATTTATTATTTAATTGGTCGGTCAGAATATAGGAATAATATGAGGCATGTCAATTTCTTTAATTAACCCTTGTTTGGTGGCAATATTTAAGAATGACATCTGAAAGTCAAGATATGAACTCATATAGAGTTTTAAGTGATGAATTGAGGAAATTCATTTAAAGAATAAATATTAGAGTATAATATTTTGTTATAACAAAGATTTTATTAGGGAGTACTAATTAAGTTATTACACTTGATTGTAGGATGTCAGGCGAAGAAGAAATTAGAGATATCCATGTGATGAGTGAAGAATTAATAGTTGCACCCAAGCTAGTAGCAGCTGAAAGTGAGGAAGAAGAGGAACTTGAGGAGAATTTATTAGGAGAACTTTATGATCTAAATGTAGAATCGCAAAATAATAATCATGAGTTAGAAGAGTAGGGTGAAGAACAACAAGCAGTCGTGGAGCAAAGGGATGTAACAATTCAAGATTTTGCTACCCGATATGCGCTTCTTGAACAGAAGCTCTCTTTGGCAGAGTATATGATAATAGAGCTGAAATATGAGAATGCAAATGTCAAAGATCATCTGAAAGAAGAAACAACTAAACGAGTGAGAATGGAGGACGCATGGGTAAAAGCCACACGACGCGTTGATATTGTAGAAAGAGAAGTCCGATTCAAGAAGGCTAAAATAGATGATATGTATTTTTCTTTTTGGACAGCAATTTGGAGAACCCAACATCGAGTTTTGAATTAGCCTGTACAGAGCGGTCAATCCCATTTCAATATGGATCAGAGATTAATGATTCAAATCATAGATCAGGAGTACGACGAAGCAGTTGTGGGTGAAATATGCCTTGTAGCAAAGGCAATTTGTGACAACCTGAGAATTTGGACAATTTATTAAAATCTTAAATGATTGATTTAAGGTCAAATAATAGATCTAGACAGAAAATAAGTGTATGCGTTTGATATTATTGGGATGGAATTTTGAGGATTTCAAAATTCTGTGAAGGATTTAGGTTAATTATTCAGGATTAAGGATTTATGTGATTAAGTTCTGTGAATATGGTTATGTATGTGTACTGAATATGGTTAAGGGTCAAGGGTTGACCAGATTAATTATATATGTGTCAAACCCTAATTATATATTAAGAACTTTAACGTTCGGTTAGAAAATCCTAGCGATTAATAAGAAATCCAAAAAAAAACTGGTTCTGGAAACCCTAATTTCAGTTCCGGGAGTCCGAAACCCTAATTCGGATATTAAAAACCCTAGATTGGGAATGCAATGATATGTATAAGGTTAAACGTCATTAATTATAAATTAATTAGGGAAAACCCTAATGAATTGCTGGAAATCCTGATTGATTATTAGAAAACCCTAATACTTGATCTGAAAATCCTAGTTTCAGATTCTGATAAATTGAAGCCCTAATCTGGGAATAGAAAGGATAATTATAATGCTTATGTGATATTAATTATACTATTAATTAGGGAAAAGCTTAATTATTAGCAAACCCTAATTTCAAATTTAGAAAACCCTAATTTCGGGATTTGAAACCCTACTTTTATAGTTAGGGAAAACGAAAGTGTTAATTTAATAATTTTAATGTTAATTAGGAAACCTTAATCCTAATTTTCAAGTTATAGTAATTAGAAAGCCTAATCTAATTACGAAAATTTAATATTTAAATTAGAAAATTTATTTTTCTATTAGAAACCCAAATTAGTGGTTTATAAACCCTAATGACCATTTTGACCCTAATTGCTTAATTAGAGATTATAATTATGAAATGTTAATCCTAATTAGCAAGATTGAATTTATAATTAGGAAATCTTAATTATAATTATAGAATCCTAATTATAATTGAGAAATATTAATTTTTCTATTTTTGAAAATCAAAATTGGAAATTTTAGAAATTTAATTTGAAAGTTAAGGGTTAAAACCTAAACCCTAAATGCTCCAAACCCTAAACCCTAGCCAAAACTAAACCCTAAGGGTTTGGGACAATGTCCAAATTACCATTAAAAATAAATCAAAAAAAGACTAAAATACCCTTACTTGTAAGCTTAAAGTTTTTCTAGAAATTTCATGACTCATCATGTTAGGTATGGAACATGTGCTGGAAAATTAATATACAATCTGACCTAGAGTGTCATCTTACATTGCTTGGATTCATTGAATCAAATATAAGAGATTTAGAGAGAGAGAATGGCCACTTTATATTTTCATTTTTCTCTTAACCCTTCTCTCTCTAGAAATTCGGGATATAGAGTGATATAGAGAGAAAAGAAGAACCATGATCAGTTAATAGCAAGTCAAGAACAAGATCAAAGATCAGAAATCAAAGATCAAAGCTAGAAATGGTATGAACCCTAATTTTTGAAATCTTTTGATTTTATGTTTGATGTTGTAATTGATTGGTTAGATATGTGTAATAAGGTGTCTATAAGTGATCTGGGTTGATAGATCATGGATCTATAACACTTAGATACATGAATCAAGCATTTGTACAAATCTGAAAAAACTGGAAAAATATCGACTGACAGCCTAATGTCAGACGTCATAAATCCTTATCTGTTTTTGATATTTGTTGTTTAATGTTATAAATCTGTTCTATGTCATGAGGACTGTGATCTAAAACTATAATCATGGTTGGATCAAGTGTAGATCGAAAGATATAAGCGGTCAAACTGCGTTGACCAGTCACGAAAATGGGTTTCTGGGCAACCCAGAAACCCAGATCTTGTCTGACATCATTTTTGTAGGGCTTAAATCTTGCTTTTTATAAGTTGTTTGGGTATGTTGTTGATACATACTTGTAGTTTGACATGTTATCTTCATTATCAAACTACTAGTTACCTCATATCGTACTCAGAATCAAATATATACGTGGTCAAACCACCGTTGACCTAAATGCCGAAAGGAGATTCTAGGTAACCCAGAATCTTCAAGACCCGTTTCCTGACCACTAGTTTGACCGGACTTGATAGCTTAGATCTGTTGTTGTTAAGATGATCTGAGGTTATTTACTTGTACAGGGACATGAGTGCTACACAATGAAACATTAATATTACATTAATCATACCTGGAAGGCCTAGATCCGGAGGCTCAAAGTAGGAACCTTGGCTGTTCTTCATTTCTGGGTAACCTAGAAAATGAAGAACACGCCTGACAAGATTTTTGAGGGCTTAGACCTCTCTGTAATTATGTGTTATGGACATGAAATGGATTAATGATGGTATTATTACAGTTATACTACAATCTAAACACTTTTATATGGCCAGAAAACCTTAGGATCATAGATTAAATGTTGGTCAAACAGGCCCACTCGAAGTCTGACATGAAGGTCTGAAGAACACCAAGAACACCTATAGCGACAGAAAGTGTCGCTATAGCCCTTTAGCGACAGTTTATTATTATTATTTTCTAAAAATTAATTAAAAATATAAAAAAATGGTTTTTAATTATTAAAAATACTAAATAAATTCTAAAAAATGATTTTAAATTCTAAAAAATAGTTTTTAATTATTTTGGGTATATTTCAAAAATATTTAATATTTTTGGAATATAAAAGGTATTTATTTATTTAATTATTATATTAAATAAATTATTTAAAAATGGTTTTAATTCATGAAAAATTATTTTATGATATTAGAAAATATTTTAAGTTATTTTTAATGACTTTTAATATTTTAGGATGAAATTCATGAATTAATCAATATTAATGATAATTAGTTTATTTAATAGATATATTAAATAAATTATTGAAAATTAGAAATAATGATTTAAAAATCATATAAAAATGATTTAAGTGTTATAAAAATATTTTAAGTTATAAAATATAACTTTTGATATTTAGTCATGAAAATATTAATATTTTAATATTAATAGCAATGATCGGATAATGGATTTAAGTGTTTAAAAATCATATAATTATGATTTTAAGGTATTAAAAATACTTTGGTATATTATAATTATATTATAATATTATGTTATGATTTTCATTAATATTTTATATAAAATAAATGTTAATGATTAAGGAATTATGTGATATTTAATTCATTTAAATAAGGTTTTCATGATTGAAAAATGGTGATAAATGATAATAATTACTTGAAAATTATTATGAGCCTATGAAAATTATTTTGGCTGCTAAGAAAATTATCTGTGATAATTGTTAAGTGTTTAGGCAGAGTTTAATTGAACTTAAACTCGATAAAAGTCCGACTAGACCGTCGGGATGTTAAAATTGTGTCGGTTTCAACTCAGACTTAAATAGTTTGACGTGATACCTAGTCTTATGTGTGTTATGGACTGATAGGCTTATGTGTTATGTGATTAGGTTATTATGTGTGTATAAATATAACAGTATTATACTGTGATGATATTATTCTAATATTGGAGATCTATATTACTAATATTAGGTCTTCGTGTAAAGCGTTATAAATTGCATTGCGGTAATCAACGGTTCAGGCAAATTTCTTTGTACTTAAATCTAATAAGAGTGTTTTATTCAAGCTTATGGTTAATCATTGCTGATTGCCACGAAAATTGTACTATGTACATCTTGCATATATAAGTTAGGTATGAAAGGCTGATCACCTTCATTACCAGTTGGTTCAAAAATGTTTGTTCATGTATAATACTTGTTCAGTCAAAAATTTGTTCGTGCTAGTTCTCAATTATATTGATGAATTATAGCAAGCTCACTATTCATACTCTTCAATCATGATATATCGTTATATTGTTGTATATAAACTTGCTGGGCAACTTTCATGCTCACCCTTGCTATATCATGATAAAACATTGCAGATAAGGCGAATGCGTTCGGATACAGGAAAAGGTAATACCAAGTTCAGCTTGGGATAAAATGTGCGGCTATTTTGTAATAATATATTTTGATAAATATTGTTATATGATAGAAAGTTTATGAATTGTATTTAAGTTAAGGTTACTCGATTTTGGGGAAATGTGTGTAAAGTTTAATGTATAAACAATTTATGTTTATATCTTTCGCAATTAGTTATAGAAATAGTATACCGAATCTGCGGTGATTTGGGACCCGGGTTCGAGGATGCTACACAATTCCAGCGGTAATGGAGACACCAAATGACATCCCAGACAAGTCAAAGTCGGTAGTTTAAGGGAGAGCGTTTTTCGTGACCTCCCAAAAAGTGAGGAACCCAAATGAAGTTATCACGGGTAAGCTAATCATAAACTCTTGTGATGTCTATACCTTATTTGATACCAGTTCTACCCATTCTTTTATTTCACCTACTTGCGCTCAACGTTTAATTTTACTCCAGAGAAATTAGACTTTGACTTATCTGTTGAAACTCCGTTGGGAGAAACCTTCGTTACATCCACCATTAATAAATCGTGTTTGATTCCAATCAACACTTTCACATTACATGTCAATCTTATCTCTTTGAAAATACTTGCATTTGATGTGATTTTAGGATTGATTGGTTAACTGCTCATCATGCAAAAATTGATTATTTTCGTAAGGTTATTAGTTTTCATATTCCTAACCAACCTGTTATGCGAATTCAAGCAACCAAACCACTAAAGTCAATCACTGTCATATCAAGCCCTAAAGCCATTCGTTTATTAAAAAAATGGATGTCATGCTTTCTTATCCCATGTCACGGATAATTTGTTCTATATTATCTTAGTTATAATATTCTTTGCTGGGCTAGTTGAGCTCACCCTTTTCCTTTTGATTCCATTGTTCTTCTCAGGAGGCGAGAATATAGCTGGGACTAGTCTGGAAGTGGAGTAATGGTTCGAGATGGTTTTTATAGCGGTCCTCACTATTTTGTAAAATAGTGTAACAATAATTGTAATGAGGACTCCATTTGAGTTTGGATATTGTCTACGAGATAATATTTGTTTGAAACTCATCTATTGTGTTGTCGTATTTTGCACGACAGTTGTATAAATGAAGTTTGTATTTGAATTTTGTACCATGTATCTGGCGACTCAAAATGGGTCATGTAAACCTATTTTGGGGGCGTCACATCAATTCCAAATAGTCAATGCAAAGTCGCATACTCCCATCTTTCTTCTTTACGAATAAAATCGGAGTACCCCAAGGAGATGTACTAGAACAAATGAAACCAATGTCTAACAGTTCCTGTAGCTGGGTTTTAACTCCTGAAGTTCAATAGGAGCCATTCGATATGGGGTTTTGGAAAGGGTATTGTACCGGGTTCAAGGTCAATACAAAATTCAATTTCATGCTCTGGGGGTAGGCCAAGAAGTTCTTCAGGAAATACGTCAGCAAATTTATTAACACAGAAATATCATTAAAATCTGACGTATTTTTGTTTAAATCCATGACATGGGATAAGAAAACTTGACATTTGTTTTTTAATAAACGAATGGCTTTATGACTTGATATGACAGTGATTGCCTTTAGTGGTTTGGTTGCTTGAATTCGCATAACAGGTTGGTTAGAAATATGAAAACTAACGACCTTACGAAAATAATCAATTTTTACATGATGAGTAGTTAACCAATCAATCCCTAAAATCACATCAAATGCAAGTATTTTCAAAGAGATAAGATCAATAAGTAATGTGATGGTGCCAATTTGAATCAACCGAGATTTATAACTAGTTGATGTAATGAAGGTTTCTCCTAACGGAGTTTCAACAGATAAGTCAAAGTCTAATTTCTCAAGGATCAAGTTCAAACGTTGACCAAAAGCAAGTGAAATAAAAGAATGGGTAGAACCGGTATCTAATAAGGTATATACTTTGCAAGAGTTTACGATTAACTTACCTGTGATAAATTTGTTTGGGTTCTTTGCATTTTGGGAAGTCACAATAAATGCTCTCCTTTGAACCACGGACTTTGTTTTGTTTGTAGTCGCCTTTGGTGCCACCGTCCCAACAAGACTTAACTTCGCTACAGGATAATATCAGGCTATGTGACCGTCCTTTCCATAACTGAAACACACCTTGGAAGGCTTTGAACAGTTTGAACTTATGTGTCCCTCCTCTCCGTATCTGTAGCATCTAATTGGTGGTCGTTCACATTCCCTATAAACGATTGCTGGTGTTGGTGCTTGTGCTGGTGTCAATGAATTTCCGTTATTGTTAAATCTTCTCTTTTTGAAATTTAGGTTTGACTCATTTCTTTTTTTATCTTGGTCAGGATACCACCAAAGTGGTTACCATTTCTGGCACGTTGGTTATCACTACTTCGATGACTGTTGGCACTAGTGTGACTATTATCATGCTGCCGATTGAAGTCTTTTGGTTGAGCTGACTCATAATCCTGCTCCAATAATTGAGCTCTATTCACCACATCTTAATACGAACAGAGTTTATAAGAGATGAGATGTTGACGAATTTTGGGTTTCAAACCTCTTAGAAACATTCGTATTATTCGCACCTCATTATCTACCAAATAGGATGAAAATTGAGATAACTCTGCAAACTTTGCCTTGTATTGCGATACAGTCATATTATTCTGCTCTAGTTTGATGAATTCCACCTCCTTCGTGTGATGAATACTTCCTGGAAAGTACTTGTCGTTGAACAATTCTTGGAACCTCTCCCAAGACATCTTAAGTGCGGACAGATAAGTACGTTTTACGAATTCTCTCCAGTAATTTGCCTCTCCGCGCAACATAAAGGTAGCGAAGGGAACCTTTTTCACTTCAATGCATCCCAAGACATCAAATATCTTGGTAATCTGCTTAATCCATGCCTCTGCCTTAAGTGGCTCTAGCTTTCCCAAAAACTTTGGCGGTCCCAACTTGTGACACCCCCAAATCTAGGTACTCCTTTCCCACAAGACTTGGTGTTCACTTTCCATTCATTCATATCTAACTACCCAATTATAATAAAATTTAAGTAATAAATCTTCCCATAAAATGGGTTACATAATTAAATCAATAAGTCTCCTAGGTTATCTAACCTTTAACATACATCAAGTGCGAAAAATTAAATTAATTATATTACATCATTTAAGTTAAAATCTATCTTCATGAAAGAAAATAAATTACAAGTTTTCATCACTTGTTCATTTTTCCTTTCCCTTTACTAGTGGTAGGTTCATCGACCTTCTCAACCTTAGCTGCAATAAGTATATATATATATATATATATATATATATATATATATATATATATATATATATGCAAGAGTGAGCAAAATAAATGCTCACTTGAAATAGCAATGAAGAACAACAATATAATAACTTTCAATGAATAGGCTCAATAGAATTGAATAATACTCTATCAATGGTAAACAAGAACTAAGATCAAAGTATGAAATATATTCGAGGGTCACAAGACCATGAACTATGTCTAAGGTTATAAGTAATCTTTCAACTTAAACCTAAACAGTCATAGGACTGTAGGGACTCCACGTACTTAGGGTGATAAGCCCTTCGTACCATGTACTGTGCACAAACATCTAAACGTATCGCATAAATAATTCCCCTATAATAGAGTTGTCCTTCTCAGTTTTTAGGGTACAAGTCCGCACCAAAGAAAGTTTGGTTTGGATAAGCTCTTTGGGTAATTTAAAGTTTAATGATCATCAACTAAAGGATTAGTTACCAACTCTCGTGTTCAATAAATCACAACGTAAAGTTTTCACGACTTACTAACTTTTACAACTTTGGAATTACCACCTACATGATACAAATCTATTACGGCATCTTTATTACATGTTCATCACATTAACATTTCATTATACTAGATTGTAATGGGTTTTTAAGGCCTGCATAACCAACATGCATTACTGCCGCTGATCTGGGTATGGCGCAACTGTGTTGTTTTTAACCCTAGGAACAGCGCAGCTGCGCTGGTGCGCAGACAGAAACTACGCAGTCAGTTTATATACTTTGTTCAACCCAACTATCATAAATTTCATGCATTGAACAACAAATTATACATACCCAAATGATATAACTTTCATATAAACATTACCCATCATATAAATATTGATTTAGAACAATTAAACAACAAGTACAAATAATTTAAATCCTTTGAATTCCAAGTTCTTACAAAAAATTTATTTTTGACATCCTTGACAAAAATCAACACTGAGGTCTCAATACTACACCAAATTAACTCATTCAAATTGTGTTCTTTTTGTTTCTTACTGAATTAATATATTCAAGACTCAATTTACAATTTAGTTCAAAAATAAATTATCAATTTTGCACTTTCACAAGCCATATACATACACACCTGCACTGTAAACAATTTCTTTCTTTTTGAACGTAATTAGTACACTAAATCCTTGTCTAGATGCTAATTATAACCTCACAAATACACAAAAACACAATCAACACTTTATATAACAACAATTCATCAAATTTGAATTCATAGAGATTTTGGAATTCAAGAACATAGAACTTTCATATACATAATATTAAGGTTTTGGAAGTTATACCTTCAATTGTTTGATTAATCCACAAGAATGCTTAGTTTTGCTTCCTCAACCTTCTTCCTTCAAACTCAAAATTTCTCTCTTTTCTTTCTCTCCTTTCGCTCTATTTTTCTCTGTATACTCCCTTTCCCCTCTTATCAAACTTAGGCCAACCTTATTACGTAAAACATAAAACAGACGCAAAACTATAACATATAAATCTGCCATACAATAAATATAATAATTATGTATCAGTTATAAAATATTTAATATATTTTTATTTTATTTTATTTTTAAATTCAAAAGCCACAAGGCTTTGTTTAGATAAAACTAATTAAAATAAAGACTTAATATTTTTAAGCCTTGTATGGTAAACCCATTTAAAACTCTTTTAATTTATTTTAATATATCATTTATACTATAGTTTATAGTCCTATATTATTTTTTTGGATTTTCATATCCAATCTTAATTAAATAAAAACTAATTACAACATATTAAATAAATTCTCCACTTAACCAATTACCACAAAATTATAATTTTATTTAATAAATTAACATATCACTTTAATTATTAATTTAAAACAACATTATAGTAACTCTCTTATTATTAAATTAAATTAGAGTATTTTCTCATAAATTTAAATCACCACTCTTTTATCTTAATTAAATTAATTTCTATAACTCGTGAATTATTTACTTACTAATAAATAATCCAACAAATATCTATTAACAACGACCACATCAATTTAAAAAATATATTTATTTCATTTAATAAATATTTGAAATTATAAATAAAATTCTGGATTGTTACATCATTCTCTCTTTACAAAGATTTTATCCCCAGAATCATAACTCAAACAATTTATTCGTCACATTCTTCCCTCCTTACAAGAATTCTATCCCCAGAATCGAAGAAACAGACTAAACAAATAACCCAGGTTAGTTCTTCATCATTTCATCTTCGAGTTCCCACGTAGCCTCTTCGACATTATGGTTCCTCCATATCACCTTCACAGAAGGTATCACCTTATTCCTGAGCACTTGTTCTTTCTTGTCAACTATCTGGATAGGAACATCCTCATAAGATAAATCCTTATTGAACTGTAATGGTTCATACTCGATCAGATGTTTGTAATCGATTTTATACGATCGCAGCACCGACATATGAAAAACATTGTGCACATGTTCTAAATCTAGAGGAAAAGCTACCTCATAAGCTACTTCTCCCACTTTTCGCAGTACCTCGAAGGGTCGAATAAACCTTGGGCTTAGCTTTCCTTTCTTGCCAAAATGAATCTTTCCCTTCCAAGGAGAAACTTTTAGGAAAACAAAATTTCCTACATCAAATTTGCGATCTTGTCTGTGTTGATCAGCATACTTCTTATGTCTGTCTTGAGCAGCTACCAGTCTTGCTCTGATGAGTTTGATAACTTCAACGGTCTGCTGTACTAGTTTTGATCCCAACAATTGACGTTCTCCAACTTCATCCCAACACAGCAGAGTTCTGCATTTCATGTCGTATAATGCCTCGTATGGTGGCATGCCAATACTTGTGTGGTAACTATTGTTGTAGGAAAATTTTGTCAATGGTAGATGATTGTCCCAGTTCCCTTTGAAATCCATGATGCAAGCTCTAAGCATATCTTTTAACGTCTGTATTGTTCGTTCGCTTTGACCATCGGTTTGCGGATGGTATGTCGTACTCATTCTCAGTTGTGTTCCCATGCCTTCTTGTAGTCTCTTCCAGAATTTTGATGTGAATCTCATATCTTTGTCTGACACAATTGACACTGGAACTCCATGTCTCAAAACGATCTCCTTGACGTACAATTTTTCCAGTTGATGAAGATTAAATCTAATCTTTATTGCCAAAAAGTGTGCTGATTTCGTTAATCTATCCACTATTACCCATATCGCATCGTATCCTTTCTGAGTAGTTGGAAGACCTACCAAAAAATCTATTATGATATGCTCCCACTTCCATTCTGGTATTTCTAACAGTTGAAGTAATCAGCTTGGTCTCTGATGCTCGACCTTTACTCTCTCACACGTTAAGCATTTCACAACACATTTTGCAACATCTCTTTTCATATTTTTCCACTAAAAATGTCACCGCAAATCTTAATACATTTTCGTACTTCTCGGATGAATTTAATATCTTGAGTTATGAGCTTCTGTTAAGACTTTTTCTTTAATATCTGGTACTGCTGGAACCCAAATTTGTCCCTCGAATCTTAGTACTCCTTCGGTATCAACCTTGTACTTCACCACACTACCCTTGACCATACTTTCCTTTATTTTTCTGCATTCTTCATCTTGTAGTTGAGCATTCTTTACCTTGTCCACCAAAGTTGGACTAGCTCCCATCTGGAACAATCTTTCATCGGATTCTTTCGAAAGTTTTATTTCCAACTCTAACCTTGCCATTGCTAAAATGAGTTCCTTCTGAGCCATTAACAACATTAACTTCTCATGACCCTTCCTACTCAAGGCATCTGAAATCACATTTTCTCACAATCATAATCCTTTATCAATTCCAGCCATCGCCTCTGACGTATGTTCAAATCTTTCTGTGTGAAAATATATTTCAGACTTTTATGGTCTGTATATATCTCACATTTCTCTCCAAAAAGATAGTGTCTCCATATTTTCAGAGCAAATACTGCCGCAGTCAACTCTAAGTCACGAGTCAGGTATCTTTTCTCATAGTCCTTCAGTTGTCTTGATGCATACGCAATGACTTTGTCGTTTTGCATAAGCACACAACCTAATCATGTATGTGAGGCATCACTATACACCACAAAGTTTCCTGTATTATCTGGTAATGACAACACAGGAGCCACACTTAACTTCTTTTGTAAGTCTTGAAAACTCTCTTTGCACTTCTCCGTCTAGACAAATTTTACAGCTTTCCTTGTCAAATTTGTCAATAGAGTTGTAATCTTAGAAAAGTCCTGTATGAATCGTCTATAATAGCCTGCCAGTCCCAAGAAACTTCTCACCTCTGATGAAGTCCTTGGTTGTTTCGAATTTATCACAGCTTCGACTTTTGATGGATCCACTGAAATCTCATCTTTATCAATCACATGTCCCAAAAATTGCACACGTTCTAGCCAAAATTCATACTTAGAGAATTTCGCGTACAACTTTTCCTTTCATAGCGTCTCCAACGTCAAACGTAAATGTTCCACGTGTTCCTCTTGAGACTTAGATTACATCAGAATATCATCAATGAATACCACCACAAACTTATCTAAAAATGGTTTAAATATCATGTTCATCAAATCTATGAATGATGCAGGGGCATTGGTTAAACCAAAAGACATTACCAGAAACTCGTAATGTCCATACCGAGTTCTGAATGTCGTCTTAGGTATATCCTCCTTCCTTACCTTTAATTAATGATACCTACTTCTCAAATCTATTTTCGAGAAGTACTTGGCTCCTTTCAATTGATCAAATAAGTCATCTATTCTTGGAAACGGATATCTATTCTTAATAGTGACTTTGTTTAACTCCCTATAATCAATGCAAAGACGCATTGACCCATCCTTCTTCTTTATGAATAACATTGGCGCTCCCCACGGTAATATGCTCGGCTGAATGTACTTCTTATCTAACAGCTCTTGCAGTTGTACCATCAGTTCCTTCATCTCTACTGGAGCCATTCTGTATGGGGCCTTCGCTATTGGAGCAGTTCCCGGCGCTAAGTCGATAACGAACTCGATCTCTCTGTCAGGCGGAAGTCATGGAAAATCTTTTGGAAGTACGTCCCCAAAATCCCTAACCACTGGTATCTCTTCCAGTTTCACACCCTTCTTCTTCTATGTATCAACTATGTAAGCTAACTATCCTACACATCCTTGACTCAATAAATTCTTGGCTTGCATTATCTTCATACATCTTGCTTGTCTAGGTGATTTGCTACCATAGAAAACTACCTTTGACGGAGTCATAAGGTTTACACATTTCTTTTGGCAATCAATTATTGCTCCAAAATTGAATAGCCAATCCATTCCCAATATAACATCAAACTCTCCAAGTTTGATCAGGATTAAATCTACTGTCATAACATTCCCCTTAATATTCACCCTATAATTTTTGTATACGAACATAACAAGAATCACCACCTTATTCGTAATTTCTATGTTTAAAGGGAATTTTAACTCTTCGCTAGGCATTTCTAACCTCTTAGCAAATTCATCAGATATAAACGAGCAAGTAGCACCTGAATTAAATATTACATACAGATTTATATCATTGATTGGGATAATACCTAACACGACATCTTTTGATTGTATCGCGTCTTGCACTGTCATGTTGAAGGTTCTGGCTGTGGGTCTGTTCAATGACGTTGGTCCAGTAATAGCCAATGTACCTCCACTGCTACCTCCCTTGCTTTCTGTTGTCTCACCAACTTTCTTCTTAGGGCACTCACGAGCAAAATGATCCTTTAACCCGCAGGTGTAGCAAACATTCTTCTTGGGTTAATGGTAATTTGGGGTAATGTGACCCTCCTAGCCACAGTTAAAGCATACTTGTTTCCCCTTTAAGCACATGCCAGTGTGATACTTTCCGCATTTAGTGCACTCTTCAAACTTCTTTTTCTGCTGGATACTCTATTGGTTTCCAGCACCCACATTTGCATTCCACTTTCTCTTCAGATTATTACTACCATTTCCACCACTACCACTACCATTCTTAGCTTCGTACTCACTCTTCTTCTTTCTTTTTCCTTGATTGTACTTTGTCACGGCCTCGCCTCCTCCCTCAGCGATAATCGCCTGCTGCAGCATTGCTGTAAATGTCTTTAGGTGAAACTTGAAGACTCTACTGTACAACCAGGGCTTCAGTCCCTGTTCAAACCTTCTGGCCTTGTGATCATCTGTGTTAAATTAATATGGCACAAACCTCGCCAACTCATTGAACCTTGCAGCATACTCTGACACCGTTATTGTGCCCTGCTTCAATTCTAAAAGTTGCACATCCATCTGATTCTTTGAACTCTTTGGATAATAGGTTTCAAAAAATATCTCCTTGAACCTATCTCATGTCATCATTCCTTGACCTCCTCGAGTTTTATTGGCTTGCCACCAATAACTAGCCTCTACTTTCAACATAAATGTTGCAAAAGCATTCTTCTGATTCTCACCTACTCTAGCAACATTAAAAATTTTCTCTATCTCTATGACTCAGGTCTGTGCCTCAACTAGATTCATGGACCCACGGAATTCTGGTGGTCCAACCTCCTTGAAGTCCTTAAAGGTCGGAACTTGATTCTGTGGCTGATTCTGTAGTGTGCTCCTATTAGTAGCGTCATTAATTGATGAACTGTGTTAGCCTCAGCATTGTTATTATTGGTAGATCCCTCAGGGATCCTTTGTCGTGGTTGACGTCTTGAAGGCATTTTCTGTTAAAATACACTCATTAGATTATTATTCAATCTTCTAAGTGTTATCTACTTAATTTGCACATTAAAAAATCATCACATAATACATAATATCTTGAATAAATATTAGCTTTTATTTATTCATCATCTTTTAAAATATAACAATGATATCATCCCTGTTATCTACATCACTTTCCTGAACTACAAAAGTTTCAGGATAACATCATCATCATATCCTATTGGGTATATAATACCTGGGATTTACATCTTATTTATTAATTAATCACATAACAGTTACATTCCTTACAACGACCTACTAAAATGCTGCATAGCCTTACGACACTCCTCTTCCATAATACGGAACATTTTTCGACGATCTAACATGTACCATAGCAGCATCTCAAACTGAATCGGATAATACATGACTCGATCTTAAGCTCAGTTGATCACTGTATTAAAAACACCATTCATCTCCTCCATCTTGATCTTCTTTGCCTTCACTTCCTCCTCTTCTACTTCTACACGCTGAGAAGCTTTCTCGTATGCGTCTTCGACTCTTGCTCTCTTGGTGGATTCTTCTTTCAATTTGTTCTTCAGCTCCGCGATCTCCTCCGTCAAATGCTCGTTCTCACTTTTAGTATGAATCAGCTTCCATTCGACATTGTCCAGACTTTCGTCTAGATCCCGGATCTCGTCGTCCTTTTGTGCCATCAAAGTCTGACGTTCAGCTATGATCTCTTCCAAATCCTCGATTCTATCCTGAAGCTCCACATTGCGGTCTTATACTTCGTCGTACATACGGGCAGCGATAGGGTTTGGTGGAAACTCTTCCTCCTCATCATCCTCATCTGACTGTCGTAACTCCACGTGGTCTTCATCATCTATCTCTACCTCATCGTCCTCATCAGGTAAACCCTCCTACTCAACTACTATGACCAACAGAGATGACTCCCGTTGTAGTAGTTGTTCCCAAACCACCTGAATATCTCGAGGCTCCTCCTCTCTAGGTATCTGGGGTCCTTCCTTCCTAGCCTGACTAGATTCTTCTACATTAGCCATCCTGACAACAAAATTTTAAGTTTTAATTACTAATCATTACTACTCGTCACTGACGAGCACATAGGTTGCAACAACATAAGCACATAAAGTGTTTTATTATTTCTTTCTTAAAACTCGATAAGAGTTTATCACCACTATCTTTTCAATCTTCTATAAGGTTACTTCCTAGGGCTTTTTCCCCACCTAAGGTTCATAACCTAAACATTTAATATCAACCCGTGACACCCCCAAATCTAGGTACTTCATTCTCACAAGACTTGGTGTTCACTTTCCATTCATTCATATCTAACTACCCAATTATAATAAAATTATGTAATAAATCTTCCCATAAAATGGGTTACATAATTAAATCAATAAGTCTCCCAGGTTATCTAACCTTTAACATACATCAAGTGCAAAAAAGTAAATTAATTACATCATATCATTTAAGTTAAGTCTATCGTCATGATAGCAAATAAATTACAAGTTTTCATCACTTGTTCATTTTTCCTTTCCCTTTGTTAGTGGTAGGTTCATCGACCTTCTCAACCTTAGCTGCAATAAGTATATATATATATATATATATATATATATATATATATATGTGTGTGTGTGTGTGTGTGTGTGTGTGCGCGCGCGCGTAAGATTGAGCAAAACAAATGCTCACTTGAAATAGCAATGAATAACAACAGTATAATAACTGCCAATGAATAGGCTCAACAGAATGAAATAATACTCTATCAATGGTAAACAAGAACTGAGATCAAAGTATGAAATATATCTGAGGGTCACAAGACCACAAATTATGTCCAAGGTTATAAGTAATCTTTCAACTTAATCCTAAATAGTCATAGGATTGTAGGGACTCCCCGTACTTAGGGTGATCAGCCCTTCGTACCATGTATTGTGCACAAACATCTAAATGTATTGCATAAATAATTCCCCTATAATAGGGTTGTTCTTCTCAGTTTTCAGAGTACAAGTCCGCACCAAAGAAAGTTTGGTTTGGATAAGCTTCATGGGTAATTTAGAGTTTAACGATCATCAACTAAAGGATTAGTTGAATCAACAAAGTTCAATATCATTTCGAATGATCAATAACAACATAATATGGAACAATTTAGGAATCATAGGTGAACCAACTATATATCATAGTCAGGCTTAGAAATAAGCTAGAAAGCATAAGCATTGTGTAATACAACAAACATTGCTTGAACAATATTAGGATAAGGCTATAATCTTGTCAAATAAGAGAATTGAGTTATTGAACATGCATTAATGAATAACAAGTTGAGAACGAAACATGCTCAATATAACAATAAAGGTTAGAAATTGTGTAAAATAAATGAGATAGGACGACTTATTTAGAGATTTGAGTTCAAGAACTTGCATTCTTTATAAAGAGAATAAAACTAGGAAAACTTCCTTAATTAAAAACAAGTTAGAAATTATGAACAAGTTAAGGTAACTCAAACAAAGATTAGAATTTGAAAATTTTCTCAAACGAAGTTTAGGGTTAGAGAACTTGCCACGTGCGTAAGCTATAATTTACAACTCATGCTCACCTACTCATTATTAGAATCACAATATCTATTAGATACACTAACATCCACTTTCCAAATTAACTCTCATTTTAGTTAAACTCGTTACTTTAGTACAAGTTTCGAATCACTAGTACTATATACACTTCAGAATCACAAGTCTTAGAATTACAACACTTAGTTACCAACTCTCATGTTCAATAAATCACAACGTAAAGTTTTCACGACTTACTAACTTTTACAACTTTAGAATTACCACCTACACAATACAAATATGTTGCAGCGTCTTTATTACATGTTCATCACATTAAAACTTCATTAGACTAGGTTGTAATGGGTTTTTAAGGCCTGCATAACCAACAGGCATTACTGCCTCTGATCTGGGTATGGCGCAGCTGAGCCGTTTTTGACCTTGACACCAGCGTAGCTACGCTGGTGCACAGACAAAAACTACGCAGTCAGTTTATATACTCTGTTAAGCCCAACTATCACTAATTTCATCCATTAAACAACAAATTATACATACCCAAATGATATAACTTTCATATAAACATTACCCATCACATAAATATTGATTTGGAACAATTAAACAACAACTACAAATAATTTAAATCCTTTGAATTCCAAGTTTTTATAAAAAACTCCATTTTTGAGATTCTTGACAAAAATCAACACTGAGGTCTCAATACTACACCAAATTATCTCATTCAAATTGTGTTCTTTTAGTTTCTTACTGAATTAACATATTCAAGACTCAATTTACAATTTATTCCATAAATAAATTATCAATTTTGGACTTTCACAAGCCATATACATACACACCTGCACTGTAAACAATTTTTTCTTTTTTAACGTAATTGGTACACTAAATCCTTGTCTAGATGCTAATTATAACATCACAAATACACACAAACACAAGCAACACTTTATATAACAACAATTCATCAAATTTGAATTCATAGAGATTTTAAAATTCAAGAACATAGAACTTTCATATACGTAATATTAAGGTTTTGGAAGTTTTACCTTCAATTGTTTGATTAATCCACAAGAATGCTTAGTTTTTCTTCCTCAACCTTCTTCCTTCTAACTCAAAATTTCTCTCTTTTCTTTCTCTCCTTTCTCTCTATTTTTCTCTGTATACTTCCTTTCTTCTCTTCTCAAACTTAGGCCAACCTTATTACGTTAAACATAAAACAGACGCAAAACTACAACGTATAAAACTGCCATACAATAAATATAATAATTACGTATCAGTTATAAAATATTTAATATATTTTTATTTTATTTTTATTTTTTTAAATCAAAAGCCATAAGGCTTTGTTTGGATAAAACTAATTAAAATAAAGACTTAATATTTTTAAGCCTTATTTGGTAAACCCATTTAAAACTCCATTAATTTATTTTAATAAATTATTTATACTATAGTTTAGAGTCCCACTTTTTTTATTTGGATTTCTGTATCCAATCTTAATTAAATAAAAACTAATTATAACATATTAAATAAATTCTCCACTTAACCAATTACCACAAAATTATAATTTTATTTAATAAATTAACATATCACTTTAATAACTAAGTTAAAACAACATTATAGCAACTCTCTAATTATTTAATTAAATTAGAGTATTTTCTCATAAATTTAATTCACCACTCTTTTATCTTAATTAAATTAATTTCTATAACTCATGAATTATTTACTTACTAATAAATAATCCAATAAATATCTACTAACAATAACCACATCGATTTAAAAAATATATTTATTTAATTTAATAAATATTTGAAATTACAAATAAAATTCTGGATTGTTACACAACTCCTTAAATTGCTTAGCAATGACCAGCCGTGAGTTGCCATTGTTTCCACCTGTATTTTGAATAGGAGTTTATCTCGTTTTGTGTTGCATGAATTTTAGAAAGCTCCTAAACATCCCATCATTCATCATTTGGTCGGTGTTGTTGTTTACATAAGGATTATTACCTTCCTGATGCACATTATCCTGGTTATTGATTGCCAGTGTCTCAACAGTCTCCTTTGCTCCATTGCTAATCTCAAAATTTTTAGATGTCATTTTCAAACACTGCCACAAAACAATGGTTAATTAAAGAAATTAACATGCCACATATTATCCCTATATTCTGACCGACCAATAACAAATAACAAATAAGCTTGGGTATGATACACTGGTGAAGGATTTACTCGTCTCTCCCCTCCTAGTTCTAATCCCAGATCTATACCAGAGATCATATCCCTAAGCTCTGATACCAACTGTGATGCCCCCAAAATAGGTCCACACAACCCATTCTGAGTCACCAAATATATGGTACATAATTCAAATACCTTCATTAATACAACTGTTGTGCAAAATACGACAACATATACACTGTGAGTTTTAATACAAATATTATCTTATAGACAATATCCAAACTCAAATAAAGTCCTCATTGCAATTATTGTTACACTATTTTACAAAATAATGAGGACTCTTATAATAACCATCTTGGACCATTACTCCATTCCCCGGCTAGTCCCAGCTACATTCTCGCCTTCTGAGAAGAATAATGGAACCAAAAGGAAAAGGGTGAGCTCAACTAGCCCAGTAAATAATATTATGACTAAGATAATAGAGAAAAAATTATCCTTAGTCTTCAACAGGGAAAAATCTGATATAATACAATAGGCAACAAGTTTTAGAATACAACTGCAGCGGGAACAACAATCCATTAAAAGAGTTAAGTAGAGCATGATATCTACTATCTTCTATGATTTAAAATTTCATCATCAATATTTTATCCCTGTAACATCATTTAATAAATATTTCAAATCAACGAATTATTCATGCACTACAGACCAAGGATATTCGTTAGTATCACCAGTGGTCATGATTATGCCAAACACCTGTCTATCTATGCACTACGGGCCAAAGAGGACTTTCACCACAAACCTTATCTATAACATTAAATGTTATGATTATACTAATACACAATTCATGGTTATAATCATACCAATCAACGGTCCATCTTTGCACTATGGGCTAAAGATGACTTTCAACACAATATAAGCATGAGGATGATGACAATGATATAAAGATTCAATCAAGTGAGATAAAGGATAAATATTAGATATTTATAATTCAATTTATCCAGAGTTTAAAAATGTCCAAATTGACAACATGATAACTATTTGTGAAGTAAAATTCAAGAATGATATTCATGTATCAAAAATAATTTGGACATAAAAGAAAATTAGATTATGTTGTGAATAGTACTCGTGAATAGTACCGTTTGTATGAATAGTATCGTATGAATAGTACCCATACATGAAAAGTTTAAAATTTAATAAGAAAGTTCAGACCAATATTCCAGTGAAATAATATTAAATGAGGAGCAAAACTTAAGGAATTTCTAATCATTTCAGGAATTATAGAAGCAATACTTATCATAGTAAGTTTAAATTTAGGATTATGAAATGAAACAATATCACTTACATAATATGGAGTATAAAAGAAAATAATATTTCTTACGAGTATTGCAATAAAATAATATCATTTATCTTAGTAGAAACTAAATTCGATTTGAATATCGGATATTATTCTGAGAAAATCTTTCACAAAAGGCTACACTCAAAGTATCCTTATACTCAAGAGAAATTGTGGCAGCCCCGAATCCGGGCACCAAATCACCACGGATCCGGTTCACTATTTCTATAACTGTTTGCGAAAGATATAAACATAAATTGTTTATACATTACATTACA
This sequence comes from Panax japonicus, assembly GCA_020205505.1. Classification (NCBI taxonomy): domain Eukaryota; kingdom Viridiplantae; phylum Streptophyta; class Magnoliopsida; order Apiales; family Araliaceae; genus Panax; species Panax japonicus. The sequence goes on along the minus strand of CM035108.1, from coordinate 28,436,327 downwards.
CACTATTCTCCAAGGTCGAGTAACCTTAACTTAGTACACATTTCATAACTATTTATCACACAACAATATTTATCAAAGTATACTATTACAAACTAGCCGCACATTTTATCCCAAGCCGAACTTGGCATTATCTTTTCCTGTATCCGAACACGTTCGCCTTATCTGCAAAGTTTTATCATGATATAGCAAGGGTGAGCATGAAAGTTGCCCAGTAAGTTTAAGTACAATAATATAACGATATATCATGATTGAAGAGTATGAATAATAAGTTGGCTATAATTCATCAATATAGTTGAGAACTAGCACGAACAAACTTTTGACTGAACAAGTTTTAAACATGAACAAACATTTCTGAACCAACTGGTAATGAAGGTGATCAACCTTTCATACCTGACTTATACATGCAAAATGTACAGAGTACAATTTTTGTGGCAATCAGCAATGATTAACCATAAGCTTGAATAAAACGCTCTTATTAGAGTTTAGTAAAAAGAAACTTGCCTAAACCGTTGATTACCGCAACACAATTTATAACGCTTTACCCGAAGACCTAATATTAGTAATATAGATCTCCAATATTAGAATAATATCATCACAGTATAATACTGTTATATTTATACACACGGAATAACCTAAACACATAGAACATAACCCTATCAGTCTTTACAACATATAAGACTAGGTATCAAGTCAAATTATTGAAGTCTGAGTTAAACCCGACACAATTCTAACATCCCGATGGTCTAGTCGGACGAATATCGAGTTTAAGTTCAATTAAACTCTTACTTAAACACTTAACAATTATCACAGATAATTATCTTAACAGCCAAAATAATTTTTAAAGACTTATAATAATTTTCAGATAATTATTACCATTATCAACACTTTTCAATCATTAAAATCGTATTTAAATAAATTAAATACAACATAATACCTTAATCATTAATATTCATTTAATATAAAATATTAATGAAAATTATGACATAATATTATAATATCATTATAATATATCAAAGTATTTTTAATACCTTAAAATCATAATTATATGATTTTTAAACACTTAAATCCATTATCCGATAATTAATATTAATATTAAAATATTAATATTTTCATGCCAAAATATCAAAAGTTACATTTTATAACTTAAAATATTTTTATAACACTTAAATCATTTTTATATAATTTATAAAGCATTAATTCCATTTTTCCTTAATTTATTTAATATATCTATTAAATAAACTAATTATCATTAATATTGATTAATTAATGAATTTCATCACAAAATATCAAAATTTATCAAAAATAACTTCAAATATTTTCTTTTATCATAAAAATAATTTTTCATGATTTTTCATGAATTAAAACTATTTTTAAATCATTTATTTAATATTATAATTAAATAAATAAATACCATTTATATTCCAAAAATATTAAATATTTTTGAAATATACTTAAAATAATTAAAAACTATTTTTCTGACTTTAAAATAATTTTTCAGAATTTATTATGTATTTTTAATAATTAAAAACCATTTTTTCTATTTATTTAATTAATTTCCGAAATTAAGTGTCGCTAAAGGGTCCTTATGCGACAAATCCGTCACTAATATTGTTCTTGGCCCTGTTCTTGAGTTGCCCAGAATTTCTTGTCAGTGGCTTAGGTTGCTAGTTTGACCGATTTTTACTCTAAGATCGAGTTGCTTCTAGACTGGTAAATTGTATTAAGATTGTAGTATACGTGTAGCACTTCAACTAGAATCAAGTTTCAGGGCAATACTACATCACAACAGAAAGATATCGGCCTCTAAAAATCATGTCAGGTTTGTTCTTCATTTTCTGGGTTACCCTGAAAATGAAGAACAGTCCATGGTCCCTACTTTGAGCCTTTCAAACTTTGCCTTCTGGGGTCGGTTGTTGTGATCTATTGGTTCAAACATGTAGTCGAGATGACAAGGTACAATCTCATAACTTCAAATCATAACCACAACATCCCATATGATAGAAACGATCTAGTCAACGCTTGTCAGAAAATTCGGATGTTGAAGGTTCTGGGTTTTCCAGAACTTCAACAAAACAAACGGTCAACCAAGGTTTGACGACAAATATAAACAATTCTGTTATTAATAAAGGTGATATAATAGCATGGTTTAGTAGTTCATATACCAGTATATAACATCCAACCAACAACACGGCCAAAAACATAAAACACAAGCAAGATTCAGGGTCTAGAAATCCTTGTCAGATAACACGATGGGTTCTGGGTTACCCAGAATTCAGTTTCTGTGAACGGTCAACGTGGTTTGACCGAGCATAAATGATGATCTAGACTAGATCTAACCCTGATTCCAGTTTCAGATCAAAGTCCTCACGTCATAGAACAGATTCAAAACATAAAACACCCTAAAACAATAACACACAAAGATCTAAGGCCTCTGACTTTAGACTGTCAGGCCATTTTTTTTCATCATTTCCAGATTTCTAAAAAAATTAAATCCGAGTACTTTGATGTTATGGATCTATGATCCAACAACCCAGATCTGTAATTGACACCCTATTACACATATTTAACCAACAAACAACAACATTAAACACCATAATCATAGATTTCAAAATTTAGGGCTTTTATACCTTTTAAGCTATGATCTTTGATTTCTTCCTTCATGATCTGTTCTTGGCTTGATATTCCTTAATCATGACTCAACATTTAACTCTCCCTCACTTCCTATTTTCGAATTTCTAGAGAGAGAATGTGTTTGTTCATATGATAAATAAAGTGAGTCTTTTTCTCTCTCTTTAATCTTATATAATGTAATAATACATTGAATGTGGCTGTCAAATAGCTGAGCTTGCTGGATATTTGTCAAATGCTAGGTTTTAGGGTTGCTCAACCACTCCCCTTAGGTTTAGATCTACAAGTTTTGTTAAATAATGCACTAAGGGTAAAATGGACATTTAGCATACTAAATTAATGGCATTCTTGTAATTGGCCAAACTCTTAGGGTTTAGAGTTTGGAAATTTTAAGGTTTAGGGTTTGGAGCATTTAGGGTTTAGGTTTTAACCCTTAACTTTGCAAGTTTAATTTCTACATTTCTGAATTTCGGTTTTCAAAATAGAAAATTAACATTTCTAACTTATAATTAGAATTTTCTAATTACATAAAAATTTCTTAATCATAAATTCATGCATGCTAATTAGGATTAGCATTTCCTAATTACAATTGCTAATAAAGCAATTAGGGTCAAAATGGTTATTAGGGTTCAAAACCCTTGAATTAGGGTTTCTAATAGAAAAATTAATTTTCTAATTTAGAAATTAAATATTCGTAATTAGATTAGAGTTTTCTAATTACTTGACAATTAAGATTTATATTTCCTAATGAACATTGCTAATATAGCAATTAAATCCACCACTGCACAATTAGAGTTTTTGACGAAACAATAAGGGTTCCAAAAATTGAAAATTAGGGTTTGCTAATTAATTAACCTTTACCCTCATTAGTACTTAATTAATACCACATAAGCATTATAATTATCCTTTCTATTCCCAGATTAAGGCTTCATTTTATCAGAATCTGAAATTAGGGTTTTCAGATCTGGTATTAGGATTTTCTAATTATCAAATCGGGTTTCAAATTCAGAATTAGGGTTTTGTAATCAATTTGTTAAGATTAACCCTAATTGATCCTATAATTATTTACACTTATGCCATTAAGTTCCCGATTTAGGATTTCATGCACCGAATTAGGGTTTTGGATTCCCAGAACTGACATTAGGGTTTCCAGAACCAGTTTTCTAGGATTTCTTTTTAATCGCTAGGGTTTTCTAACCAAACGTTAAAGTTCTTAATATATAATTAGGATTTGTTACAGATATCGTTTATCTGGTCAACCCTTCACCCTTAACCACATTCTGAACACAAACATAACTATAAACACAAAACAAATTCACATAAATCCTTAATCCTGAATAATTCACCTTAATCCTTCACCGAATTTTGAAATCCTCAAAATTCAATCCCAATTACATCAAACGCGTACACTTATTTTCTGTCTAGGTCTATTATTTGACCTTAAATCAATCATTTAAGATTTTAATAAATTGTCCAAATTTTCGGGTTGTCACATTCACCCCTCCTTATAAGAATTTCGTCCCCGAAATTCACCTTACACCTTACACCATGCACCTTACACCAATCACACATATCACATGCTACCCAATACACCACTCACAAGAGTAAAAGTTTTCAAATTGTGCTGAGGGCTCATATAGACCATGAATACATTTAGTTTTAACGGTAGTGATCATACCACAAAACAATACATTACTTGGTTTGTTTACAATCACAAAGAAGGTAAACTACCGTTGCTAGTACTTTAGGTGATTAGCCTATCGTACTCGTACGTCATGCATAACGTATTAATCATTTTTAGCTAATATTTACGCTACTAGATTGGATTATTTATCCAAACATTATTGTTCACCTCAATCTTATCATAGGATTCCGCACCAAAACAATTTGGTTCGGGAAAATTCTTTCAATGAACACTTGGAGTTTTTATAACATTAGTCTAGCTGAATCTAATAGCATAGACTCATATCAATAATTCAATTCAATCGAATTATTTAGGTGTATCCAAACCCCGTTGGCAAATTAAAATTTTTGAAAACATTTTCGAGAATGACGTCATGATGCCGCACTGTATTAACAGTCCGTTTGAGGATGCCTTCATTGTATGACTTTGTCATAACACATCATACAATAGTGGAACAGCGACTTCAGGTCAAATTCACACTACGTATTCCTGTATTTACAACTCCATCAAATTTATATCATCTCTGCACCAGGTTACATGGTACATAAGTGATAAATAAAAGCAATTTTTGATATTTCAAATCATTTGCGTCTAGCCGAAATAAGTAGCATAGACTTTACTTTAAACCGTTTCAAAAATGATTACGAGTCTACATTTGTTTTTAAAAGGCACATAGTGCGTATTTAGCTTGATGTCAAAAATTTGAAGTTTAGCATAGCTAGGAATTTAGGAAAACTTAAATCTCCACTAATAATCATTTTCTTAATAATCTATCTGTTCCTATAATCCTTAACACTCCATTCACACACAACTATACCCAATTCATAAAACCACACTTATGAGTTCATAACCTGGCCACAATTATATGAGTTTAAGAACTTACTCTAGTCTGACCTTTGACGTCCGTTCGCTGAAGGGCTCATAAACATTTCATATAACTATGAGTCAAGAATGTCACATAAGTATGAGTTCTAAGAATTCGTACTTAATCCTATATTCTCTACCTATGATCTATTTATCTGTATATAACAACTAGCGCGACACAACATTTCAATGGTTACCAATACCACCAACTAAGTAGTTTTTACACCAAGTACAATTCCCCGCCCATACAAGAAATCATACAACTCAGTTGCTAACACGAGTCCTCATTGAAATTTCTACCTAATCTTAACCCCCTTTTTCAATACGAATTCAATTCGTATTCATAATCCATAACTCTTTTATGAGTTTTCATAGTACCATTTCATAGTTCAATTTACACACAGCATCTTGTTGTAAACTTTTCAATCAGTAGATTGATTCATTTCCCATATCATAACCTTTATCAGATCACGGGGTGATCTTATCGTATATATTACGATTCAATTCCATACACTATGATCGTTTTGTTTTACGATCTCCTATCACTGCACTACTGTTCACCACTATAACCAGAGTTAGGGAACTCTGTGTTTTTACACTCGCCGAGATTCGTCTTTGAATCTTATTGACACACTAACTTGATTTGAGTTAGTCTTATCCTAATCACTGCGGTTATTGGTCTCGGGTATTCCTACCTAAGCTTCATAACCAACGGCTTTGATACCAACTGTGGCAGCCCCGAATCCGGGCCCCAAATCACCTCGGATCCGGTTCACTATTTCTATAACTGTTTGCGAAAGATATAAACATAAATTGTTTATACATTACATTACACACTATTCTCCAAGGTCGAGTAACCTTAACTTAGTACACATTTCATAACTATTTATCACACAACAATATTTATCAAAGTATACTATTACAAACTAGCCGCACATTTTATGCCACGGCTAATTTATAATAGTATACTTTGATAAATATTGTTGTGTGATAAATAGTTATGAAATGTGTACTAAGTTAAGGTTACTCGACCTTGGGGAATAGTGTGTAATGTAATGTATTAACAATTTATGTTTATATCTTTCGCAAACAGTTATAGAAATAGTGAACCGGATCCGAGGTGATTTGGGGCCCGGATTCGGGGCTGCCACAGAAATACTCACAATACTATAAAATAAGAATTTCTGATATTGTAATGGTGTGTTGAGGAAGGTGGGTTACCCCTCTATTTATAGCGCAAAGGAGGGAGAAAAACATTGTGGTATGCCTAACATTTTCCTACTCCACCTAAACTGCCTAACTTTTTTCTTTTCTTTTTCTTTCCTTGCCTAACACCCAGAATGGGTCATGTGGACCTATTCTGTTCTGGGGGCGTCATAGGCAACCCATGGTTTTTTGTAGTTATTTGTTTTACAATAGTAATGTAGTGATTAGTCCTCATTTGAATAGTATAGGATTTCAATTTTTAGGAATTAATTGCTTATTAATTTTTCATGAACAACCTCCAAAATGCATGCGCTAATCCTTGATAATGTGTACCATCGTAGGTAGTCCGAGAGCTAAATGGAAATAGGGTAAGGTATCTAAGCAATCGAGGGATCAGAAGTTAAAGGAAAAGTAGTTAGCAGAAGGTTGAAAAAGCCCACCTTGGCGGCAATGTCAAGCTTGAAAAAACCAGCCCCGGCGGAGAGCTCTCTATCAGAGCCAGCCCCGGCGGCATTTCTAGTACAAAAAAGACACGCCCCGACGCAGAAGAAGAATTTTAATTTTGTTTAAATAAGCAATCTGGCAGCCAAATAACACACTCCCTCTCATTACACTCAACTAAACACGACCCTAACTTCTGAGGAAAGAGAAACAAAGTCGAGACACATCTCTCACACCCAAAACCGTCAAATTGGTTATCCTTAATGGCCATCTAAGCGGATTAAAGGCGGATGAAAGGGCAATTGAGGGGAATTCTCATCTCAGAACAAGGGTTCTTTACACATTCGTGTCTTGGGTGAACATTCAACAAGGTATTGTGTGCGAAAGTGATATTCTATTGATTCAAGTGGCGGTGTTGTATTCATTGGGCAATTTTACACCATACTCAAGGCTATAAAAATGCCTTTAAAGAAGTGGGAGGATTTTGAAGGATAGTTGCACACCAGGTGTTCGACAAAATGCCTCACATGGACCTGGCAAACATGACCCAGGCCCACGGGCCGGATCGGCCCTCCCGCCACGGGTTGGGCTTCAGGCTGCATTTTTTTAGCCAAAAAAAATCTGGGCCTTTTTGGCCCGGCCCGTGGCCTGCGATTTTTTTTTAAAAAAATGTTGCTACTTGTGGGCTATGAGGCTTGAACACAAGACTTGTAAGTAAAAGAAGATACATACTCCTCCTATATGAAAAGAGAAAAATGTGTTTAAAAGTTAATAATGATTATAGTGATGCCTTTTCCTTTAAAAAAAACAACCTTTATAATTTTTCTCACAACCACCTGTCCACCTTGCTTAATTTATCCTCATTCTAAAACAAAACATGAGAGTTGAGACGGCTATTACTATTTCACATTCAACAAATCCATTTCACATGCTACTCATTAAAAGAGGAGGTCCGAACAGATGCATGCAACACAAATAATATTTATTATTATTACTATTTATTAAAAATTATTTTATTATTTTTAATATTTATTATTATTACTATTTTTGGTGTAGCAAGATTTTGCAAAAAAAATAAAGGAAGAAACCCGCGGGCCGGGCCGGGCCATCCCGAGCCACGGGCCTCACAATTTTAGCCCACCAAAACCCGGTCCATTTTGGCCCGGCCCGAGCTCAGCCTGGCCCGACCCGAGTTCAGCCTGGCCCGGGCCCGCCCGCCCGTTTGCCACCTCTAGACTCACAGAATAATTTTAGGGAAATTAACTAAATTGTGACCCAATGGCCCCGAAAATACCAAAAAGACAACGGGGTGAGGGTTTCTCGACACCAATTTAGAGTTTTGACAAACAAAAGTTTGTAAGTGTCGCGACGGCGGACAAATTTAAATACTTTGCTTGAAAGCACTCACGTCGAAGCGAGGACTCAAGCCCAATTCTTTTGACAATCATATGTCGCCCAATAAATAAACAAGGCTGGGATACTTTCACGGATCAGTCGGACGTGGCAGTGGTGGCAGTTGTCAAGGAATTCTACGCGAACGCCGAAGACAAAGCCCCATTCTCAGCATTTGTTAGGGGAAAAATTGTTTTGTTCAGCGCTGAGGCAATCAATGAGTACGACAGCTTAAGGGCCCTAGCGGTTTGTCAATATGCAACATACCGGGATAGTGGTCCCGATTATAACCAGATATTGAAAGAAATTTACAGGCCAAAAATTATGTGGCTAAAAGGCAAAAAAGAGGGTACCCTATTTTTGAGTAAGGATTTGAGCCTCTACGGCAAGATTTGGTACGCCTTCTTATGTGCAAGCTTATCCCCTCTCAACACATGAGAAAAGTCACAAAGGAAAAAGTTCCGTTGTTATAATGTGTTACGAGATATGTGGTATTGAGTTATATAAGGTAAAATAAACTATGTAATAAGTAATTGATGTGGTTAATAAATATATATCCTTATTATATATTTGTTATATATTGTAGAGATGAATTAGTAAGAAGATGGATAAAAATTTATCTATTGATGTTAAATAATTTATTTGAAATTATTTTATAATAGTAAGTTGGTGACATTAAAATATATCTTTGATAATCACCAATTTCTCGAGTGTTTGTACGAGTGTGTATCAAGTCTAAGGTAATGCAATCATACTCTTTAATGGTTGACATATAGGAGCTGGGCTAAACGATTCCTTCAAAGAGCGGAGGTATATAAGAATCGGTAACCGATCTAACTCACTGTGAAAACAGTGTAGACGAGACGAAAACTAATTTGTTGGTTGTTTGTGGGAAACCACTCAGTGTACTATATTGAATACTATTAAAGAATCGATGTGTGTTAGGTTTAGAGTTGTATATATGCACGTTGTTGACGAGGGAAGAAAATCGATATACCTTTAAAAGTGGTTAGAGAATTATTGAGTGAGGTGATACACGGCGAGAAGTGAAGATTAAAGGAGTGTATGTATGTAGTACATTCGAGTTTTGTGTTATTGGTGGTAAGAAACCGTAAAGGAGTTGTATAGTTGGTTAAACTAATAAGGGAGATAGAGTTTTAAAACTCAAAGTGTGATTCTTAAATTATTAAGGAAAATAGTAACCGATGAGGTGTAATCAAAGAGAGGATTGGTGTTAGACGAGTTAACGCTCAAGGAGGATGTGTAAAGTATTTAGAAGTGTAAGGTTTCAGTTCTGCTAATGCAGAACTTGTCTGCATGGGAATTTGGTATAGCGCAGTTGCGCCATTACCAAGCCTATGACCAGCGCAGCTGCGCCGGTTTGTAAAATCAATTTTTGGAATTTAAAGTTTAAGAAATGGGTATTAAGGACTCATAAGGATAAAAAAAAATCTTAAATGATGGTTAAGTTGTCCATGAATGGATTTAAATAGGGTTTAATTAATTAACTCGAATTAGTTATTGGTTAATTAAGCGATATTATTGGATATTATACTCTATTAATTAGAGGATTGCATAATAGTTATTAAAAAGAAATGATTAATATTAATTAATTATTGTTTGGGTTGAAAATACCCAACTAAATGATATTTAGCCCAATTAAAATATTAATGTGGGTATAATCATTAAATAATATTGCTAGGGGTAATATGGAAAATGTGAGCAGTAGTAATATATAATACCTACGGCTTAAGAATACGTGAGGCGTGACATTTAATTGAGACTAATGATATAAGGTACCAAGGGGTACAGTGAAATCATATGTAGTGGTAATACAGAAATAATTAAATATCTGTGTATTCTAGAAACTGGGTAGGAGATTAAAATGTTTGAATAAACATTAATATTAAATAGTTTTATAATGTGGTTATGTGAGTGATAGAGATAATTATGGGACTACCCGGATAATAATATCTGGCTGCGATATTTTATTACATGTATTTAATGTACATGGATTATATGATGTGAGTATAAAATTTATTTGTAAATTTTTAATATAGTAACAATTGTACCCTAATATTTCATTATGGGAATAAAAAGGACCAAACCAAGCCTTAGTATAACAAGCTTCTGAGATTTTTGCTCTTGTCCCAAAATCAGTGTCACCCATTTATATTTCATAAGCTTAATTAGGCCATTAGCATATCCTATTTCTTCTCCATTACGTAATAGAGTTGATGATGGCTGAACATGGAGTGGTTAACCAACTCTTGAGCATCCACTGGCTTCTTTCTCTTCCCTTTGGTTTAACTTGTTGGGCAAAGCCATTGTTTGGTCAATGGTTCCTCTATAAATAAAGCCATATCCTTCTCATTTTCCGTTTGTTTAAGTTGTCTGATAAATCTGAGCTTGGAGTTGGGTTGCTGAGGAGTATAGATTGTGTAGAGAGAGAGAGTTAAGTAAACTAAGCCACAAAGAAGGTAAGAATTTGATTTTATGTTCTTAAATTCAAAGTTCTTAATTTCTTAGAAAAGTGTGATGAAATACTAGCTTTTAAGTCACAAAATTTATGGCTAACGGTTGTTATAATACATGAATTGATGTTAGAGGTTGTTAATACAGTTAAAAACGAAAACAACGAGAGTTAAACGAACCAAATTGGTTAAAAAACGAATCCATAGTAGTGAAATTCGCTATACATGTGAAATTATGGGAAAATGGCAAAAATCTTGAATTCGAGTAATCAAGTTGTGTTTATGTGATTTGATGATTGTTATCATGTTAGTTAAGTGTTATAAGCACGTACAAGAGTATTGTAGTTGAGTTTAAGCATGTTTTATGAAGAATTTGAGTATGGGTTTTGAGTTCTGCAGAAGTAGAGACTCTCCAGGAGCTGTCCAGGAAGGGCGCAGCTGCGCCCATTCTGCAGTTCATTCTGGCGTAGCTACGCCGTATGCTGTCTCGGTGTCTGTTTTGGGACAACGCAGCTACGCCACTCCCACAGTCTAGCAAAGCACGCTACGCCGTGCACCAATACCTGATAATGTTTTCTGCTACATTCTAATAAGATTTAACACGTCAGTAGAGCTTAGTTATGCATGAAAACAAGTTTAGCATGTGGTCTAGAGTTCCCTTGCATATATGAGTTGCATAGTTTACGTTAATGCATGTGTTTTGAAAAAACACTTGAAGTTTTGAAAATAAATATTGACGAACCTCGGGTCGGTTAAGTTCTGAATTTTTAAGGTAAGCCATGCGTGCATAAAATGTGAGTTTAAGTTGCTTACTTATAATCAACTTACAATAGCTTGGTTGAAAATGATTTCAAAATAAAACTTGAGTTTTGAAAGCAAACTTTGACGAAACTTGTGTACTTTAATTTATGACCTTGATAAGCATGCATACGAAGTCAAACTATGCATGACATAAGGTTTGAAGTTGTTTCATATGCGTTGGATTTCTTGGACTTGGTTTAAAATGTTTTAAAAGAAAACTCAAAAGTTTTGAGAACTAATAGTTTCAAATATTGTGTAAAGTATACTCTGACCTTACTAGCATGCATACTAAGATGCCTTATGCCTCTAGACATGACGAGTATGTTCATCATCTAGCTAAGCATGAATTGGACCTTTCAAGTGTGGTTTAAATAAGTTCCAAATGATGAACTATACTAACTATGATTAAATGAGTTGATTAAATGCGAGCATACGCGTTATAGGTGTCTAACATCCTTACATGATGGAATGGTTAATTTAGTTCATTCCTTATGCATGAACTTACTTAGCCTTGTAAGAAATTATCAAATAAAGCCTTAAAGTGTGAAAACAACTTTGAGTAACACAAGAGGTTCTAAACATTGACCAATGACCTCTTAACGTGTGTATATATTATGTGTTAACATTAATGCATGCTAAGAACTCAGATGAAACTAGAAAATAAATATCTAACTTTGGTCTGGCCAGGGACGGCGCAGTTGCGCCAGTCCCAAGCCTAACCTCAGCTCAGCTGCACTGCAGGACAGTTTGGTCTGCACATTTTATTTGCTTTCTGATTTTGGAAACTTACATATAGTACTATTATAAGCTATAGTACTTGACATGAATGATGTGTTGAGCCTAAGAGCATGTAATGGTTATATAAAACTCAAATTTGTTAAAATTTGCAAAAGGTAAGGACGATGTAGATCGCGTATCTATAGACTTTAAATATGTGTTGAACACAGAGCGAGTTGAGTGTGTGATAAAGATTTATGAACGTTGATATGAATCATGTGTAGCTAAGGTATACCTATACATGCCTAGGGTATGATGAGAAAGTGAAGTGTAGGTTTTACGAACCTAGTTAAAGAACAATGTAACATTATTATTATATTGAGACTGTATGAAATATATGACTAATGGATATGAATCCATGATTATATAACCGTGTAGGAATACACGAAGTTCAAATAACTATAAGCAGTTAAGTCGTAGTTGATAAACTACGAATCAGGAAAGTCTGTCAGTTCCTATTTGTTATATGAATTCAATAACTGTTAGTTAAGCTATATTATGCTTTGCAAATGTTGTTATATATGAAATGTGTATGAGATATGTATGAAATGTGAAAGTTGATCTTTGATGATATACTTGTGATATAAACCTCTATGCTTGTTAGGTGTGAAGTAACATGCGTAGTAAATATTAATTGATTACGAATGCATGAACTGAATATGCTATTATATGTTATGTGCTGCATGAAAACTGTTAGAATTGTTGGGCTGTCGAGCTCACCCTTGCAAATAACCACTTTTGCAGGTTAAGGATTCACGGTAAAGATTACGTGCTACTTGATTGATAGAGTTCAATAGTAATTAAAGGAGTTTGGTTTATGTGTTTAAATATATATACTCTTGAACCACGTTTATGTTCTAGGAATCGTACAAGATAGTAGTTTACGAGGTGTAATACAAGTTGCGTTGTAAAGTTGTATTATGTGATACATAGAGAAATTCGAAATGAGATGTAAATCTTTATACAGTAATTTGAATAGAAGGAATCATAACATAATTTGATTCAGGGATTTGTAATTGATTCGAGTTAAGATATCAATAAAAGATTTATTTTTCAAAGGAGATTGAAAAAGTTTAAGTTATTCTGCATATTTTTATAACATGGAATATGATGTAAGACATGAATGGTAAATGACCAAGATTTGAAACTTATAATAGTTTGGGGTCATTATACATAGATCCTGGAAATGGAAGGAATTTATATTCTAAATTATAATAAGTGAAGTTATATTCATTAAGTTGTAAATAAAAGATATAATAATTTGACGAAAGTAGTATCGTGGCAGACCAGATTCGAGGTTCGAAGGGACCTAAATTTGGGGGCATCACATCTATATACTTGTAAAAAAAAGAAAAAAAAAGAAGAAAAAAATATGAATAAACACCATAACTACTTTAGTTATTTGGCCTTTATTACTCGAGTAAGTACGCTCTAGGGGACGTCTTTACACCTAGAACCCTAAAGTCGTCTATTTTAGGAGTCGTTGGTCGAAAGCTCACTAAATGGGTAACTCTTAAAAGCCTAAGAGGACTAGACATTACACAATCATGTGTAAGTAGAAATACGGGAAAAAGAGCAAAATGCACCTGTAATTGAATAAAGGTAGCAACCATATCTCATATTAACTCATGACTTGGAAATTGCATATTTTTGGCTGAGCTTAGTTTGTTTACATAACTTCTTAAGTTCAAATTGTGATCTTTACTCTAAGAAGCGTATTATATGATATATTTGATCTATTGTCGGTTTTCATTGTTGTTGAGCACACACACACACTGCGTTAGTGATAACAAGTGTTGATTTACAGATTGATATGGGATTGCTGATGTGTCTTGGTGGGATTTACTATCTATCTCTATTGTGATTTCTCTGAGGCAACTTTGTTAAACTTTATACTGTCTGATAGCTGGACTCGTAGGCATGTAGGTAGTTTGCATGTGCATTGTGTCTTGGTTGAGGACAAGCAACGTCTTAAGTTTGAGAGTATTTGATGAGTGAGTTTTATACTTACGAATCGGACACCTTTCAATCCTAATTTTTTGCTACCTCAAGATGTTTTAGTATTATTTTACTAGTTTTTCTGTGGTTGCGTTGCACGAATTGGATTGGACAGAAAGTAAGAGTTAAATGCAGAAGGAGCCAATTTGTAGCCATCATACCCGCCGGGGTGGGGGTCTACAAGCCAAATCACCCGCAAGGGCGGGGTGTCACTTTCCAGCAGAGTGATTGAACACCCGCCGGGGCGGGCTTTCTTAGTGCAATTTACCCGCCGAGGCGAGCTACACGGTAGATAATTTGAAGTTTCCTTGTTCGACTCTGATTCGACAGATTTTTGTGCGAAGATTTAGGACACATTTTGGAAAGACAAAGGAGGCTTATGTAGGGGTAGAGAGGACTTATCATCATTATTTATACAATATTAGTTGGACATCACATTTGAAGGATTGAAACAAGGAGAACAAGCTCGAAGAACACAAGGCGGGATTGAAGAAGAGCAGCAAATTCATTATAGTTTTTATTCTCTTTCTCTAATATTATCCTTGTAATCAGAAAGCTAGTATCTTTGTGGATTTCAGATTCTTATTCATCTAGCATGAACTAATTCATTTTTTAAGTTTACGATAGATCTTTTTGTGTAACGAAGATTGACGTGCTTCTATATTAATTCATTGAGACTATTTCCAAATTTTCTACTATGATGTATACTTACTTTATTTAATTGCCTAATCAACAATTTATTGATAATCTATATGAACTCAAGAAATAGAATATAGGTTAAGATCTAATCATAGTAGCGTATGATTGTGATTTCTGCATGATGATGGGATTCATAATTTATTCTTAGGATAGAGATATACCTATGCGTCGCACGTAATCTCATAAGAACTTGTGATTAAACCTTCTTTAATTATAATTCACATAGAGATATAGTGGATTAGTTAATTAGGGTGTTCTACTTAATTCTATCAATTGTGGATTTATTAAGGTTGTAAACGAGCCAACATAGTTCAGGCTCGATTTGGGCTCGACTCGAAAAAATACGAGCGAGACTCGGATTCGTTAATAATATGATCCAAATCTGAGCATTAAAAGTAGTTTGAATAAAAATATGAGTAGAATCTGAGCAGAGTTATACTCAACTCGTTTAAGATTCAAACTACTCGATATTTTTATTGTGATTCGATACATACTCGGTTAATATATATATTCGATTAGATGTTCGATACATTCTCTTATAATATATACAAATTTAAATCAAATTAGGATAATTAGTTATTATTTTGTTTTGTTTTTAATTTTAATTTTTATTTTATATTTGTAAAGTGTAATAATAAATATATTTTCTCATTTTTAAGTAAAATAACAAATTCAATTTATAATTATATTTATTATAAAACTTGTTATTATGTGGAGATTCGAATTCGAGCTTGAATTTGAAGCTCACGAGTAGTTTGGATAAATATTCGAGTCAAGTAGGATCGAATTCGAGTAACAAATATCCGAGTCGAGTCGAATCTGAGTAGAAATTTTCAAATATAATTCGAATTCGAGTACGAATTTATCATTTCGAGTCGAATTCGAGTAACTCTCTGTTCGCTCCAGTTCGACTCATTTACACTCTTAGGATTTATGTTGATATGAGTATAATGCATTGAGAGATAGTTATATCTACTGTTGTGTTCTTGATTAACAATATGAAATAGTTAATTTGAGTTAAAAGGAAGTATGTCATTCTAATTGATGCATAAAGTGAAATTGTAGGCTTAATTCTCCCAATCTTAATTAAAAATGTGTGTTAGTTAGTTAATTTTTCCTTAATTAATAGTTTACATAAATTTCATAGTCTTGATTATTTGTTTAATAAAATTGAGGTAATATAAAATTGGTAGCTGCTAAGATAAATTTCAATTATTTTCTCCATGGAAACGATACTCTACTCATCACTTTATTACTTGTTGACCGCGTATACTTGCGTGTTGTGCGTAACTAGATTTTACCTAACAGTTCAATATTAAGCCAATAGTAGAATAAATAAATTAGAACAATTCTAATATTATTTATAATGAATTAAACTCCTTTAATTCAAATATAAATAAATAATATTTATTCTACATCAGTGACACCTTTATAAATAATGTATCATGACTATCCGGATAATATGAATTCAACGTAAATCAAAAAGATTATCATAGAGAATACAAAAAATATATTCCGTAAATAGTTACGGTACAATTCAATCTTTCTACCATACAATGTCTTAATCAAATATAAAATATGAAATTACTGTCAAGTTTTATTTATTTGATTATATGTATTTTCAATTCTAAAGTGCACAACAATAGTTAATGTACTACTTTCTAATTTCCATTCAACCCTGGCGTAGGGATTTCCATGTTGTCACTTTATTGAATCACATAGGATATTCTCTCCCTTTACTGGAAGCGATAGATTCTTTGTTGATCATTCACTTATCTCCATATATATTTTATTATATTCGAGCATACCCTACGACATACTCAAGAGAATTAAGGAATATGTCAAAACATAATTCAGTATATACAAGATAAAATAATGATCTCAAGCCCAATGATCACTTATACTACTATCACATTTGGACCTCCTATTGACAGACAAATAAAACTCCATTAGGGTTCCTTCATTTGTCACCACTAGTACAAAATAGTAAATAGACAACACTTAAACAACAATGTTTTTTATAAAAAATGTTGTGATATTTTTTTCACAACGTTTTTTAACAAAACGTTGTAGATACATATTAAAAAACGTTATCTATTTATAAAAATAATTTTTTATTTTAAATAGATAACTTAAAAAAAAAACGTTATGTATGTCAAAAAAACGGAATTTAAAATAAATAGCTCCGTCTAGTATTTATCCCTTTTTCACGTTCACTTCCCAGTTCTGTGAAATACTCCCTCTCTATACTGTTCCGCCAAAACCCCTAACCTTTCGTTGCGTACTACTACCATACCGTCTTCAGTTTGCTTGGGTTTTCAAGTTTAAAACATTCCTCCGCAGTTCAGGATTCCGATTGTCAAAAAGGTTAAATCTCTTCTTTTGATTATTATTACTCCTCTTTATTCACAAACCCATTTTCGTCCTTCATTATGCCTCAGTTTTTAGGGTTTCATCAAAGTTTTCGATCACACGCTTTTAAAGGGATTTTTCCGAGATTTTGAACCAGAAACAGAAAAAAAAAATCACCTTCTGACTATGACTATGAATGTGAAACGGATTACTATTATATGCGACACATCATTTGGTGACAGTGTATCTGTTTTTGTGCAGAGACTCGGTTATTATTATCCATCGACAGGTGATGAAAAGGATGCCTTTTACGTTGTGAGGAAGGGGGACATTGTGGGCGTTTACAAGAATTCAACTGATATTCAAACTCTCCTTGTATGTTCCTTAATCCCCTCTTCTTTTATCTTCAATTTGTACATTTTCTTGCTACTGTACTTAGTAGGCTTCTAGTGCACTAAAGTAATTGATTTTTGGTAGCTCCTAATTGATCATGGTCACACTTCAGCACAAACAACAGTAATATAAAAGACTGTATTATTATCTCAACTTGACTCCAAAATTCCTTTTAATCTTACTAATTTGGAAGGCTGAAAATGAAGTTTATGTGGCAAGGAGATGAATAAAAAAGTAAAATTAGGTTAAAGTAAGAAAAAAAATTACTTTAATCATTCTTGGAAAAGATTTCTGTAAATTAGTATGGTAATGCTTCAGATTATTCCATATCTTCACTTACACTCTACTAATTCCCTGTTATTTTTAGATGTATGATCCTTCTATTACTGTGTTCAAAGGATATTCTCTGCCGAAGGATGCTGAGGAATACCTAAACTCACGTGGGCTTAAGAATGTGATTTGTTCAATTGGTGCCTCAAATGTGCAAGCTGATCTTTTTGGTCCACTTGTTGTCTGCCCATTTCAGGTTCAATTGATGCATCTAAATTATAGCCTTATAGGCATCTAGTTACCATTTGTTCTCCCATTCACACTAATTGGTTATCTTGGAAGTGTATAATCTTGCTAAAGCTTATAACAGAAACTAGATCTTTTAGAATATGTTATAACACTGATCACTGAATGCATTGTTATCTAATGACTGTGAATAGATAACACATGAAGATGTAGGTAGAGTAGATAAATCAAATAGTGAATCACATGCCAAAGATGGACAGCAGCAGTCATTAGATAACAATGCATTGAGTGATCAGTGTTCAAACCTTATTGATTGTGTTGAAACTTGCTAAAGCTTATAACAGAAACTAGATCTTTTAGAAAGTAGTCCTTAATTCTTGCTAAAATATAGAATAATTAGCTGAAAATGATGAAAAATCTTACCATGACTAACATGACTATATGAATTCTATATTCTGTGCTTCTTTTTAACTTTCATGCCCAAAGTGTTATACAAGAACTTTGTTGGTATCCAACATTGTTAAATATTTGTTGGTGGAATGAATGCCAAATTTTCACCTGTATCTTGTTTTGTGTATTATGTTATGCATGGTTCTTTGCCTGATGCAATGAAGCTATGACAAGCACTAGATTCAGGACATTTATGTCTTCTGTTGTATGTTTATGTTGGGAGTGAGATGTATATGTTGTCAGAATTACATTTTCTTAACATATCTCCTGTACAGCATTTATATCCACATGGTATCCTAATTTTAATCAAATAAATCTGTCAATGCTAAAAATTTGACCTAGTTTCCTCTATATTTGTTAAATCTGTGTTGCGTTTGTCACCATATTCCTACAGGAGTAAATCTGTGTTACAAGTGCTTCTGAGCTGTGATGCCATTTCTAGGCAGATCAAAATTATCATGTTTGGGGAGTAATTCATCTGTACAAACTGTGTATGCTTACAGGTTAAACTTTGTGGTCATGCAACTTTAGCAGCAGCCCACTTTCTTTTTATGTCTGATTTGGTGAATGCTGATATAGTAGTAGAGTTCTTGACACTCTCTGGAATTTTGACTGCTAAAAGAGTTCCAGACCCCAAAAATTTGAGTTCTGAATTCACTCTGCCAAATGTAAGTTGTTATATTAATTTGTTTGTCTTTGCTTTTAATCCTTTATCTTCTATTTCAGGAAATTTATTATATGTTGAACTTTGTAGTCATATATGAACTATATCCATTATATTTTATTTTATATAATATGCAGAACATGTGAGAAAAGCATTTCTTGTATGATATTGTTGCTAATGGTCGAAATGGAATCGATGTTGACAAGTCAGTTAAAATGATGACTAATATTTATACAGATTAACTTTCTTTCCTCCTCTTCCTCTTCCTTCCCACCTAAGTTATATGAAATTGTGTTACCAGTGTTTCAATTTCTCTCAACGGGAAGGTTCTTCAGCGAGGAATTTCTTACTTTAGATATCTGTAGAGAACTTCTGCAGGTGATGGTCTGATCTCTCTGTATGGAATTACTTATCTGTCATGATCTAGTTATTCTTAATTTGTCTGTACTTCTAGAGTCAAATATTGTCATGTGCTAGTTCTAAACTTCTAGAGTCATTAAAACTATTGAATAGACAATCAATTGAATTCATCTCTCAGGAGCAACTATAGATAATACAACATATAAGGTTGCCTTCTCCAGACCCCATTCCTATTATGAATACTGTCATGTGCTAGTCAAAAGTAACATTACATTCAAAGGCTTGACTTCAAATATCCATTTGATACTGAAAATAGAGGGAAAGAAACAGGCTTTATGGTTATTTTGTGAAATCGTATGGCATTATTCAACATTCAAACATTATATGATTAGATTTTCAAGAATATTTATTTTTATTAAAACTAATACAATGAGTGGCAATTTGTTTAGTTTCTTCTTCAAAGTTGAGTTCTATAAATCCAACTGCATTGTTTCGTTTTGCTATGAGTTTCTGATTGCTTTCTTGGTTTCTTTGTCTTGGTTACAGGATTAATTTATTTAACATTTACATGATGATTCAGCACCCTCTAATGCCTCCATATGGGACTCCAGCTCCATATCCTCCAGGGGGAGTTTATGCTCATCCTAGTATGGCCACGGTAATCAGATTTTATTTAAATCTTTTGATATGTATCTGTTGAGTTTATTATTCCAGAGTTGGTTTCCTGTTGATTTTTTACTTGAGAAATTTTTGGTTGAATGTACTCAAAAACGAAGATGAAAGTCTTTCTTATTCAATTGCAGTATGTATTATTAAAGCTTCTGAAAAAAAATTAAAGTTCATTGGTCTTTTAAAATATGTATGTTTACTTCTACTTTTGATCTAATTTTTCTCTTATAATACATGCATCCCTTAGAATCCAAGCATAGCACCAACAACTGGAGAATCAGAAGGAAAAGTACCTAATGGAAAGGACAGGACTCCAACCAAAAAATCCAAGGGAACTTCAGGAAACACTAGTTTCGTTGGTGGCAATGCCGGAGAGAGTGAGAAGGCAGCCTCCAGCTGCTTACAAAGCGAGGTAAGGACACATTACTGATGCTTTCCCGCTACAAGCCATTTCATCTGACAATGCTAAGGTCCATCATGCAAAACGAACAGAGCAGAACAAGCCTGTTCCATCGAAGCCATCAAAGTCATCGCGGAAGGTGAAGAAAATAAGTGAGGATTTGAATAGGCATGTCACTACTGATGGTTTGAAGGCCGAGTGGGATGCTCAAGATCTTGGCTTTGGAAGCCAGATCAATTTTGATGCGTCCACCATGCCTACACCTGTTTGTTCATGCACTGGGGTGCCGAGGCAATGTTACAAATGGGGTAATGGAGGCTGGCAGTCATCTTGCTGCACCACTACCCTGTCAATGTATCCACTGCCGCAGATGCCAAACAAGCGCCACTCTCGGATGGGTGGACGGAAAATGAGTGGAAGCGTGTTTACTAGATTGCTTAATCGTGTAGCAGCACACAAGGCCATGACCTTCATATGCCCCTGGATCTTAAAGTTTACTGGGCTAAACATGGTACAAATCGCTACATAACCATCAAGTAATTCGACTACAAATGTTTGGTATGGAGTATTTTATCTGCTTTAAACCTTGGCTGAAAATACTGTAGCTATGTTTAACTTAAAAATGTTGTTCGTCCCTTTGGGGACATTATCTGGAACATAACTTGTATGTCACTTCAGTCTGGAGGAAGGATGGAGATTTGAGTACAGTCCAAGCTCTTATTAATATGTTTATCTATCCTGCAAATGTGAGGAAGGATCCAACAGGGGTCCATAATATGTACCCTTATTATGTGCATGTATGTGATTTATTCATGCTAGCATAGTAGCTTCCGATTGAATCAGTATTTGTTTTCCTCTGGGCTCCATTAATTAATCTGTCCACCTTTGATTTAAAGATTATTGCAGTTTTACTAAAATCTGTTTGATTCGCAATTCGTTAATAAGCTGGTCTACATATTCTAAATCAAGAGGTTGATTTTGACTGAGTTTTTTGGTAAGGAGCCTAGGCATACAATGAATGCTAGTGAGTGCGTTGCTAAAGGTTGTGCTCTAGAATGTGCTATTTATCTTGTTGGACTTTATCCAAATCTAAAGCTTCATTGATTCAGTATCATTATGTTGTTCCAATTCTTTTATTTTGTAATGTTGTGATTTTGGTGTTCTAAAAGTTTATTTAATTTCAAGTATGCCTAAGAGGGGAATATTTAGCTGAGATTTGTTGCTGTATGTAGATTATTATACGTTGAGAGCTCTGGATTCTGATAATGTTCCAAGCACTTCTTCTATGAGTGAGGAAGAGATAAATGTTCTTCCTGTTCATAAATACAAGGCTGCTTGCCCTCAAAGGTGAATTCTGAGTTTTCATTTCAACAAAGCTGCTTCAAAGTGCTCTTATTTATGATGGAAATTTAAAACTATATGATTGGTATTCCCCCCATTTGGTGCAGCAACAGCAGCTGCAGTTGAGACAACAGCTTCAAAAACAGGGTGTGCAGTCTGCATGTGGGGTGAAGCGGCCCAATGATGGTGGTTTTTGTTCTCGTCGGCTAATGCAATACTTATATCACTACACTAAGTATCAATTTCATTTCCTGTTGCAATACTTTGTGGTTTATTTTGTGGATTGAAAAGTGAATTTGAGATATATATATATATATATATATGGATAGTTTGGTATATATTTTGTGGATATAGTAACTTAAAATTGTAAACGAATGGTATTATTGGATTGTATTTTGAATGGTTGATACATTTTGGCTTTAAATTTAAATGAGAATTTAGACCTTTTAGCTATATATCATGGCATTAGCATAGTGCAGGTACATTGGTAATATAGGTGAACCACAACTTTTTTTTCTCTTTTTTTATCTACAACATTTTAAAAATGTTGTATATTTATATAAATAAAAGACCCTTTCTAAATAGATGACACATTATAAACGTTGTTTAAATGTGTCTAAACGCTGTCTGATATATTAAGCTACAACATTTTTAGCCAGAAAACGTTGTGGAATCATACCTTCTACAGCGTTTTCAAGCATCTACTAATTTATAAAAAATAAATCTACAATATTTTTTTCTTAAAAAACGTTGTATGATGTGTCTAACTACAACGTTTTAAAAACGTTGTGTAAGGGTGTCAAATAGATGACACCCTTAACCACGGCATTTTTTCTGATTGAAACCACAATCATGAGATCAATCATCCTCATTAACAGAGCAAGCATAGTATGTACTAATCTATCCGGAATCAATTACCCCACATTAGTGATCCATACAATTAGGAATATTTTAGTATCGAGTTATCCTAGAATTTAGATCTCATTAGCATGATCAAGATCATGATTCTAAAATGATTGCTCAATAATTGTGTTTATCTCATTTATTAATTCAACTAATTAACATGTCTTTTATTAAATAAAGTCTCTTATTAATAAATGAATAAAATTACAAAATAAATGTTTATTATATCAAATGTAATTGGCTTGAGGGCATATTATTTTTGAAAGAATCCAAAGCAACTCCTTATATTATATAACCAATGACAACTTGGTTCACTAATATAACTCATTTCTATTGATATAGATATTAAATATTCAAATTTTATTTACATCAAGTTATGAAGACAATAACGCAACAAGACGAATACAATAAATTATCCTCTTTCTCACCTAATCCATCCCCCTAGGTTAAAATAAATTATTGTAACATATTAACACAGTAATAAAATAAAAATAAATAAATAAACCTTATATATTTATATATATTTGTGTGTGTATATATATGTTATAATTATAGATTGCAGATTGATTGAAAACGCGTAGAATAATGTTAGGAGTTTTAAATTTAAAATCTCAAATACATGTCAACATTGCATTGATATTCAATGTTATATGAAAATTAATATTACGAGTCTCAAATTTGAAATCTCAAATGTGTCTCACATACACAATCATTTCATTTTTATGTAAATGAATGTTAAGGACCTACGATAATGTTTAACAACCAATATAATAAACAAATGTATTTCAAATGTAAAAAGTTGAGGCCTCAAGTATTAATTATAATAAATACTAATTAAGGACCCATTATAATATTGAATAAATAATATAATGATAACATATGTATTTGAGATACGAGATTCAAAACTTTGACACACTAACATTAGCGCTAATAAACCCTTAATTCCCATATTAAATGTTTGTTTGGCGGAGTCCTGCAGTGTTCTGCGGTGAGAATGTGAGATAACACACTTTTATATGTAGAGTTCTTAACAAAAGTGTTTTTATAACAAAATTAAAATAGTGTTTCCTTACATAATTATAAAAGTAATTTTGAAGGTATTAATTACAAATTTAAAATATTTGTGTCGTATGAGATTTTATTTAATTTTAACACTAAGAATAATTTTGTACTTTGTGCTTTTGTTAAAAGTGCTTCTTCAGTAGAAGCACACATTTTCTACTTTAGCAAAAAGTGAGTTTGAGCTAAATCTCTACACTATACAAATATTTTTAAAAAGAATAAAATATACGGACATCCTCTATAGATAATTATAATAACACTCATCATCCCTCTAGTTATTTAAGTAACAGTCCGTACCCCTCTAGTTTACTATATGTAACATTCACTGCCCCTAATGTGGTTGACCAACTAATATCCAAAAATATTTTTAATATTCCTTACGAATATTGAACGAAGATAATATTCCTTACGAATATTAAACGAAAATAATATTTCTTGCGAATATGGAACGAAATAAAATTTCTTACGAATACGAAAAATAATATCGTAAGCGAAAATAAAATAAATAAAACACTTTACCTCAAAAAAGAATAGTATTCCAACTGATATTGCGGAGATATTTTTGAAGAAAACTTTCACTGTTTTCTACAATCAAAGTTTCCTAAAACTCGAAAGAAATACGCTCAATATTATAGAAGAAGAATTCTCTGATTCTGGTGTGATTTTCAATTCTAAACTAACCATCCTATTTATAGGAGAATGGAATGATACTATTTGAAAATTAAAATCACAGACGCACAGGGAATTCAAACGAATTCTTCACGGACGAAGAATTTTTTTTTTCTGATTTTACTATGCAGTCATTATACAAATACTATGCAGGCACTATACAAACACTATGCATAATAAAATATAATATATTCCATTTTTCATAATAAAAAAATAAAACTTATTATAATATATATATATATATATATATATATATATATATATAATTACATACTCCCGTGACCATGCTGCTAATCCCCCCTCCCCAAATTCATTTTTCTTTATGTGGGCCCTACCTTAAGTTATTATCACCCACATGTGGGCCCCACCACTTATTATATAGGATAAATTACAAATAGTAGTACATTTTTAGAAATAATTATAAAAATCATACACATATAAAATAATTACAAAAGTATTACACTTTTTTATTTTTATTTTCAATCTTAACATAATTAAAGGTCCTTAAATTAAGGGATTAATATGTAATGGCTGACATGGTAATATTAGTGTAATTAAGATTCCTTAATTTAGAGGATTAGTTTTGGTAGGTGCCATTTTCTCTCTCATCTCCTCCTACTTCTATTTTCTGTACGCTACTACAATTCTATTCTTCCATTTTCATATTTAAATACAAAAATTGAAGAGTGAAGAGAGAAGATGAAGACGTCAGTGAAGAGAGAAGATGAAGGCGTCATTTTGTCATTTTCTCTCTCATTTTCTTCTATTCTGTCGTCTCTGTAACCACCACTTGAGCCACATTCGCCATCTCCGCCGCCACCGCCACCGCCGCCATTGTTACCTCCTCCATAGCCATCACTGTTGCTTCCGAAGCCACCATTACCACCTCCTCCGAAGCTGTCACCTCCTCCAAAACTTCCACCTCCTCTGAAAGTTTGGTTTATGATCTTAATTTTATGTAAAATGTGCGTTTGATTATGAATTTATGATCACTTTTTTTGTTGATTGGTGTTTACCTTAGTATAAAAGTTTGGTTAACTTAGTATAAAAGTTTGGTAACCAAACTTTTATACCAAGGTAACCAAACTTTTATACTAAGGTAACCAAACTTTTATACTAAGGTAACCAAACTTTTTTACCAAGGTAATCAAATTGTTATACCAAGGTAACCAATCCACCTCCACACCATCAGTTTTTTCATAGTGCAGTTGGTAACCAAACCTTCACACCAAGGTAACCAAACCTTCATACCAAGGTAACCTTGGTATAAATGTTTGGTTACCTCAGTATTAAAGTTTGGTTACCTCAGTATAAAAGTTTGGTTACCTTGGTAATTACCAAGGTTTGGTTACCTTAGTATAAAAGTTTGGTTACCTTGTTATAAAAGTTTGGTTACCATGACATTACTAATGATCTTCTCATCTGCAGTATCTTGCGAATTTTCTTTTACTACCAAAAAATGGTTGCTCCCGCCACTACCGCCCCAACCTCCACCTCCACCGTCTCTAACTGTAACCACCACTTGAGCCACCATCGCCATCTCCGCCGCCACCGCCATTGTTACCTCGTCCATAGCCATCACCGCCGCCTCCGAAGCCACCATTACTACTTCCTCCAAAGCTTTCACCTCTTCTGAAAATTGCTTCCGTCACCTCCTGTAAAGTACAAAATTTGTGCAATCTTTCCTATGAAATTTAAATTTGAATATTTGAATTTGAATTTGTTTTTGTGGTTAGATCCCAGATATTTGAATTTGAATGATTAGTTATGGAAGATATTTCTCCTTAATTTTAGGTTTCCTTATTAATATGAATTGCGTTATTTTTGTAATTATTTTGTGTATGTATTATTTTTGTAAATACTTTCTAATTGTTGTATATTAGTGTTAAAGACCCTTATATATATACTAAATAATTTTTTACCAATTATTTTAAAAAATAAGTGGGGGTCCAAATAATACGCCAAAATTTATAACAAATACTTCATAAAAAAATTCATCAATATTTTTAACAATATTTATTCATCATTATTATAACTCGCAATATTAACAACCAGATCGTTCCCAAGAAAGAGGGGGCTTTTCGATAAGGATTTCTCCCTATTGACGCGCAATTAGGTGACCAAACCCCTTTTCTCGACAGAACTTTCTAGACATTGTTAATTATGTAAATAATAATATGAATAACTTGTCATCTCAATTATTAAAATAATATAAAATATTGTGACAATAATTGAATCAAATAACGTGATATACTATGCAACAATTATTGTAGTAATAATTGAATAAAATTGAGTGACTTCTCACGTAAGTATCAATAATCAATACTGTGTACTACTATGCAATCACGCGTATTACTGTAATTTATCACCGGGTGTTTTAACAATTAACGGTAAAACTTCCTCTGTTATTTTTATAAAAAGTTACTTATGTCGTTTTCTAACTCCGACAGTAATTTCGTTGTGAGGTCCACCAATGATTGTGCCGTCGTACGAATATTTTTCGACAAAAAGAATATTTTCCGACCAATCGAATATTTTATAATAACTTGCATACTTTATAAAATTTATAAATATAACCTACAACTATAACATTATATCAAATCCACACCATAATATTTAAAAAATTATTTCTAGAAAAATTAAATCTTTATTCATAAAAGTTGGGGTCTTACATTAAACTAAACATATATCATATTCAAACATAATTATTTACAGTAAAAATGACAAATGTTGTTATTCAAAAAAAAAAATACTACCTTCATTCCTAAAAGATTGTCATTTAAGGTTTTTGCACATAGATTAAGAAAGTATCATTTATCAAGTAAAATTTGTTTAAAATTTCACCACTACCCATTTATGGAAAGTTGAAAACTACTAATACAAGGGAGAGAATTTCTTCGGACAATGAAAGAAGGTATGTGTAATATAGAAAAATAAATAATTTATTCTCCTCGAAAGTTGTAAACAATAAACATTTTGGAACAACATAGAAAGTAATAAATATTATTATATTTTTTTATTTAAAATTACACAAAAACAACGCCAACGGTATATTAAAAAAATATAATCAAAATCATAAACATCCTAAATTTTGACATATACACAAGAAAAGTTGACATATAAAAATCATAATATGAAACTAAGAATTCAAATAATAATTTTTATTGTTAAAACACCAAAAACTAAAGTATCAACATACTCAATCACTCTAATTAGAATAGCTCCATTAAATTTTTTTAATATTTGTATCACTTTATCCAAAAATATGTTTTAATTAAACTAAATTAATTTTTTTATAAGTTGCCAACAATTTAAATGAGAGTTTTAATTACAGATAAAACTATAATTAATATTAAAAAAGAATAATTAAACATATATATTATTTAGGAATTAAAATTTGATAACATACAAGGATAAATATGTAACTTTATCTATTTAGTCAACCCTAAAAACTTGCAGGGGTACTAATTGTTACTTAAAAAATTAAAGAGGAGGTGAGTGTTATTGTGATTACCTAAATATGGTGTCACTATATTTTATTCTAAATAAAAATAATATTTATATAAGTTACTTTTCACATAAATAATAATTGAGTCACATACTTGTATAAGAGTAACTGTATAAAAATATTAATATTTACTTGTAAAAATAATAATTCTCTGTCAATATAAAGTGAGTTCACATGCTTGAAAGACCATTATTGTTTATGCTAAAATCCAATGAGAGAGCGAGATAAGGATGATTCCACTTGGAGGGGAAATTCCTCAATATATCGAAGACTCTCCAATAGAGGATAAAAGAGTTCTAGTTATTGTAAGTGCTAATAAATCTTTTCTTTTCTTTTTAATTTTCTTCTCTTTTTATTTCTTTTCTTCTATATTTTTTAACTCTATTATTACATTTGGTTATTTATAATAGAGTATTTGAAGTGGAAAAGATGATTGGTTGATAGCGTATCGACTGCAAAAATAAGGTAATCTATTTTATTTATCAATTTATGCTAATTATATATGTTTCACTCATTTTATCTCTACCCAAAATATTTCATTCATTTGCAACAAAAACATTGTTATATAATTCTCAAAAAACAAAGGAAAAATGAAATGTAATTAGTTGATAAAAGAGTATTAGTGAATAGTTAAATAATAATTGCTTGTCCATTTTCTTTTTCATCTTTGAAATTTAATGAATTTTGAAGAATAAATATTGACTTTACTAGGTTCCCTTTTTACTTTTTTTTTTTCAAAAAGAAAATTATACTTCTTCTCCCCCAAAATTAGTGAAATTAACTCAAAAGGATGAATCCGCACTTGAATCTCAACGCAATAATTCTCCACATTTTTTTGGACAATCCAATCTATCAGAATTAGAATCTAGGTTAGGGATTCATTTATTGTTTATCAATTGACAATTTGAGTTTAAATCTAGAAACTGTAGTTGTTCTTCCCAAAAATTAGTGAAATTAATTCAAAAGGATGAATCCGCACTTGAATTCAACGCAATAATTCAATAATTTTCAGTATTTGTGCACAATCCAATCCGTCACAATAAGAATCTAGGTTAGGGTTTCATTTATTGTTTTTGAAGCGAGAATTGGAGTTTAAATCAGATCTCTGCAATTCATATACAGTACGGTGAATTTGAAAGCCGTAGAAATCGCCGGAAATTGAGCTTCCGGTCTGGAGTTCGGACATAAAACAGAAACTGAATCTAACGGTCTGGAGTTCTTAAACTTTGTAAGCAGAGTTGGGATGGACCGGTGGACGTAGATTAGCCACAAAAACATGTTTATTCTTGTTGAGCGTAAACATTACTTCCTCCGTCCCAGGATAAAAGTTCTTATTACTATTTTGGATTGTCCCATGTTAAATGTCCTATTTCTTTTAATAACCAAACTTTTACACATTTTTTTCTATTATGCCCGTAACATTAAATATCTCATACTTTTCTTATTCTAATTCCCTCTCCATATTTAATGACATTATTATGGGTAATTTTGTCATTTTATTCCTATTCTTAATATGCATGAAAAATCCACCAAGACTTTTTTTCTGGGACGAAGGGAGTATTAAATACAATAAAAGTCAAATATATATATTTTTTGCGATATAAATATTTTTCTTAGTTTAGGTATTTTGAGCAATTTGTACAGAAATCTGGGTTAAGAGTGTTGTACTAGCGCAATGCTAGTAAATTTTGAAAATTAATGGTAACTCGTAAATAATAGTGTTTTGCCATTAGCAGTTAAATCTAATTAGGTTCAATTGCATATCCTGTCTAGTCTAGGGGTTCATTTGGAGAAATTAGTAAACGCGGTGCGTTTTGGGCGGATTATAAGTATTAAATTTATCGCACTGAAAATGATGTGGTGAACTGAATATGGAGTTTATAAGTTTTATTTGTGAGTTAAATAAATAAGGTTCTCAAGTGCTATAGAACTCCAAAAACCCTAAAAATTAAGCCACAAACTAATAATGCACTTTGTAGGCCTTTTGTATGAGCTTCTCAGTAAAGCCATTTTTGCATTCTTTGGTCCAATTCAATAAATATTAGAGATGCATTTCTAATTTTAAACTATAAAGTGAAGAAACTTCTAATGTTATTTTTTATATTCTAGTTAGATTGAGTACTATCATGCTGTCAATGCTACATTTTTACTTATATTTTGAAAGTAAAATAATCCTTAAAAATCATTGTTTTATAAATATATTTTTAATTTTGGAATGGAGAGGGTATTATAAATTAAGAAAAAGCCAGCAATCCCAGTAGAATATCCTTATGTGTGAATTACCAATTTATACACATCTGTTGGGACTTGTGACTCATAACTGAAAAATGCTGAGTGCGGAGCGTAGCGGAGCGCAACGTAGTTTCTGAAGCAGAGCGGGCCGCGCTAGTCTAGGCTTACTGGGAGCGCTGGGCGCGCCAGGCGCGGGCATGACTCTGCAGCACTAGCGCGGGGCGCGCCGTTGGCAGTCTAAAAGCAGCGCGGGCCGCATCGGTCGGCGTACATCAGTTTTATGGTTCAATATTTACAAGGACATTATGGGTATTTAGGCTATAATGTGAATTAGGGTTTTAATAGGATTAGTAATTATAAATACTATCTATTGTAAAATCCTAAGTAACTCTCAAGTTGAATAACAAAAGGAACGCCGTACCCGTGGACTATCTAAATTGGGAAACCACGTAAATCTGTGTGATCTAATTCTAACAACATCTTTCTTCTTCTCTTCTTATCACCCCTGTACACAAATTATAGTTTGAGCATTTCTATTAGTAACTAAACTTTTATGCTTTTGACAAGAGCAAATGCTAATGGTGACAAGAACTTGCTGATGATGTATGTGCATAACATGTGAACGAGTGAAGTACCAGTGGCATACTTGTCATTTGCTACGGAATCTGATATAGGATCCCAACATATATAGTTGGACAAAAATTTGAGAGTACATCTAGAGTTGCAACTTTATAGTGCCACTGTACATCACCCTTTGATATATGTTGTACATATATTATGATTTCGAAATTCCCTGATATATAGGATACAGTTTGACTAGGAAATTATATGGAAAATATTAGGAATTATGAATCTCAAACTTAAATACAAAAACAGACCTATATTATACAGAATATAGCTGTCTGAGACTCTAGATCTTTGATTTGCCATAGAAATAAAATTCTCTTTGGTCGGCTCTGTCTTGTGCAAAATGTAGTATGCTGACCTGCAATGTTTTTGGGACAAAGTTTTGTTGGATATGTTGGTCTTCTCATCCCTTGCATCATTAATAGTCAATTCAAATTATTTGAATAAATTGAGTATATGAAATTTGAAATTTAGACGAGGAAATTATGTTTCTTGTTTTGTATATTTCACTATGAAAAGGGATTGGACTACAACGTTTTATTTTCTTTCGTTTTTTCTACATTTTACTTTTTATCATGGTTTCACACCGTCTTCGGTTACACTTCACCAGTTACACTGTTTATTGAACAATCAATTTATTTACAGGGTATATTATAAGGTAAGCAGATGATGATGCACCTTTCCTTTATCAATCCGTCGCATACTCATTGCTCCTGAATGTACTGGATTTTCAGCTCCATATAGCAGTGCTTAGTAGCCTTTAAAGGTTCTAATTCAGCGAGTAGCCAGAATTTTCTACAATTGTCTCTGTCCACTTGTTTAAGATTCAAACTCATCAAACATGCAGAAGCCACAGCAACTGAATAATTGGATACCTCAGGAGCCTACACTAACAGATTGGGTGGAATACATCAACGATGACAACCTCAAACTGGCAATCCCAATTGGACCTCGTTTTCAAGCCAATGTGCCTGAGTGGAGTGGCCCACCTCAAAAAATTCCCTATGTTGGTGAAATTGAACACAGTACTTCGAGGTGGTTAGGCACTAGAATATGGCCCATCCATGACAAAAACTTGCCAGGAACAACCACAGTACCTGTGATTGGAAAAGGGAGGCCTAATTTTTGCCTATGTGCCTCCCCTGGATCCCGAGAATGTGTTAAATGCCATGTCGCTCTGAAAAGGACTCTACTGCAGTCAGAGCTTGGGCCCGTTTACTGGAGATGGAGATTCAATGTGATGGGAGACGAGGTATCCAAGCTGTGGACTTCAGAGGAGCAGAAGAAATTTGAATCTCTTGTGAAAATGAATCACACCTCGCAGTTTAAAAGCTTTTTGAAGACAGCTTTGGAGTGTTTGCCATGCCAGTCTAGAGAAACCATAGTGAACTACTACTTCAATGTACATATTCCTAGTCGAATGAGTTGGCAGACAAGATTAGGATGTACAAATATTGACACCGACGATGAAACTGAAGAGGCATCTAATCCAAATGGTTCTCAGAAAAGGTATCGAGCTCGTAATGTTTCCTCGTACAGTTCCAAAGTTGTGAAGTTTAATTTCTTAAATGGGTGTCGATGATGCTTCGACCTTCACACAACCTTAGAATTTCACAATCCTTTGGTTGAGGCTATGAGTAGTCATGTTTTTCCTTTATTGTGAACTTGTAAATTACACAACTTACACTCTTGTAATTTATTAGCTTTCTGTTTTAAAAGAATAACAATTGTAATACGTTTAAGTAGGAAGATTAAGCGGATAAAAAGAACTTAAAAATGTCCCAAAGAGCGGTTGCGGAGACGTATTGTGAAGAAAGCCAAGGCACCTAATGCATTCTTCACAATGAGTTGGGTGATAAATTGCATAATACCATGCTGATGTCAACTTCTGTGGCTCCTGCATCTTGCAACTGAAAGTAGTATGAATACAAGCTAATCATGTATGATGATAAAACATATACTTTGTAATCAGTCTTATTTATTTATTTATTAATAAAAGAATTATTTATTAAAGGCATTTAATTATCTACGTGATGCTGTTTTAATAATATGTAATAAACCCATAGTTTTAAGCAATACTTTTAGAATCATGATGAGATCATGCTAATGAGATTTAAATTCTTAGATAGCTTAAAACTAAAATGTTCCCAATCAATATTGGATTACTAAAAAGGGGATTAGTGAATCCAGATAGATTGGTACGCACGTTGTTTGCTCATTGGATGAGGATGATCGATCTCATGATCATTTGTGTGGAGACACTAAAGCAAGTATGTAGGTGCTTATTAGAGAATAAGTTCACTAAACGTGACTCGCTAAGGAATAGCTAATGGAGTTTTATTTGTTTGTCAATAGAAATTTATGTAGTGATAGTAGTACAGATTATACTTAGACTTGAGATCATTATAGTATCTTATATATAATGAATTACACTTTGATTTATTCCTTAAGACTCTTAGGGTATATCAAAGGGTATGCTTGGGTGTAATAAGTTATATATGGAGATAATGAATGATCAATAAAGAATCTACCACTTCTAGTAAAAGAAGTGAAATGTCCTATGTGATTCGATAAATGACAATTCATGAATCCTTGGCCAAAGTGGAATAAATTAGAAAGTAGTTTCTAATTTGCATTCATTAGGAGTTGTACATTTAGGAATCGAAATACATATAATTAAATAAAATAAGACTTGACAGAAATTCCATGTCTTATATTTAATTGGGACATTGTATGGTGGAAGGATTGAATTGTACGGTAACTATTTACTCAAAGGTTTTTTTATGATTAATGTTGAAATCTATATTATATGGAAAGTCGTTGATCGCTAGGGAGACTTATCCTTATTGTAGAATAAATATTATTTATTTAAATAAATTAATAGTTTAATTTATTTATTTAAATAAGATTAGAATTGTTCTAATTGATTTATTCACAACCGGTTTAATATAGAGAACCTAAAGGGTTACACCATAAAAGGAAGAATAATTATTTAAGAAGTTAATGGCATACTCGTAATAATATGTTACATATATTTAATTTAATCTATGGTGATAGAATAAAATAAATAGCTTAATATTTATTATTTAATATTTTAGAAATATTAAATATAAATTAATAGGAGGAGTCTTATTTATATTATGACAATTATTATTATTTTAATTTCTAAGAGAGTTTAGAAATTAATTTAATATAAGTACTCTCATTTATTCCTAATAAGATTAGGAGGCAAAATTAGTTAAAGGAGTTTAATTAATTATTCCTAATAAGATTAGGGAGCCTATTTAATTAAAGGAGTTTAATTAAATAAATAATATCTTATTTTAATTAAATAGAGTTACCTGATATCTTTATAAGAGCAGTCTTATATCAGATATCAAATATACGTAATTCCAATAGTTGGATAATACTTCCCTTTTTATATAGAGATAAGAAAAACTAGCGTTTGAGCCAATACACCATTCTTCTTGAAAAATCTTCTTCCTTGGTGGATCACCTCTAGAGGCCATACACTTGGGTAACTAACATTAATCAAAGGAAGAAATCTACACGAAGATTCAAGGAGATCGCGAAAAAGTAGGAGTTGAACTCGTACCTGTGGAATTTCGTATCTATAAGGTTATGATTCCATAACTTCTTGTTCTTCGTTTTAATTAATAATATGCATAAAGGATGATCTGGGTAAATAATTTGTGAAAAATTTTAAAATCTGATTTTACTTTACTTTGCAATTTGATTGCTACTTTGATTTTCCCAAAACCTTTCAGTGGTATCAGAACCAATCTTTATGCGAATTATTAATTGTTTTGATTCTATATATGTATGAGTATGTATTTAGAATAATTTATTGGGCATAATATTATTGTATAAAATTTAAAAGAATAAATAAAATAAAAATTCACGAGGTCCGTGACTTCGCTAATCCTGTAACTTCGGAATTCACGTGTATATATATATATATATATAATATATATAATATTCTTAATAATTTTATAATTAAAATAAAGAGTTTATTTTAATCTTGAAATTAGATTTCATGCAACTTAAAATTGCCCATTAAATGATATTCATATATATATATATATATATATATATATATATATACGGTCCGGATCTTAAGCTCACCCTTTATCCAACTCACCCGAGCTCACCCCCCATTTAGCGACGGACCCGACGACGGTTCGGTCATACAACCGTTGTCTATACTTTTAGTGACGGACAACATATAGCGCCGCTAAAAGTATAGACGACGGTTGTATAATCGAACCGTCGCCGTGTCCGTCGTTAAAGGGGGGTGAGCTCGGGTGAGTTGAATAAGGGGTGAGCTTAAGATATATTCCCTATATATATATATATATGAAGCGATTTTATTTATTGATACATATGATGATATGTATGATAATAAATGAGATTGATTATGGACTATTGACCAATATTATTGAATTTATTTTGGTTAGATATTTGAATGAATGAGTTTTATTAAATGGGGTTTGCGTACCTCATCTTTTCTGATTTTCCTCTTGATGTAAATTCTATCTCTCTCCTATGTACTTCCCCTTGACTGCTGATCAAGGTTTCTATTTAAATTAAATAGTTTAATGTAATAGGATTAGTTATAATTTTTTTTGAAGAACCGGAGATCAAGGAGCAAGGAGCATTTGAAGACCGGTTTGTAATGGAGCTCGGATTTAAATGTAATAGTTATATTTAAATATTTATTCTTGCACCATAAGGTTTGACCTTTTGGTTCACTTGGTGACTCTAGTGAACCAAACTAGAATAAAAGTCAATAATCAATCCAGGTAGAATATAATATTCTATATGTGTATGCTAGTATTATATATATTATATATTATGCAAACATGCTTCGCATGTTTAATAATATGACGCGTATTATATATATATATATATATATATATATATATATATATATATATATATATATATATATATATAGAAATGATCCATAGCAAATACTTGCTATGGAGGAAAATTGGGCAAATAACATCATATCCGTCCATTCTATAAATCAAGGGCACAGATAAAAAAATAACTTTGCCCTTACGCCAGTTCGTCTAGCGTACTCTAGAAATACTATACCCACATACGCTAGTTCATCTAGCGTAGTATATATATATATAAAATTAGCGGAACCACTCCCCCCGACTCTTGAAGCCCTATTCCCTCCTTGACTTTTGAAGCCCTCTTCCCTCCTCCCTGCGATTACTGAACCCTCCCCTCCCTCTTCCCTATATGCGATTACTGACTGATTGCCCTGTAGCAATTGATGATGATGTTATAATTAATTAAAGAATTACTTACTGAATATGTGATGCTTGTAACATAAACCATATACCGGAATGAGGCCTCCTGGGAGGATCAACCACTCTGAAATCAAAAGTTGGAGCGGTGGCATGGCCATGGCCATGGAGGAGTTGAAAGGGTCGGGTACTCATGAAATAGGATGTTGGCAGTACCGGAGGCATTAAAGAAGAAGAAGAAGCGATATTATTAT
Organism: Panax japonicus; assembly: GCA_020205505.1. Taxonomy (NCBI): domain Eukaryota; kingdom Viridiplantae; phylum Streptophyta; class Magnoliopsida; order Apiales; family Araliaceae; genus Panax; species Panax japonicus. The sequence continues at coordinate 28,399,702 of CM035108.1, read as the reverse complement.
AGTTTGTGGGATTAATATTGATGCTGTTATTATTAATATTGGGAAGAGGGAGGGGAGGGTTCAGTAATCGTAGGAAAAAGGGAAGAGGGCTTCAAAAGTCAAGAAGGGAAGAGGGCTTCAAGAGTCGGGGGGAATGGTTCTGCTATTTTTTTTAAACTACGCTAGACGAACTAGCGTATGTGGGTATAGTACGTTAGACAAACTGGCGTAAGGGCAGAGTTATTTTTTAATATGCGCCCTTGATTTATAGAATGGACGGATATGATGGTATTTGCCCAATTTTCCTCCATAGCAAGTATTTGCTATGGATCATTTCCCATATATATATATATATATTATATCACCGCAGGTTAAATTATCATAATCAATGTACCCAAGATTTTTACCCAATTCTTCACGAACCTTGTGGGCAAATAACGAAGGTAAACCGTTTATGAATTTTTCTTTCCAAAAAGGCTTATTACTGTCATTGCGTAACATCACTCTAGACGTAAAGACATCTTTGTACCACCTTAAATCACTTAGGATGGGACAAGTAAGATTGCTTAGTTGATCGTGAATTCTTTCGGTTATATTACTAGGAGTGCCAATAAAGTGTTTTATAGATTTTAGTAATCTATCATTCATACTACTTTCAAAACTTCTTTTTTATTCTATATCTGAAATCACCTAACTTACTGTAGTCCACCCTTCTTCGTGTCTACCCTTGTAAGTCTCTTGTGTGAGCAGTTTCGGGTATTTGGTTTAGGGTATGAGTCTACAGTTCTAATCCCGGTAAAAAACACTTCAGTTATAGCTAGTCCATTTAAAATTCACGATACTAATAACAATGATAAAAAAAATAATAGAACAACTAAACTTTAGCAATCAATACCTAGCAACTGTTGGAAAACAGCTTGATAGAATTGAAGAAAAATTTGAAGAGTCTATTATTAAAACTCCCATCTTAAAAAATGAAAAACCTTTTCTTTCCTAAGTGCCTACAGTTCAGATGGTATCAGAGCCAAGATGTTTGTTCTAGTTGCTGGTAGATTTTAGTAATCTATCATTCATACTATTTTCAAAACTTCTTCTTTATTCTGTATCTGAAATCACCTAACTTACTGTAGTCCACCCTTCTTCGTGTCTACCCTTGTAAGTCTCTTGTGTGAGCAGTTTCGGGTATTTGGTTTAGGGTATGAGTCTACTTAAGGTAAGAGGGTATGTATAGAAGATAAAGAGTGAAACTTAATTTTGAAACCAGTATAATGAATAGGTTATTTAGATCTAATTCTTTAACTAGTCACATGTCAACTTTACCTTCGGTTCCAGATATAGTAAATCAAGAAACTCATAGTTATGAAGATATCAGTCAAACTTTGCATAATTGGAATATACCTAAGGTTTCTCCAAAAGAAATTTATCAGTCAACATTTTTAGATAATTTTAAAACTGATTACAATGTTAAAACAGTTGAAAAGGTCTACGCCATTAATAAAGAATATGAGAATTGTAGTCTCCTTGATCCAGATGTCATTAAAAAACATAGGAAAAAGGGTTACAATTTTATTCATATTGGTTTAGTTCAAGTTGCAGTAAAACCATTAAACATTAAAGGAATTAATTCATGCATCTATCTCTGTCTCAGAGATGCTAGATTCTTGAATTATCACCCCAGTATAATAGGCGCAATGGAATCAAGTTTGCACAATGGACCTGTCCATTTTAATTGCTTTCCTGATTTTACTTTGAGCCTTAGTGATCAGCATCTACTAAAAGCCTTAACATTAAACATTAAAACTTCAGGCGAAATCACTCATATGATTGAAGGTTCTCAGCCTATTGCACTTATCTACAGAATTTATTATAAAACCATGAAAACAAACTTAAATGTACATGCATTAAATAAGAGTCCTAAAGATTTAACTGTATTAATTCAAAGTTCTACTACTGATGCTAATATTCAAGTTCCAAGAACGATTCTCTGGAAGGATATTACGCTTCCCAGTCAGTAACCTTTACCTAATGAAATACCTCAACAGCCTATAATTAATAATTTATTAAATATTGAAAACGTAAGACAATTCTCCGATGGAACGGTCAAAATAAGTTTTGAGCGTACTAGATGACCAGTTATCATTGAGGATTTCACTAGTTCTTCAGCACCTTCGTCCTATACTCGAAGAGATACTGAAGTACTAAGTGATCCTTCGATTAAAGATACTAAATTAAAGGGTATCCTTAATCAAGGTCAAACCAGTCATCCTTGTTATGATCACAAAGATTTTATAGAAGAAATAGGTTCTTCTTCTCCCACTTCTTCTGTGATGCCCACGCAGTCAGATTTTGACATCCCTATTCATAATCAACTAAGAGTCATTGTTTCCTAAATTTTTAATAGCACTTTACCACGCAAGTATAAGCGTTCAATTGTAATATTCAGCAAGCAAGGATATCGTTCCCACGAGGAAATAGACTAATATTTATCAATTACTAATTCTAATGCAATTAATCCTATTTTAAACTAAGAAAATTTTGGTTGTGATTTAAAAATTAAACTTAACAAACTAATAATTAAAATTAGAATTTCACAAGAATAATTGCAGATTTAATAGGTTAAGATTACAACTTCCCTTGGTATTTCATTTAAACTAATTTACTTCCCATTTAAAATAAATTAATTAATATGAATCATTATCCAAGAATGCTTTATGAATATTCACGCACTTCTTCCAAAGACACGTGAACAAATCCTCCTAAATCCAATATTTAAGTCGCGGAATTACAAGGAACACCCCAGTTAATCAACTCACTATATTCCTATGTGAATCAAGTTAATTAGGGTTTATGCACAAATTCTTTCAATGAATACAAAAGACACATAGGTATATTTCTCTCCTACATGCTAATCATATTAACCCTATTCAGATTATATAAACAGATGTTATCATATCCAGATCTCAATCTATACTCCATCTTCCAATTTTTATATAGATTATCACAATGATTGTTGGCCAAACAATTAATCAATAAACATAAGATATAATAAATAATTCAATAAAAACCAACTTTCATTCAATGGGAAGCTTGCAATTTAAACTACATACCAAGTTCCGTTGCAATCTTAATGAAAATTTAGTTCATGATAATAATAAAGAAAAACATCATCCAGATAAATAATCCAAACATCCCAGATAGTTACAAAAGATAAACTAGAGAAGAGAAGAAAAAACTCTGAATTTGCTCCAATACTCTCTCTTAGATCTTTAGCCTTTGCAATTCTCCTTCGTGTTTTTCTCTGTTGTTCTCTCTGCAAATTCTCTTGAAAAATTAGTTCATCCGTCTTTTCTAAAGTCTTATCTTATTTGTATTGGTCTCAGCCCTCATTCAGACTCCTATTTGGCTTCAAAAACCCACTTAGCAGTAGAAAAATGCATCTTTTTCCGCACAGGAGCGCCTAGGCGCTCATCATAGGCCATTTTCAAGCGCCTAGGCGCTTGACCAGGACCACATAATTACAAAAATGCCACTCAGCTTTAATTTCATGATTTTTGACCTTTTTCTTCTCCGAAATGACCAATTTGTCCCTCCAGCTCCAACCTATAACAAATAAACACAAAACACATAAAAAGATACTAAAAAACAATAAAAGATAACAATAATTAAGTTTAATAATATCGGATTCATAGGTATAAAACCTACTCATCAAATACCCCCAAACTTAACCAATTGCTTGTCCCCAAGCAACACAACACAATGCAATAACTAAATATGTAATGCAAATGCAACTAGATAAATGCTTAAATTCTAGCAGTCAATTAGAACAAAATCTATTCATCAAGCCTCAGAGAAATCACAATAACACGCTAGTTCATCTTATCAAGATAAATTAATAATTTCCTCGTCAATCAGCAAATCTTAACCTGTTATTATTGATATAGTGTGTGTGTGCTTAACATCCATGCTAACTGATATGATGCTAAATACAACACATAATAAATCTCTTTAAAGGAATCATACAGTGTAAACTCACAAAATTCACAAACAAGCTAGATCCAACTAAAGACAAACATCCACCAAAATTTAAGAGTCCAATCCGGGATACTTATGCTTTACTATGCTTTACGGGGGCTTTTTGCTCTTTTACCGTTTCATTGTTTTTTATATATATATACTTTTTTTTAACCATGACTGTGCAATGTCTCATTCCATTAGGCTAACAGTGCTACCCCTTAGCGAGCTTTCGACCAACGACTCCCAGACCATATAAGACCTTAGGGTGCTAGGTTTTAAGATACCCCTTCGGGCGTACTTACTCAAGTAACAAAGGCCCCGAAACAAAACTAGGCACGGTATTATTTTTTTTTCTTTTCAAGCTTATATATCCCAAATTTTTCCCCCAAACTTAAGTTTTTATCTAAATTCAGTCATCTTCGCCTATTCATGTCTTTCATTCATTCAAACTAGTATTATCCTCTAGAAGTCCATTATGTGTCAATTTAAACTCAATCAGTCAGCATAGTTGTTTTTACTGTGCTATCCTCATTATATCAGTTTCAAACAGGTAAAGATTCAAATCATGACAAGAAATCACATCAAAGTCTTAACAGACAATACTATACTTGTCTACTCAATTCCAATCTCATCACTGGCCAAAACAGACTTAAACTATCTAACGGCTGGAAACATGCAAATACTTAATTTTTTTTTTTATTTTTTTTAGGAAATTAAAATGAAAAATACATGAATGCAAACTACATGAAAAACTATTAACTGAATACTATATGAATGCACTAGATGAATACTACATGCATGAACTGGAGCTAGAAGATTGCACCCCCAAACTTAACCGATGCAATGTCCTCATTGTATATAACAAGCAAAATTTAAGAAATGAAGCACTAAGGACTTCCCTGAAAAATCGAAGCTTTATTCCTCGTCAGTATCCTCTTCTTCTGATTCTTCTTCATCAGCCGGGGGGAATGCAGACAATGGTGGAAATTGGTAGGGAACGACAGCTGGATTATCGAACACTTGGTGTGCACAGATTTTAAACACTATTGGTAGGCACTCCCACAAACTTAATTTTCACCAAATTTTCTAATTACTAAGCACGCTATACTTCCAAGGCAATACAAGCAACAATTAAGAGTACCCACACCCACTTGAGCCAACACAATTATAGAAACTAGCTTCACAGTACTAACATAGCTACTATCCAAGTGAATCCAAATAATTTGCAATATCTTGTGCACTTACTTGGTTATAGCCAAATATGATGTTTCAATCAAAGTTGGATGAGCAATTTGAGCTTTGAACCCTTACTTTAGATAGATGTGGCTTGAATGTAGTTTGAATCCCGAATTGGTGAAGAAGGATGACAAGATGGAGCTTAGGTGCCTTAGTTTGGGTAGAGATTTAGTGTTTGATTAGGATTTGGAAGAGAAAGATTGGTTGTTTAGGCTAGATTAGATGAGGGTTGAGAGTTGTGGCGAGTTAGAGATGGAGTAGGAGAGCAAGAGTGTGTTTGATTTGGGGATGGAAGAGTGTAGCCCGATTAGGGCTTTTGTAAATTTTTTTTTTGTATTGGAGCGCCTAGGCTCTTGAGAATGTACTGTCTGGACCGCCTAGGCGGTGGGCTGCAGAAAGCTTGGGTCGTGTGGAGCGCCTAGGCGCTTGATTTGGCCTTGGCTGGACCGCCTAGGCGCTTGGTTACAGAATACCAAAATGATGTGGAGCGCCTAGGCGCTTGATTTGGCCTTGGCTGGACCGCCTAGGCGCTTTGTCAGAAGATGAGTTACTGACTTGGAGCGCCTATGCGCTTGGTCTTGGCTTGTCTGGAGCGCCTAGGCGCTTGGCCAGTGTACATTACTTGTTTTGGTGTTTTACGCTTCTTGTATGCCATACCTCCAATAACGTGTTTCCTTCCACACCAAAATTTGAGGAATTGATTAGAAATTTGAGATTTTGACGAGTGGACATTCAACTTATTAAGATCATAAATGCTTGGCCTCCTTTCCTGCAATAAATTGAATATCTGTTAGAGAACGAGGGATGCAACAAATCTTAAACTATAAAAGTTTAACCACTAAATAAACTAACAGTAAAGTAAATTCATAAAAGTAAAAATAGAAAATAACAATAAAAATTCCTGGGTTGCCTCCCAGTTAGCGCTTGGTTTATAGTCTTCAGCCTGACTTTCGCCTCTGTCTCTATCCAATTCCCCTTCGAAAATTGAGGAACCCTTCATCCATTAGTAATAACATAACTTTCGAGAGTTTGCCATCAGTAAGGGTTATTGATTCAAATTCACCTAGCTTGTTCTTTATAGGTAGATTCTCTTTTATAACCTTCAAATAACTAGGCATTTTCCGAGTTGTATCTATGAACGAATTTTTACGTTGAAGCTTTTTTAGAACAACTGGTTCTTCATCTCTTTTCCCATTCTCTTCACACCATGGCACCAATTTTAAGCTAGCTTTCATATCATATATACCTTTATCGAAAAAATGACTACCAATTGGACACATGATTGCAAATCTAACCGGATCCTTAAACTTTGGTGGAGAAGATATATGGGGCACTATCAAAATCGGTTCATCTATGTCAGAACTCAAGGCTAGATCTTTGGCGACTTTCTTTTCCTGCTCCCCACTTGTCTCCTTCCTTTCCACATCCTTTTCTTTTGGAACATCCGATTCCAGATTTAGCGTGGGCAATCCATCAGTCTCGGGAACCATGTTGCTTGACACTTCACCTTGAGGGCTATTGATGATGGCGTTGAAAAGTTTTCCCACCTGGTTCTCAAGATTTCGAATTGACATCTCCTGACTATTCGTCTGCTCCTCAATCAAAACCATGAACATGTAAATAAGTCCTTCCAAGTTTAAAATCCTTTCTTCTTCATGATTAGGGAGTTGAACTTGTAATTCAGGAGTGTATGATTGGCATGGAGCAAAGGGTTGGGCTAGATTGTCATTGCTCCATGAAAGATTTAGTGGATTCCCCCACTCATGATGATAATTACTGGAATATTCATAATTGTTCGGATAGTTGCTAAAGTTACCACTATATTGTAACGACTCGAAACTGATGGTGCATTGATGACTCGGATGGTTTCCACCACAATACTCACATATCACCGCTACACTTTGAATAACTTGTGCTGATAAAGCATCAATCTTCCTTCAAAGTGTCCCAAATTGTGCTGACAATTCATCGAGTCCATAATTCTTTGCCTCCCTTGGCCGAGTCATTTTCGAATATAGCCAATGATAGTCATAGTTGTTCATGGTACCTGAAAAGGAATTAGACTAGAGACAAAAAAATAAAATAAAATAAAATAAATGTTTAAATTAAGATTAACGCTATAAAAATCAATAATGACAAAATATTAAATTAATTTCCCCGGCAACGGCGCCAAAAACTTGTTGCCTAAATTTTTAATAGCACTTTACCACGCAAGTATACGCGTTCAATTGTAATATTCAACAAGCAAGGATATCGTTCCCACGAGGAAATAGACTAATATTTATCAATTACTAATTCTAATGCAATTAATCTTATTTTAAACTAAGAAAATTTTGGTTGTAATTTAAAAATTAAACTTAACAAACTAATAATTAAAATCAGAATTTCACAAGAATAATTGCATATTTAATAGGTTAAGATTACAACTTCCCTTGGTATTTCATTTACACTAACTTACTTTCCATTTAAAATAAATCAATTAATATGAATCATTATCCAAGAATGCTTTATGAATATTCACGTACTTCTTCCAAAGACACGTGAACAAATCCTCCTAAATCCAATATTTAAGTCACGGAATTACAAGGAACACCCCAGTTAATCAACTCACTATATTCCTATGTGAATCAAGTTAATTAGGGTTTATGCACAAATTCTTTCAATGGATACAAAAGACACATAGGTATATTCCTATCCTACATGCTAATCATATTAACCCTATTCAGATTATATACACAGATGTTATCATATCCAGATCTCAATCTATACTCCATCTTCCAATTTTTATATAGATTATCACAATGATTGTTGGCCAAACAATTAATCAATAAACATAAAATATAATAAATAATTCAATAAAAACCAACTTTCATTCAATGGGAAGCTTGCAATTTAAACTACATACCAAGTTCTGTTGCAATCTTAATGAAAATTTAGTTCATGATAATAATAAAGAAAAACATCATCCAGATAAATAATCCAAATATCCCAGATAGTTACAAAAGATAAAACTAGAGAAGAGAAGAAAAAACTCTGAATTTGCTCCAATACTCTCTCTTAGATCTTTAGCCTTTGCAATTCTCCTTCGTGTTTTTCTCTGTTGTTCTCTCTGCAAATTCTCTTGAAAAATTAGTTCATCCGTCTTTTCTAAAGTTTTCTCCTATTTGTATTGGTCTCAGCCCTCATTCAGACTCCTATTTGGCTTCAAAAACCCACTTAGCAGTAGAAAAACGCATCTTTTTCCGCACAGGAGCGCCTAGGCGCTCATCATAGGCCATTTTCAAGCGCCTAGGCGCTTGACCAGGACCACATAATTACAAAAATGCCACTCAACTTTAATTTTCATGATTTTCGACCTTTTTCTTCTCCGAAATGACCAATTTATCCCTCCAGCTCCAACCTATAACAAATAAACACAAAACACATAAAAAGATACTAAAAAACAATAAAAGATAACAATAATTAAGTTTAATAATATCGGATTCATAGGTATAAAACCTACTCATCAGTCATTAAAAAAGAATTCGTTTTAGATTGGGACAATCTAGTAAAAGATTTTAATTCCAAGTCTAATAAAGCAAAAAGACATTCATTTAGATCTAATCACCTAACTGAAAAGGAGCGTGATAAGATAATTAATAGATGAAAAAAATTTATTAAAAATGAAAACCTGAATATTTCATTTTATGATTGGTATGAACAATTTTAAAGTAAATGTAATGTAATCACCAAAACCCAATGGATAAAAGAAGATAAGTCAAAAGTTTCCTCTAGTCATCCTCCTTTAGAAACAGTTCTAATCCCGGTAAAAAACACTTCAGTTATAGCTAATCCATTTAAAATTCACGATACTAATAACAATGATAAAAAAATAATAGAACAACTAAACTTTAGCAATCAATACCTAACAACTGTTGGAAAACAACTTGATAGAATTGAAGAAAAATTTGAAGAGTCTATTATTAAAACTCCCAGCTTAAAAAATGAACAACCTTTAATAAAATTACCTGAAAATAGATATAAATTAGGTTTACCATCTGATGATGATAAACTAGTCAAATCTATTGAAAAGTTATTTAAAAAATTGAAAAATGAACCTGGAACAAGTGGGACTATCGCCACCATTGATCAAGCTGAAACTGATAATGAAAGTAGTGGTCAGTTAGATGATTCTGATTCATTACTAGATTTCAATGATCAACTAAACAAATTAACAGTTAAAAACACCAGTATAACTAGGAATTGGTACTCTAGACCTACTCCTCCAGATTTATAATTTGAAGAGAGAAATCTAGATAAACAATTCTCAGTCTCATCTAATAAAATTTATGAATTGAATATTGATGGGTTCAGTGAACAAGAAATTTTAAATAAACTTAATCATATGTCCATGGTAGCAAATAGTTACATCACCAAATTCAATAATCTATCTCAACCAGATATTGTTGAATTGATAGTTAGTGGATTCACTGGTATCCTTAGATCTTGGTGGGAAAAACATCTCACTGAAGATACTAGAATATCAATAATGCATGCTGTCTAATTAGATGATGATGGCAACCCTATCTTCAATGAAGAGCTTGGGGTTGGTCCACCGGATGGAGTTAATACACTTATATTTACCATAATAAAACACTTTATTGGCACTCCCAGTAATATAACCGAAAGAATTCACGATCAACTAAGCAATCTTACTTGTCCCACCCTAAGTGATTTTAGGTGGTACAAAGATGTCTTTGCGTCTAGAGTGATGTTATGCAATGACAGTAATAAGCCTTTTTGGAAAGAAAAATTCATAAACGGTTTACCTTCGTTATTTGCCCACAAGGTTCGTGAAGAATTGGGTAAAAATCTTAGGTACATTGATTATGATAATTTAACCTACGGTGATATAATAAGTCATATTCAAAAAATAGGATTAAAAATGTGTATAGATTTTAAATTAGCTAAACAAGCTAGTAAAGACAAGAAAAAAGCTAAATATGAATTAGGCACTTTTTGTGAACAATATGGCTTACCTCCTGTTGCTCCCTCTAGAAGAAAGCATAGGCATAAACATATTGAATCTCACAAAAACACTAAACACCATAGAAGAAAACGGAGTTACCACAAAGATAAAAATCAAGACAATTATTATAATAAGCCTAAAATCACCACAAATAAAAGACATAGTAAAAAATCTAAGTCCAAAAAATACGATAAGAGTAACATTATTTGCCACAATTGCGGGCAAAAAGGTCACTATAAAAATGAGTGTAAAATCAAACAGAAGTTAAATCAGCTAAATATCTCTAGTGAAGACACTGAACATATATTGGAACTTATGAGAATTGAGAACGACATCAGTAATGATGATGGTTCAATTTCCTCCCATTCTTCCAATAATATCAGTAATAATGAGTCAAGCAGTAATGAAGAGGTCACCATTTGTGCAGATAACTGCAATGACAAATGTTGCACTAAAAACATTAATGTGCTTAACAAAGATGATGAAGAAAGCTCTTTGTTAATAGAATTAATTAGTAAAATTACTGATCCGAAGCTAAAAGCCCAGTACACTAAACAGTTAAAAGATTTATTAACAAAAGATAATAATGAAAAGTTCATTAAAGCCAAAGAAAAACCAATTTTTAGCCTTAATAAAACATTAGAAAGATTTAAAACTCCTGTTAAAGAAATCACTCTTCCAGAATTAAATCTAGAAGTTAATAAACTAAAAAAGGAAATTACAAATTTAAAATTAGAAGTTTCCAATCTAAAAGGAGAATTTAAAGATAAAAGGTCTGATCTCCAAATTAATGATTCTACATCTAGTGATGAAAATCCTGATGTACCAGAATCATCTAATGTTAAAGAAGAGTCAGATCAAGTTATCCAAGGACTTACACTTAAAAGAATTAACGACATTACCATTCAGAAATGGTATATTTCAGTTAACCTGGTTGTTGATAAAAGTTTCTCTATACGGCTTTCTGCCCTTGTTGATACGGGTGCAGATCTGAACTGTATACAAGAAGGTCTAATCCCAACCAAGTATTTTAAATTCAGCTAATGGTAGTCAAATGGAAATTAAATATAAATTGCCTAAAGTTCATATCTGTCAAGACAATATGTGTTTTAAAACGTCATTTGTTTTAATTCGCAATCTTACAGATAAAGTCATCCTAGGATTACCATTTATTTATTTACTCTATCCATTTACTACTAGTAATGAAGGCCTAAGCTGTATACACTTATGAAAGAAAATAACATTTAAATTTCTTATTAAACCCAAAGAAAGAGATTTAAAATTCATTCAAGAAGAATCTATCTCTAACTCATTAAATTTACTTAACTGTAAATCAATACATTTGAAATTTTTGAAAGAAGAAATTAATTATAAACGAATTGAAGAACAGCTTTTAAGTGAAAGGGTTCAACAACAAATTGAAGAATTAAAAACATACTTAAGAGATAACCTTTGTTCAGATTCTCCCAATGCCTTTTGGTATAGGAAGAAGCATATGGTTAGGCTCCCTTATACTAAGGAATTTAAAGAACATTTAATTCCTACTAAGGCCAGGCCTATTCAAATGAATCATGAACAAATGGAGTTATGCAAAAAAGAAATTAATGATCTCCTAAGTAAAGGACTAATTAAACCTAGTAAATCCCCTTGGTCTTGCCCTGCCTTCTATGTAAATAATGAAGCAGAAAAAGAGCATGGAGTTCCTCGTCTAGTTATCAATTATAAACCATTAAATAAGGTCTTAGAATGGATTAGGTATCCCCTTCCTAATAAAGACGACCTTGTTAACAGATTGAGTCATGCAACAATATTCAGTAAATTCGACCTCAAATCCGGTTTCTGGCAAATTGCCATTCATCCAGATGATAGTTACAAAATAGCATTCACCACTCCGTTCGGTCATTATGAATGGAATGTTCAGGCATTTGGTCTAAACAATGCTCCCAGTGAATTCCAAAATATCCTAAATGACATATTAAACCCCTTCAGTCATTTTATTGTCATCTATATTGATGATATCCTTGTTTTTTCAATGACCATTGAAGAACACATTAAACACTTGAAATCATTCTTCAAGACAGTTAAAGACAATGGTCTAGTTCTTTCACCTTCCAAATGCAGCCTGTTTCAGGTCAGAATAAGGTTTCTTGGTCTTAATATCTTTAGAGGACAAGTTCAGCCCATTGAACGAGCTATTCAATTCGCTGACAAGTTTCCCGATAAGATAACCAATAAAACCCAACTGCAGAGATTTCTTGGCTCGTTTAATTATATAGGCAAGTTTTACAAGAATCTCAGGAAGATCTGCAAACCTCTTTTTCAACGTTTGCAAGACAATCCTCCACCATGGACTGACAATCATACTGCTGTCGTCCAACAAGTTAAAAAATACGTCAAGGCATTGCCCTGTCTTGGCATTTCCAATCATAAATTGTTGAAACTGACGCCTCAGATATTGGATTTGGAGGCATTCTGAAACAAAAGTTAACACCTAATTCCCCAGAACAGATCGTCCGATTTCATTCCGGTGCATGGAATACTACACAATTAAATTACAGTACTATTAAAAAAGAAATACTTTCTTTAGTTTTATGTATTACTAAATTTCAAAGTGATTTATTAAATCAAAAATTCTTAGTTCGCATTGATTGCAAATCAGCGAAATATATATTAGAAAAAGACGTTCAAAATCTAGCCTCTAAGCATTCTTTCGCTAGATGGCAAGCTTTATTAAGTATTTTTGACTTTGAAATTGAATATATCAAAGGTAGTAACAATTCAGTTCCTGATTTTCTTACTAGAGAATTTATCAATACAGGTACCATTCAATGAGCACCAGAGGAGCATCATCCTCAAGAGGCCCGGGTCGCCCTTCTGGCCCTATTAACCAACCTAGAGGAGCTATGATTCCTCATCCAGTTAACCCAACTGTTCAAACCAGTAATAAGTTCACTGTTCTTGGCACCATGCCTAAGCCTTACAGTTCGGCTTTGGCCAGTCAACCTGTTCCCATTGATCCTTTTAGTAATCCTGCCAAGGCTTCGTCCTCAGCTCCTAGTCATCCTCCTGCTGAGTACATGCTCAGATGGGAAAATTATTTATTTCATATTGAGCCCAGTATGAAACCCAAAAATGATCCCAGTAAACTTGCTGCCCAGTTTTTTCCCCCTGGATGGCATTTCCAACCTCTAGCTCCTTATAAGTCCCTTGTGTACTATAAGGATATTCTTCTGGAAACAGAGTCAGTAAACATCAAACCCATTTATGCACAGAATGATAAATCAAAAAATCTCTATCATTCTATGTATATTAAACAATTTATTCAAATCTCTGATTGGGGAAAACATCCCTCCGATCTCTTAAATCTTTCCAGTCAAGATCACCAGTTTTGTTACTATGACTACATCGAAGCCTGGTATAAGGTTCTCCTTCACCAGAATGAATTACTCAGTCACTCATGGTTCATACAATTCGACCATAAATTAAAGAGTCCATTTCCTTATTGGTTCGTCCTTTGGTGGTATAGGTTAGGATCTTGTTATGATCTTCTTCCTGATCCCTTGAAGGTCCAGTTAAATCACTTCAACAATCACTCTAAACCTACCCAATTGAATGAAGGAGTTCCACCTACTCTTTTGTTCGTCAGTAAATACAAAATTCCTTGGATTCTGAAATGGGAGTATGCACTCCCACCTCCCGGTACTCCAGTCAATAGTATTCCCAATGATCCACTTCCCAGAATGTCTCGCCTCTTTTATATCAAGTGGTGGGATAAATTCAATGTCGATCGAATAGTTAGTCAAGTTCAACAAGAATTTTCGGTTGCTCTTTTCCCTGCTATTCCAGTCAAGGCTTGTTCCATAGCAAAAATTGAAAAAGAGTCAGAGTCAGTCTCAAAAAAGTCAATATCCAGAGCCAGTCCTACTGGATCATCATGTTCCCGTAGCATTTCAGATTTTAAAGATTGTACCAGTAAAGAATTATTAAAGATTACCCAGGTCCTCAATAAAAGAATTGATGAAGCTTTACATGAAGAGGCTTCTACTCATTCTTCCCAGGATGATTCAGTCAGCCAGTTCGCCGATGATGATGGCGATTATGATCCTTACGGCACAGTCAACCTCCAGGATGCTCAGGATCCATTCGCCTGAAATCCACAGTAAATCCAGCACCTGCTCCGGCAGCCATTTTTCAGAAGAATCTACTTTTCCACCAAAAGTAGCCCCAGTCACATGCACTTGCCCTTGCAGTCAATCATTCCAGAAGATGCTCTTTCTTTTCCACTGAAAAGCATCTGCTAAGTCAAAAGCTGTCGGCCTCTTCGTCAAAAGTTGCCAAAAACATCCATGAATAGTAAAAAGTCAGCACTGTAGCACTGTTCATCAATAGTAAAAGTTGTCTGTAATCAATCAATTTTGCTTTTACCTTTACTTTTACTTAAGTAACATGTTTTCACTTAAGTAACATGTCTTTTACTTTACCCCAGTGGTTGTAATAGTTATTACCCCAGTTAATGTAATAGTTCTCCATCCTTATTCTATAAAAGGACGCAGAGCTCATTTGGTTCTTCAGTTTTTGAAACTTAGAAAGACTCTGAGCCTTCTCTCTCAGAAGAATCTTTAGTTTCTACCTCTGAATAACCTACTCAACCGCTCTTCTCTACTTCTTTAGTTAAATGTTCTAAATTGTAAGTTATTTAATATTTTCAGTTTGTACATAATAACAGTTATCAATAAAAATTATTTTAGCAATTGCTTTGTGTTACATTTATGCACCTATCTTCTTTATTGTTTTGCTATATATATATATATATATATATATATAGTCCGGATCCTATCCGGACTCTTGTATTTTCTTAAAATGCTGATTTTTTTAAAACAACTCAAAAAATAAAATAAAATTATAGAACTTGAATTTTTACATAATACAGTGTTTTGGATGTGATTTGGATACATATAACAAAATATGTCTGTACAGTCTTTGCAGACTGTACATATATTTTTTGGTATAGGTATCCAAATCACTCGCAAAACACTATATTATGTAAAAATTCAAGTTCCATAATTATTATTATTATTTTTAGTTGTTCTACAAAAAAAATAAAAAATTTGGGTTCGCATTTTATCAGTTCCGGACTCCCGGACCTGATCCATCTTGTATTTATATATATATATATATATATATATTTGCATGCGCGCTAAACAAGATGAGACAAATAATTACAAATTCCTCAAAGTTTTAATATTATTACAATTATTATTATTTTAATTTCTAAAAGAGTTTAGGAATTAATTTAATTTAAGTACTCTCATTTATTTCTAATAGGATTAGAAGACAAAATTAGTTAAAGGAATTTAATTAATTCTCCCTAATAAGATTAGGGAACCTATTTAATTAAAGGAGTTTAGTTAAATAAATAATACCTTATTTTAATTAAATAGGGTTACCTGATATTTTTATAAGAGGAGTCTTATATTAGGTATCAAATTTACGTAATTCTAATAGTTGGAGAATACTTCCCTTTTTTTATAGAGATAAGAAAAACTAGGGTTTGAGCCAATACAACATTCTTGAAAATTCTTCTTTCTTGGTGGATCACCTCTAGAGGCCATACACTTGGGTGGCTAACATAGATCAAAGGAAGAAATCTACCCGGAGATTCAAGGAGATTGCGGAGAAGTAGGAGTTGAACTCGTACATTTGGAAGCTCGTATCTATAAGGGTATGATTCAATAACTTCTTATTCTTCGTTTTAATTAATAATATGCATAAAGGATGATCCGGGTAATTGGTTTGTGAAAAATTTTAAAATATGATTTTACTTTGCTTCCGCTATTTTTGTAATTTGATTGCTACTTTGATTTTCACAAAACCTTTCAGTGGTATCAGAGCCAAACTTTATGCGAATTATTAATTGTTTTGATTCCATATATATATGAGTATGTATTTAGAATAACTTATTGGGCATAATTTTATAATATAAAATTTAAAAGAAAATAAAAATAAAAATTCGCGAGGTCCGTGATTTCGCTAATCTTGTAACTTCGAAATTCGTGTGTATATATATATTAATTATAATAGTTACAGTGATATCCCGATTCACGTGTTATAGATACCTGTTAATATATATATATATATATATATATATATATCTAATAAAATACAAATGATTTTGAATTTCCCGCTCACTCAATAAATCATCTGGGCCGTCCAAAGTTTGGGATAAATCCCACCGTTCATACATCTATCTAATAAAATATATCTATCTATCTAATAATCTAATAATAATTTAATAAAATACAAATGACTTTAAATTTCCCGCTCACTCAATAAATTATTTTGGTCGTTCAAAGTTTGAGACAAATCATATTGTTCATACAGTGCCGGAGGCACGGGACCCAGCTAGTATATATATATAGGGGAAAATGGTATGCACAACCGTGTATTTTTTTTACACAGTCAACTGAAAACGACATCGTTTTGGCTGTCTTGTTTTAAAACAAAAAAAAACACGGCTTCTCAGTTCTCTCCCACGTTCCTGATCGCGGAGAAGGGCTTCATCCTCCCAAATCAAATCAGAGGTTTCTCTCCTCCCTAATCGCGGAGAAGGGCTTCATCCTCCCAAATCAGAAAGCGAAGAAACCTTAAACGAAGAACCCTAGGTTTAGCCATGTCGGTGCGAAGAAGATGAATACGAAGAAGAATTTAATGGTCCAGGTTGGAGCTGGATTGTGTGTCGGATCCTCAAAACCTGTATTGCCTATTCGAGCGGAGTCACCACTGCAATTCCTTTCTGATATCTCTCAGGTCCGTACAATTGATTGATTTCTGTGTTTTATTTCTGTTTTTGTTTAATTTTGTTATTTTCGTTACCATATTTTATGTATAGGCTTGGAGTGAACAGTACCGAAGTGGTGTTCTCGAAGAATTTCTTATCATTGAGTAGTGTTCTCAAAGCTGTTATAGTTTATGCTTTTCTTCTTCCGGGTACAATTTATTTTATCTTTCAATTGAATAAATTTGCATTTTCATTTCTCAACCTTGCGATTACATATTGGGGTGAAACTATCAATTATTTGCTATGAACTCAATTAGTTGTGGAGCTATTGTATAAATATTTGTGCGAATTTATATTTGACAGATTGAAAGTTAGTTTATGGATGGTGTTATTTTTTACAATAGAATTCATTGATTCTCAATGGTATGAGTTTTAAATTTATGTAGGTTTTTCATGAATGTTATTAGTATTAATGCTAAATGTGTATTTCTTTTAGGGACAAATATGTATATGTTTACCTTGGGGGATTATTGGAGCTGTAATACCATTGATTTATATCTTCATCGCAGGTAAATGGAGCTACTATAGTGGCCAAATCATGATTTGTTTAACTGAAACTTAATAATGTGAAAATATTTATGATGACCTGCTTGTTTAGCTTTAAGACGTGTAACACGTCAGGATAATTCCAAAAGTATATCATATATTTGCATCTAATTTTTACTTATGAATTGCAATTTTTCTCTTTATAATCTTCCATCTTCATTAACTGACTTTGATAATAGAACTCCTGAGCCAATAATAATGTTAACTAGTTTACTTAATGTGCTTTGATTTTTATTAGTTTTAGGAGAAGCTGATTATAATGTTGTTCAATTGACTTCAAGGTATAGGCTCCTAGGCTCTTTAGTACATAGTGTGTTTAAATAAATGCTTAATAAAATCGACTCTTTATTTGCTTCAAGCACTTGGGAGATGTTGTAACAAGTTAATTGCAAATGAGTTGATTTAGTTTGGAAAAGTAAGAAATGGGTTTGGTTTAATTTGAAAGATTTGTTCTTTTCTTGTGATGGGTCAATTTGTATGAATTTAGAGGGTAATAGGGCTAATTTTGAGACTTGTATCTAGGGTTTTGGGTTCTAGTTAATAGGGATTGGTTCAATTTTTAAACCTAAGAAAGGGGTTATTTTCACAAAGATTCAATCATATACATTGCTTGTTCAATTTTTAAGTGGTTTAGCGAATTCAATTTCCAGAGATGTGTAATTAGAATTTTGTATTTTAATAAATGTTGGGGTTTGCTGCAATTGAATTTGTTTTCTAAGAAATGGATTGCTAGTGATGCTATAAACATTAACCATTTTGAGTGTTAGGACTTATTAGTTTGGACATATATGGACTTATTGGTTGAGGTTTCAGTGGAATACAAGCTTCTTTCAGACACTCTGTATCTAGTTGTTTCTTACATTGATAGATACTTATCAATGAATGCTCATAATAGGCAGAAGCTTCAGCTTCTTGGTGTCTCTTCAATGCTCATTGCCTTGTAAGCATCTAATGCCTAGTTTTTAGTCTAATTGTTTGGCAACGTTAGTCTGCTCTCTGCTCATTGATAAATCTTTAATTTTGGGATTTATGAACAGAAAATATGAAGAAAGGGAAAAAAGGATGGTTTTAAACTTCTGGAGCATGTTGGACTCGAGATGGACCTTCCTATATTCTACCCAGCTTGTAAGATCTCAGAAAGAGCTCAACAAGAAGCATTTGATGACAGTCCTCTATGCTACAAAGCATTACCAGCCCAGAACAGAGGATAATCATGTTCTTCAACATCAGCTAATTGATCACAACCGAGATAACTAAGACACTAGTAAAAATTTGATGTCATTTGATAAGCATTTGATGTCAGTCCTCTTATGTTGTTGGATTGCTATAAACTTGGAGATGCAGCTATATTATCCTTGGCAAAATTCTGTAAAAATCCACCGTGTAAAATATTCAAACTTGGAGCTTGATGTGTATATCAACAGATTCTTGGTATGATGGAAAATCTAGAAATGTATATATATAAGGATATAAATTGAATTGGTGGGTCTAAGCTTTTATTTGGATGAATCATCTAAATAAAGAATTTGTTTATAATACATATTTGCTAGTCTATCTCAATTTGTTTATAGTACCACTTGCTGATGAAGGTTTCAAAGATTTTGATTATGAATTAAGCTCTATGGTTCTATATATTTGGATTTGTTGTTGGCTTATGCGGGTGTTTGCTATTTAGCTCTTTTTGTAAAGTTATAGATATTTAGTTGGGAAGTGAAACTATTAGTTACAATTTTATACTTATTCTGTTGAAAATCTTCCCCAAGACCTCTGTACAATTTTATACTAGAATTAATCTCACTTTAAATATTGTTGAACATACAACAATTGAGAACTCTTCCATTTTACCAACATATATAACTGCAAAAGTACAAACCCAACATTTGCACACTAACTTCTCATTAACAATGGCATTCTTCCAAAGCTGATATTTGTTGATTAGTGTCTGCAAAAGTACAAATTTTTGTTGAGTAATTACTTTAAAAGAGAAGATTATGCAACCCCACAAAAGCTGATCTTACTCTGAAAAGAACCAACTTCTTTCCCCCACTATCATTCTTCCAAAGCAACACCATAAGGCATAAACAATAAAAATAAAAAACACTTTAAGAACAGCCCCTACCCTAGTCTGCTCTGGACTGGCCAGCTCGTGAAGACATGATGCGAACAATGAGACCGTACAGGGCAAGAGCTTCAGCAAAGATGAGTATAAGGATCATGCCAACAAAAAGCTTAGGTTGATGTGCATTAGCTCTGCAAAACAAATCATACTCAGAGAGCAAGCAGTTGACCAGCTTCCAAGCTTTTTCATTGCATTAATACCTCAATCACCTATAATAGTAGTCTACTAGACATATTTGCTTCAACAACTAAACATTCATAATTCATACTCCAAACCCAATATATATAACAAATTACACAAACTAAACACCAGCAGGCCTCCTAAGGGTAGCTCTCCCAATGGCATCACTTGTGTAACAACCAAATTACAAGGAAATTGACAAACAATAATAATTTCTGCATACAAATTAGCAAAGCTAATATTCGCACAAAAAATGATGAGTTAATCAAAAGACTAATTTGTGATTCAGAATTTTGTTATAACATTCAACTTCCATTAATAATATGATTTTCTGAAATCTTTTCAAAGAACTACAAAAACATAACACAAGTTAACATGAATGAGATTGTGAAAACACAACGAGAGTGTCGTTCTTACACATTAAATTATCACAAAATTCATCTACCAAAAATTTTAAACAATGCGCTTCCTCCTGATTTCCCCCAAGCATATCCTTTTACCATGCTTGATTTTCTTTTTCAACTTTTTCCCTATACCACCAACTGGTTTTAAGGATCTCAAGTTTTGACTGCCCTCAACCATCTCCACATCTGTTTAATGATAGTCAAGAAAAAAAATATGATTCAAACTATTGTCAAGAAAAACATAGAGCATAACTATGTATATGATTGAATCTTTGTGAAAATAACCCCTTTCTTAGGTTTAAAAATTGAACCAATCCGTATTAACTAGAACCCAAAACCCTAGATATAAGTCTCAAAATTAGCCCCATTACCCTCTAAATTCATACAAATTGACCCATCACAGGAAAAGAACAAATCTTTCAAATTAAACCAAACCCATTTCTTATTTATCCAAACTCGACATGGAATAAGTGCTGATCATAAATCTGACGATAATCAGACACTGGATGACTAGGTTTTGACGAGGTAGATGAGGTTTGACTGGCGTAAATATCAAATGGTTTTGGCTGACTAGCAAGAACTGAGGAGTAGGGCTTGGGAACTGTTCCAAGCACCTGAAATTTATTATGTGTTTGTGTGACTGGGTGAGGAACAACAGTTCCTTTTGGTTGATTAACTGGACCGGTGGAGCAGCCATGACCACGAGAAGAAGAACCTCCTCGAATACTCATTTTACTGTGACTGTACCCGTGTTAATAAATTCACAAGTGAGAAAATCTGGAACTGAGTTGTTACTACCTTTAATATATTCAAGAAGAATCAATTTCTAAATCATTGAATCTATTAAATTCTAAAGTTACTCATTTGAATTTCCTTAAAGAAGAAATTAAGTATCAACAAGTTGAAGAACAACTTAAAAGCAGCAGAGTTCAAGAAAAAATAAAAGAATTAAAAGATTATTTAATAAACAATTTGTGTTCTGATTCTCCCAATGCTTTTTGGCATAGGAAGAAACACATAGTCAGATTACCCTATGCTAAAGAATTTAAAGAGCATTTAATTCCCACTAAAGCTAGGCCTATTCAAATGAGTCATGAATAGATGGAGTTATGTAAAAAAGAGATTAATGACCTCCTCAGTAAGAGTTTAATTAGACATAGTAAGTCACCATGGTCTTGTCCAGCCTTCTACGTTAATAATGAAGCTGAGAAAGAGCGAGGTGTCCCTCGGTTAGTCATTAATTATAAGCCATTAAACAAAGTTTTAGAGTGGATTAGGTACCCTTTGCCAAACAAGGATGATCTCCTTGGTAGGTTAAGTGTCTCTACCATTTTTAGTAAATTCGACCTTAAGTCTGGATTTTGGCAAGTTGCTATTCACCCAGAGGATAGGTATAATATATATATATATATATATATATATATATATATATATATATATATATATATATCTGCATGCGCGCTAAATAAGATGAGACAAATAATAACAAATCCCTCAAAGTTTTTATATATTAAGTCTTAAGCGTTCAAAGATATTTAGAATATCGAACGTCGCCTTCTAGCATGATAAAATTAATATAGTATTAAATATTTAATATGAGTTTGTTGTGTCACCACAAGGCATGTATTAAGTATTTAAGATGTTAATTTATCACATTTGATGCTTATAAAGAAAATTGAACAATATTATTTTGTTGTGTCACCACAAGGACAATATTTTTCTTTTTTGAATATATGGAAGTGCTAGGTTGGACTTAACTTAGATAATTTTGATTCGGATGTGCCACCACTTGATCAAAATAATCCAAGAGGCAAAACATAAGGAGTTACATGATGATTTAATTGACAAAGAGTTGTCTACCTATTTATTTATATATAGTTTATTGTGTCACCACAAGGCTATATATATTTGAAATGATATCCTTATTCTCACTAGAAAAAACTTTAATTAGATTTTGCCGAACTATATAAATGAGGGTGATATAGTTTAAAGAAAATAGTGGGAGATACAAATATAAAATAAGACTTAATTTATTTTGGTAATTAATTAAATGAATGTTTGCTAAAATATTGTCTTTTTACATGCAAAGTTTTAAAAATGTCACATTTACTAATTTCACTGCATAGCATACTTGATGGTAACAAACTGACCGGACCGAATTACATGAACTGGTTAAGGAATTTGAGAATTGTTCTCACTGCTGAAAAGATTTCTTATGTCCTAAATTTTCCCGTACCTACAAAAGTTGCAGAGACAGCCTCTCAGGAATAGATTGCTACTTTTAAACAGTGGCAAGATGATGCATCTGTGGCTTAATGTATCATGCTCGCATCCATGAGTAACGAGCTTCAACGTCAGCATGAAACCATGGATGCTCCTACTATACTGTTGCGCCTACAAGAATTGTATGTTGAGCAAAGTAGGACTGCTAGATATGAAATATCTAAGAAACTCTTCCGATCTCGGATGAATGAGGGCACTACTATTGAGACTCATGTCCTAAAGATGATCAATCTGATTGAACGTCTTGGACAGCTTGGGTTCGTCATGGATGGGGAGTTGAGTCAAGATTTGATCTTGCAGTCACTCCCTGATACCTTCTCACAATTTGTTGTGAATTTTCACATTAATAAGTTGGACGTCAGCTTGCCTGAGTTACTTAACATGTTGAAAACTGTTAAAGGTCACTTCCCATCTAAGAAGAACTATGTCTTACTGGTGAATGATTCTTCCAAGAAAAGGAAGAGACCTAAGGTATCTTCTAAAAAGAAGAAATCCAAGAAGGCTAAGGGAAAGGCGAAAGTGAAGGATCAAAAGAAACCTGATCCAGCTAGCAAAGAAATTTTCTTCCATTGTAACAAGCCGGGTCACTGAAAAAGGAACTGCAAGGATTATCTTGCGGAACAAAAGTAGAAGAAGCTTGTAGAAGCTTTGAATCCTAATCAAGGTTTGTTTATAATTGAAATTAATTTGTCTAAAAGTCAATCTTCTACTTGGGTATAGGATACCGGCTGTGGTTCTCACATATGTAATAATATGCAGGGACTGGTCAGAAGTAAAAAGCTGAGCAAGGATGATGTAGTCATACGAGTGGGAAATGGAGCAAAGGTTGCTGCATTAGCTGTAGGGACTTATTGTTTAGCACTGCCTACGAGCAAGTTCATTAATTTAAATAATTGTTATTTTATTCCAAATATCATTAGAAACATTATTTCTATATCTATATTAGATATGGATGGTTTTAACATTATAATAAAAAACAACAGTTGTTCTTTTTATAATGATAATGTTTTATATGGTGTTGGTAACTTGCGAAATGGACTTTATATACTTGACTTGCATGAAAATATACTTCAAATTGAACAAACTAAGAAAAGGAAAAGAGATGATGTTAATTATACCTATATGTGGCACTATAGACTTGGTCATATTAATGAAACAAGATTATCCATGTTGTATAAAGATGTGCTCCTAGAGCTATCAGATTATGAATCATATCCAACTTGTGAATCTTGTCTCATGGAAAAAATGACTAAATCTCCTTTTAGTGAAAAAGGAGAAAGAGTTACAAAGTTTTTAGCGTTGGTACACACATATGTATGTGGACCTATGACAACAAATGCACGAGGAGGGTATTCTTATTTTATTACATTCACTGATGATCACTCAAGATTTGGATATGTGTATTTAATGAAATACAAATCTGAATCATTTGAAAAGTTCAAAGAGTTCAGAAGTGAAGTAGAGAAACAAACAGGTAAAAGTATTAAGATTCTTCGATCAGATCGAGGTGGTGAATATTTAAGCAGTGAGTTTCTCAATTGTCTCAAAAAATGGTATAATCTCATAATGGACTCCACCAGGGACGCCACAGATGAATGATATATCTGAAAGGAGAAATCGAACATTGTTGGACATGGTTCGATCCAGATGAGCTTTACCGACCTTCTAGTTTCGTTCTAGGGATATGCCCTAGAATCGGCTGCATACCTACTTAATAAGGTACCTACAATATCCGTCCCTAAGACCTCATATGAGTTATGGACAAGTAGGAAACCAAATATTAAGCATGTTAAGACTTGGGATTGTCCAGCTTATGTCAAAAAGTTTAAAATGATAAGCTACAGACTAGATTTGACAAATGTAGATTTGTGGGATACCCTAAAGAAACATCGGGGGTATTATTTCTATCATCCAATTGATCAAAAGGTGTTTGTAGCGAAACATACTACCTTCTTGGAAAAGGAGTTTTTCCTTGAAGGTATCAGTGGGAGTAAGATATATCTTGAAGAGGTTCAAGAACCACAAAATACTACAGATCAAAGTCAGGTACCTAACCAAGTAGAGATTCCTTCTGTACCACACCCTATTCGTAAATCTGGAAGAGTACTGAAGATACCTAATAGGTATGGACTTGTCATAGAGGATGACGATGAGGTACGCATCATAGATGATGATTATCCATTGAATTACGAACATACTATGAATATTAAAGACTCATAGAAGTGACAAGAAACCATGAAATCCGAGATGGACGCCATGTATGAAAACCAAGTATGGACTTTGGTTTCACCACCTGAAGACATTAAGCCTATTGGGTGTAAATGGGTCTTTAAAAGAAAGACTGGAGCAGACGGCAAGGTAGAGACCTATAAGGCCCGACTGTTTGCAAAAGGTTTCAAACAAAGATAAGGAGTTGACTATGATGAAACCTTCTCACTAGTATCAATGCTCAAGTCCATTCAGATTTTGCTTGCGATTGCAGCTTACCATGACTATAAAATCTGGTAGATGGACGTGAAAATGACCTTCCTCAATGGGAAACTTGAGGAGGATGTGTATATGACACAACCAGAAGGATTTGTTTTAAAGGTTTGAACAAATCAAGTCTGTAAGCTACAACGATCCATTTATGGATTGAAGTAAGATTCTCGTAGGTGGAACATCCGTTTTGATGAGACAATCAAAGAGTTTGATTTTATCAAAAATGAGGATGAACCATATGTGTACAAGAAGGTTAGTGGGAGCGCTGTTTCATTCATCGTATTATATGTTGATGATATATTACTGATAGGGAATGATATTCCTATGCTACAATCCATTAAAATCTGGTTATCTAAATACTTCTCCATGAAGGACTTGGGAGAAACATCCTATATTTTGGGGTTAAAGATCTGTAGAGACATATCTAAAAGGATGCTTGGCTTATCCTAGGTAACGTACATTGACTCGATGCTAAAGAAGTTTAGCATGGAAGATTCCAAAAGAGGTCTCATGCTGATGAGCCATGGAATACATCTCTCCAAGAAACAGGCCCAAAGACACCTGAAGAGAAAGACCATATGAGTAAGATTCCTTATGCTTCAGCGATAGGATCTATCATATACGGTATGATATGTATTAGACCAGATGTTGCTCATGCACTTAGTGTAACAAACAGATATCAGTCGAATCTAGGAGAAGAAAACTGGAAGGCAGTGAAAAATATCCTAAAGTACTTAAGAAGAACTAAGGATGTATTTCTTGTCTATGGTGAGTCTGAATTGAAACTAGAGGGCTTTACAGACTCAGGTTTTCAAACATACCAAGGTGACAGTAAATCTATTTCAGAGTATGTGTTTACCTTAAACGGTGGCCCAGTGAGTTGGAAGAGTTCCAAACAACAAATAGTTTCTGATTCAGTGACAGAGGCAGAGTACATAGCTGCAAGTGAAGCTACAAAGGAAACTGTTTGGATGAAGAAGTTCATTACCGAACTTTGTGTGGTTCCTAGCATTACAGGACCAGTACCTTTATTCTGTGACAACATCGGAGCTGTTGCTCAGGCTAAGGCTGGAACGTGTGGACTCTCAAGATAATATTGCAGATCCATTTACTAAAGCGTTAACATAACAGCAGTTCGATCGTCACTTAGAGAAGATGGGTATGAGATACCATGACGATTGACTTTATTACAAATGGGAGATTAATAGTATTATGAATACAAGCCAATCATGTATGATGATAAAGCATATACTTTGTAATCAATCTTATTTATTTATTAATAAAAGAATTATTTATTAAAAACATTTAATTATCTACATGGTTCTATTTTAATAATATGTGACAAACTCATAGTTTTAAGCAATGCTTTTAGAATCATGACGAGATCATGCTAATGAGATCTAAATTCTTAGATAGCTTAAAACTAAAATGTTCCCAATCAATGGACTACTAAAAAGCGGATTAGTGAATCCGGATAGATTGGTACGTACGTTGCTTGCTCATTGGATGAGGATGATTGATCTCATGATCATTTGTGTGCAGTGGCGGAACCAGAATATTTTTAGAGGGGGGTAAAATACATCAGTAAAAAAAATTATTTATTGACGCTTGGAGTGCTTCTTTCAAATTCATTTTGCCCAATTATATTATTTCACAACATCCTATTTCAACCATTGTCAACCTTTGAGTTGTGAGTCTAATAACTTTATATATATATATATATATATATATATATATATATATATATATATATATATATATATATATATATATTAATTTCCCCCGAACTAGGGAACTATTAACCATACTTTTAATTTTTTAGCCAACTTATTAGCTACTTTTATAGATAATTTACAAATTATAATATTATATATTCAAAACCTTATATTGTGGTTATGGTCATATTCTTTAGAGACAACTGAGAGGAGCCACTCAAATCAAGAAAATGAATTAAGTTATTCTCATTTACAAAAAATTGATACTAAGGTATGATTAAGTCAGTAAGACAAATGAGCGCAATATTAAGTAATTAATCATCAAACTTATTTAATATTATTTTATCTTATAGTAATATTGTTAATTTATTATAGGTGGAAGGACATGAGAAAGCAAATAAATTAATATAATCTCATAACAAAGATCAAGTTTAACTAATATTAATATGCTTCAAATTCCAGAGTTGGGGGGTCATATGACCCCCTAGCCCCCCACTAGTTCCGCCCATGTTTGTGTGGAGACAATAAAATAAGTATGTAGGTGCTTATTAGAAAATCTGTTCACTAAACGTGACTCCCTAAGGAATAGCTAATGGAGTTTTACTTGCCTGTTAATAGGAATTCCTGTAGTGATAGTAGTACAAATAATCCTTAGACTTGAGATCATCATAGTATCTTATATATAATGAATTATACTTTGACTTATTCCTTAAGACTCTTAGGGTATATCAAAGGGTATGCTTGGGTGTAATAAGTTATATATGGAGATAATGAATGATCAATAAATAATCTACCACTTCTAGTAAAAGAAGTGAAATGTCCTATGTGATTCGATAAATGACAACTCAGGAATCCTTGGCCAAGGTGAAATGAAATTAGAAACTAGTTTCTAATTTGCATTCATTAGGAGTTGTGCATTTAGGAATTGAAAAATATATAATTAAATAAAATAAGACTTGACAGTAATTCCATGTCTTATATTTAATTGGGATATTGTATGGTGGAAGGATTGAATTGTGCGGTAACTATTTACTCAAAGGTTCTTTTATGATTAATGTTGAAATCTTTATTATCTAAAAAGTCGTTGATCGCTAGGGAGACTTATCCCTATTGTACAATAAATATTATTTATTTAAATAAATTAATTGTTTAATTTATTTATTTAAATAAGATTAGAATTGTTCTAATTGATTTATTCACAACCGGTTTAATATGGAGAACGTAAAGGGTCACACCATAAAAGGAAGAATAATTATTTAAGAAGTTAATGACATAATCATAATAATATATTAAGTATATTTAATTTAATCTAGGGTGATATAATAAATTAAATAGCTTAATATTTATTATTTAATATTTTGAAAATATTAAATATAAATTAATAAGAGGAGTCTTATTAATATTATTACAATTATTATTTATTTAATTTCTAAAAGAGTTTAGGAATTAATTTAATATAAGTACTCTCATTTATTCCTAATAGGATTAGGAGGCAAAATTAGTTAAAGTAGTTTAATTAATTATCCCTAATAAAATTAGGGAGCCTATTTAATTAAAGGAGTTTTAATTAAATAAATAATATCTTATTTTAATTAAATAGGGTTACCTGATATCTTTATAAGAGGAGTTTTATATCAGATATCAAATATACGTAATTCTAATAGTTGGAGAGTTCTTCCCTTTTCCTATAGAGATAAGAAAAACTAGGGTTTAAGCCAATATACCCTTCTTCTTGAAAATTCTTCTTCCCTGGTGGATCACCTCTATAGGCCATAAACTTGGGTGGCTAACATTGATCAAAGGAAGGAATCTACCTGGAGATTCAAGGAGATCGTGGAGAAGTAGAAGTTGAACTCGTACCAATGGAAGCTCGTATCTACAAGGGTATGATTCCATAATTTCTTGTTTTTCGTTTTAATTAATAATATGCATAACGGATGATCCGGGTAATTGGTTTGTGAAAAATTTTAAAATCTGATTTTACTTTGCTTCCGCTATTTTTGCAATTTCATTGCTACTTTGATTTTCACAAAACCTTTCAGCAACTACTGTCGAACAATCCCTTCCCAGTTGAAGTAAGGCGGTTAACATATTTGTAGGTTAATGGAAAGATATATGTATTATACTTTGGAATTTAGAAACCCGTTTGACATTCACTCATTAGGAGTGAATGTCGAATAGTTTCCAGTTTGAGACTGTTACTGGATGTTATGTCTCTCACTTAGGCCAATGCCAATTCATAGGGTATGTTTTTTGGTTCGAGGATTTTTCGGCTGTTATCTCTACATGTTCTTCGAGTGCATACTTAGATTAAGTTATCTTTGTCTATTTCGTGTACTTGGAGACCATGGGGAGGTGCTGTCAAAATTTTCTTAAAACATGGTCAACGTGTTGGCATTAGTAAGAAGACACATCCAAGAACGGGATAGAAGCCTTATCCCTTTCTTATAGAGTGGAGATACTAGGAAAACATAATTCATGCATGGACCATATAAATGAATATCTCTATACTGAATGTGTCTTTTGTTCAGTTAAAGATGTCAGCCGACCAAAGTTGGATGTACCTTAGGATACCCATTGATGAGAGGGGATTAGTCTCAGCTTATCGTTATGGAGTGTCTAACTTTTTGAACAAATCAATTGAACATGCTGTTAGGTTTGTAATATTTGTATACACAATCAAAGTAGCAGAAACATGGTAAAAATTGATTTTAAAATTTTACAAACCATATACCCGGATCATCCTTATGCAAAATTATTAATTAAACGAAAGAGATGAAGAAGATTCATACCCTTGAATATTCGAGCTTCCTCAAGTATAAGTTCAATTCCTAATCCTTCGTGCTTTCCTTGAATACGTGGGATTGATTCCTTCTTTTGATTAGCGTTAGCCTACCAAGCGTTTGGCCTCTAAAGGTGATTCACTAAGGAAGAAAAAAACTCAAGAAGAAGGGTGTTCGGCTAAACCCTAGTTTTTCCTATCTCAAATAGAAAATGTGTACTCTCCCAACTCTTGGAATAAAGTGCGTAACTTATCACCCTCTCTCCTTAAAAAGACTTTCTTATTTATAGATGTAGGGAACCCTTTTAAACTATTTAGGAATATATTTTTTATTTAATTAATTAGCTTTATAATATCATTAGGAATATATGCTAGTACTAATATTAATTAATTCCCAAACACCTTTAGACATTAACTTAATAATAATAGTAATAATAATAATAAGACTCCTCTTATTAATTTATATTTAATATTTTCAAAATAGTAAATAATAAATATTAAGTTATTTAATTTATTCTATCACCATAGATTACATTAAATACACTTAACTTATTATTACAATTATGCCATTTACTTCTTAAATAAATATTCTTCCTTTTATGGTGTGACCCTTTAGGTTCTCCATATTAAATCGGTTGTGAATAAATTAATTAGAATAATTTTAATCTTATTTAAATAAATAAATTAAACTATTAATTTATTTAAATAAATAATATTTATTCTACAATAAGGATAAGCCTCCTTAGCGATCAACGACTTTCCAGATAATATAGATTTTAACATTAATCATAAAAAAACTTTTGAGTAAATAGTTACCGTATAATTTAATCATTCCACCATACAATGTTCCAATTAAATATAAGACATGAAATTACTGTTAAGTCTTATTTTATTTAATTATATGTATTTCTATTCCCAAATGCAGAACTCCGAATAAATGCAAATTAGAAACTCCTTTCTAATTTCATCCTACCTTGGCCAATGATTTCTGGGATGTCATTTATTGAATCACATATGACATTTATCTTTTTTTACTAGTAGCGGTAGATTCTTTATTGATAATTCATTATCTCCATATATAACTTATTACACCCAAGTATACCTTTTGATATACCCTAAGGGTCTTAAGGAATAAGTTAAAATATAATTCATTAAACACAAGATACTATGATGATCTCATGTTTAAGGATCACTTGCACTACTATTACTAGAGGAATTCCTATTGACAGACAAGTAAAACTCCATTAGGTATTTCTTATTGAGTCACGTTCAGTGAACTTATTCTCCAATAAGCACCTACATACTTGCTTTAGTGTCTCCACACAAATGATCATGAGATTAATCATCCTTATCAATTGAACAAGCAACATATGTACCTATCTATCCGGATTCAATAATCTCATTTTTAGTAATCCATCGATTGGGAACATTTTAGTTTAAGCTATCTAAGAATTTAGATCTCATTAGCATGATCTCATCATGATTATAAAAGCATTGCTTAAAACTATGGATTTATCATATATTATTAAAACATAATTAAATGACTTTATTAAATAAATACTTATATTAATAAATGAATAAGATTGTTTATAAAGTATATGCTTTATCATTATACATGATTGGCTTGTACGCATACTATTTTCAATCTTCCACTTGCACTAAAGCCAATCGCCATGCTATCTTATACCCATCTTCTCTAAGTGACGATCAAATTGCTATTGTGTTAACGCTTTAGTAAATGGATCTGCAATGTTGTCTTGAGAGTCCACATGGTCCAGGGTGACATTTCCTCTTTCAATGATTTCTCTAATTAAATGAAACCGCCGCAACACGTGTTTGAATTTTTGATGAGACCTGGGTTCCTTAGCCTGCACAATAACTTCGGTGTTGTCACGGTATAAAGGTACTGCTCCTCTAATTCTAGGAACCATGCCAAGTTCAGTTATGAGCTTCTTCATCCAAATAGTCTCATTTGTAGCTTCACTTGCAGCTATGTACTCTGCCTCTATCATTGAATCAACAACTGTTTGTTGTTTAGAACTCTTCCAACTCACTGCACCACCGTTCAAGGTAAACACATACCTTGAAACAGATTTACTGTCATCGTGTTCCGTTTGAAAGATAGAGTCTGTATAGCCCTCAAGTTTCAATTTAGAACCACTATATATAAGAAATACATCCTTAGTTATCTTCAAGTACTTTAGGATATTTTTCACTGCCTTTCAGTGCTCTTCTCCTAGATTTGATTGATATCTGCTTGTTACACTAACTGCATGAGTGACATCCGGTCTAGTACATATCATACCATACATGATAGATCCTATTGCTGAAGTATAAGGAATCTTACTCATACGGGGTCTCTCTTTAGGTGTCTTTGGGACTTGTTTCTTGGAGAGATGTATTCCATGCCTCATCGACATGAGACCTCTCTTGGAATCTTCCATGCTAAACTTCTTTAGCATCCTTTTAGATCTATCTGTATAGATCTTTACCCCCAAAATATAGGATGCTCCTCCTAAGTCCTTCATGAAGAAGAGTTTAGATAACTATATTTTAATCGATTGTAGCATAGGAGTATCATTCCCTATCAGTAATATATCATCAACATATAATACAAGGAATGAAACAACGTTCCCACTAACCTTCTTGTACATACATGGTTCATCCTCATTTTTGATAAAATCAAACTCTTTGATTGTCTCATCAAAATAGATGTTCCACGTACGAGAAGCTTGCTTCAATATATAAATGGATCGATGCAGCTTACACATTTAGTTTATTTCAATCGTTAAAATAAATCCCTCTGACTGTGTCATATAAAAATCCTCCTTAATTTTTCCATTGAGGAAGGTCGTTTTCACGTCCATCTGCCAGATTTTGTAATTGTGGTAAGCTACAATCGCAAGCAAAATCTGAATGGACTTGAGCATTGCTACTGGTGAGAAGGTTTCATTATAGTTAACTCCTTTCCTTTGTTTAAAATCTTTTGTAACTATTAGGGCCTTATAGGTCTCTACCTTGCCATCCGCTCTAGTCTTTCTTTTAAAGAGCCATTTGCACTCAATAGGCTTCATTCCATCAAGTGATGAAACCAAAGTCCATACTTGGTTATCATACATGGAGTCCATCTCGGATTTCATGGCTTCTAGCCATTTCTCCGAGTCTTTACTACGCATATCATGTTCGTAATTAAATGGATTATCATCATTCATGATGCGTACCTCATAGTCATCCTCTATGACGAATCCATACCTTTCAGATATCTTTGGTACTTTTCCATATTTATGAATAGGGTGTTGTACAATAGTTTCATCTACTTGGTCAGGTACCTGCTTTGATCCGTAGTGTTTTATGGTTCTTGAATTTCTTCAAGATATATCTTACTCCCACTGATACCTTCAAGGATAAATGTGACAACCCGATATTTTCGATATAAATAAATCATAAATTTTACGTATAATTTTTTTTTATTTTAAGGATGAGGATTTGTACAAGATTATGTGTATATGTATTTATGTGGTAAATAAAAATATACTTATTACATGAATATTTACAAGTAAATTTATTCTAGAATTATTGATTATTATAAAGTATATTCTTATAATAATTAATTTTATGATAGAAATATTTTTATTAATTATTTTCCATGATTATATAATCATATATTATTTAAATAATATATGAAGTGATTTTTAGAATAAATATAATAATTATATTATTATATGAATTTTTGTACAAATTATTAAGTTAAATATTTTACCTTAATTATCAAGGTTAAATATGAAAGAATAATCAGATATGGAATCCAAACCCTAATTTTGGATTATTGTCAAGGTATGAGAATAATAATATAATATTAATTATATTTTGATTTTTCAGTACTATGAATATGTACGGTATTACCGTATTGATAATGGTTGGTCAATTATGGTGTATTTTGACCAAACCCTAGTTATCATGTTAAACCCTAATTTGAGATCCAAATTAGAGTGTGAGATTGTTTTATAAGTATATAATATTAATTTTGTCATGTATTTAATGTATTAATTAGGTAAACCCTAATTAAAATTCTGGAAACCCTAATTGCTATAATTAGTAACCCTAATTTAAAATTAGAGTTTGAGATTGTTGGGTATTGTATTAATGTGATTAATTCACAAGTATTAGGATTACAATTATTAAATTTAGAAATCCTAAATTATTAAACCCTAATTTCGTAATTAGAATCCTAATTATAATTTGGTAACCCTAATTACCGAAAGAGTACACCCTAATTGCTAAATTAGCAAAGTCAACAATAATTATATGTTCTAAACCCTAATGTCCATTTGTTAGATAATTACAAACTTACTTTAATTAATAAAGTAATTATTTTCAAAATTTAGAAACTAAAATATAGTTATTTTATATTATTATTTTTGTAATAAACCCTAATTGCTAAATCCTAAATTTGGAAAATTTTGAAATCCTAGTTGCTAAATCTTTAAGGGTTAAATGTTAAACCCTAAGCACTAAAATGTCTAAACCCTAAACCCTAAAGCAATTTTTCTAGAAATTTAAGGAATTGACAAAATTGCCCATTTTAGCATTAAAAAGGCTAGCTTATAGGTTTTGACAATTAGGGGAGGTGGTTTACCAAACCTCAACAACTCCACATGCACAAAATGGCCAGCAACAAGCCACAACTCAGCTCATGCATGCATCCAAGATGGTCTATAAATAGATTGAAGAGAGAGAAAAATCATTTTGTTCACTAATTTTGGCACAAAAACTTGCTAAACTCTCTCAAGTCCCAAACCTCCGAAAATCTTTAGCATTACAGTTCCTTTATCAAGCCCCACCATCACCCATAACAGATCAACAACAGATCGGAAGCCAAAAATCAAGAATCGTTCATCAAAGGTATAAAATCTCGAAAATAAGAAATCCTTTGATTTGATGTTAATTGTTGAAATTGATTGTTCAAAGTTGTGTAATAAGGAGTGTATTAATGTACTGGGTTGTTAGATTCATGACCCATAACATCAAAGTGCTCAAAATCAAAGTTTTTCCAACTTTTAAAAATACCGAAATCTGTTATTTTTAGGCAAATGTCGAGTATTATATCTCTGTGATTATTTAGTGTTTTTGGTGTTTGTAAGATGTTATGTAATATTTAAGATGCAAAAAGAATCAAGGCCAGATCCTTTATAGATCGGGAGTTATTCATGGTCAAAACCCGTTGACCGAAACTGCTCAAGAACACGAATCCAGATTTTTTTTGAACAATTTCCGTGGTGAACTTTGACCAGCTATTTACTGTTAGATCCTTTGTTGTTATATGTATGTTAAGTGTTATAGTTGTAGTCCTACATGAGTTCTACATACTGGAAGTGATAGATCACAAAAACGTTACACGGATTGCAAGTTATAGAGGTCCAAAGTAGGCACCTCGAACTGTTCTTCGTGAAAAACAGTTTTGATAGCTACTTTGATGGTTGATTTATCTAAGATCTAATGTTGTTTAACCACGAAATTTGTTATGTACTTGTAGTATTACATGAGTACTACAAGATGTATGTATTATATCGCCTAGAAACATTTTGTACAGAAAGTTATACATGGTCAAACCTAGCCCCTCGCCACTGCCGGAAAATTTCTGGGTAGCTCAAGAACACCTATAGCGACAAAAAGTGTCGCTATAGGCCTTTAGCGACAGTTTTAATTATAATTTTCAGAAATTAATTAATAAATAGAAAAAAATAGTTTTTAATTATTAAAAATACAAAATAAATTAAAAAAATTATTTTAAATTCTGAAAATTATATTATTGTGTTAGAAAATATTTGTGAGTTATTTTGATAACTTTTAATATTTTGTGATAATTTTCATTAATAAATTAATATTAATGATAGTTAAGTTATTTATTAAATGAATTAAATAAATGAATTAAAAATGATTTTATTATGTTAAAAATCATTTTAAATAATAATAAGGTATTTAAAAATATTTTAAGTTATAAAATATAACTTTTAATATTTAAAGGTGAATTTCATTAATTAATTATGATTAATGATAATAAAGTTATTTAATAATTACATTAAATAATTTAATTTAAAAATGATTTTAATATTATAATAATCATTTTAAATGAAAATAAAATGTTTAAAGATATTTTAAGTTAAAAAATATAACTTTTAATATTTAAAGGATAATTTCTTTAATAATTTAATATTAATGATTATTAAATTATTATTAATGATATTAAATTTATTTAATAATTATATTAAATAAATAGTTTAAAAATGGTTTTATTTATTTAAAAATCATTTAAAAAGGATATTAATGATTTAAAAATATTTTAAGTTATAATTAATGACTTTTAATATTTGGATAGATAGTTCATTAATATTTAAATATTAATGGTAATTATTTAATAATGATTTTAAATGTTTTAAAAATCATTTAAGGGTATTATAAATACTTTAAAAATATTTTTGAGTTATCATACATAACTTTAATATTTTGGCAATGGTTTCATTAATAGTTTAATACTAATTAATTATTAATGATAATAGAATTGTTTAATATTTAAATCATTTAATAATGATTCTGATATTTCAAAATTATGATAAATGATAATAATTATTTAATAATTATTATAAGGCCATGAAAAATAGTGCGACTGATGTTTAAATTATCCAAATGGATATTGATCTACGGATTAGAGTCTTAGACTCGATATTTAACCGATAAAGCTGTCGGTAGACCGACATAGATCAGAAATTGATCTGGACTTAGATAAATTGGTTAAATAACTGTTTATTTATGATTCAATGGTTATTAAGGTTGTATGACAATGTGATTAGGAAGGTGTTGATGTTTGATTATGAGTCAACGATTGTTGAATATGTATGATAATGTGAATAGGGAATGTGCTAACTGCAATAGGCAATGTTATGTGTACGTTATGTTGTACTAATCAGTAAAATGATCTGATTAATGATAGGTTGTGATAGAAAAAGGGTAGAACTAAGTTGAGAATTGTAAGCAGCGCATCAGGCAAGTATCCTAACTTTGCATTTTCTTTATGCAATGGATAGAAGTGAGAAATTCAGAATTAATGTTATTATTGTACAGATTGTTTAAACTTATATTATATAAGCCCATTGACTATCAACATGCTATTATATGATAATTCAGTTATATATATTCTGTTCATTAATTTCTATAAATGATTATACAAGTGTCCCCACTTGGATAATCATTGTATTTAATCGCATGTTGATACTTCTTTGATATACATATATGTTGAATTATATAAGACCTTTGTTATGAAAACCCGACAGGTATGAACATCCCGATAATGGGAAAATTTTTATGCGCCCAAGGCGGACAGAGTGAACGATAACATCGTTCTTATACATGTAGTATTGATCAATACAGGGTACAACAGGGCTGATCACCCTCCGTGCCCGTAAGTCATGACGGTTTACAGATGAATTTCTGTTCAAACCTTTTCGAAAATGAAAAACAATGTTCATAGTATGTCACAGAAATCCCATGTATAGTCTATACGTAATTTCAAAAATTTGAATGAGGGTTGTTATGTTATTATTATTGGTACAGATTACTTCACAACTACTGACTAGTTGTAGAAGGTATTATAAAGAAAACATTTAAATTCTTTCAGCCTATATATATATAATACTTGCTGGGCACTCAAATGCTCATCCTTGCTTAATTTAAATGTTTTCAGCTAAGTGTGAAGAACCAGAAGGCTCATGCCGAAGCAAGGGAAAGGGAAAGCTAACCAAATAAGATTTGTGGTACTGTTTGTAATAGTTATAGATTATGAAGACTATGATATATATATATTTATATGTGTTATGACATGTAATGAATTACTAAAGGTTACGTACTTGGGAGAAAGACTCTGATGTAATTATAAATTTAAGTTTAAGTTTCATATTATTGTTATTATTATTAGTAGTATTCCGCTCATAGAAATGGTAGCGTGAAGTACCGAGTTCGGGTTTCAAGTATCCGGGTTCGGGGACCTCACATGATGGTATCAGAGCTATAGGGTTAGAAACCTTAGGTGGGTTAGACCTTAGGCTATAACCTTAGAACAGAGGGAAACGTTAAAAATATAAATAACTCATATAGAGTTTAAATAAAGATGGATTGGATAAATTCATCATCAAACAAACTAAAAGATAACTTATATAAAACCTTTATGTGTTATGTGTATATAATTTATGCTAATCAAAATAATTTTTTTGTGTAGTTGTAGGGTGGAAAAGGCTTGTTATATTCTTATAACATGAAGAAGAATCAAACCCATACACCTGAGCTGATATCGAAGCCAATAGCTGAAATAAAAGCTCACAGTGAAAACGACTTGGATGAGGTGGTCATCATAGAAAACATATTACCAGATCCGGAAATGGTGGAGCTGACAGATAGTGATTCAGACACTAAAGTTAAAGCTGAACAAGCATCAACGGAGGTACAGAATCTGAGGAACAAGGTTTCTTCTCTGGAAAGGCTGTGGGAGAAAGAAAAGCTATTGAATAGTCAACTGCGTCAGGCATTAATAGAAACAATGGAAGAACATGATAATCTTAAAATCCAAATTGATCAGATGGGAGCCTCAAGCAACACTTCGTGTGCAGCCCCGAGAGATAAGGGAAAAAGAAAGATAGAAGACCCTGAGGTAGGAAAACCTGATAAGAAGAAAGGGAAGAAGATATGTTATATTTGCGGCCGAGAGGGACATACCTCTCCTCGTTGCCCCGACTATAAGAAAGGTGGATGTTTTAATTGTGGGATGGAAGGACATCGAGCGTATGAATGTCCAACAAAAGGGCTTAGTAAATAGGTAGTATAAGTTATGTTGTGTAAGCGTGTTTAATATTATATGTGTGCTTAGTATGTCTGTGTAATGCATTATTATAAGACTTTTGTATAAGTGGTGATGTAAATCCCGACTTTTGCAGTCACAAAGGGATAGCTGATGTTTAAAGCACTATGTGCTATGATATATAAAATATTTTGAAAACAATGAATATGAATCAAAGTTTGAGTTATGAAACAAGTTTAATAAGTTTAAACTTATATGACAAGGTTTAGAATGTAAGTTAATTTATGGTTTTTACTTAACCAGATAATGCCGCCAAGACGTCAAACTCGGAATCAAAGGGCAGAAGAGTCTGTCAACAATGTTGAAGGACAACAACAAGCAGACCCAATGCAGCAGTTCGCAACTATGGTAGCTCAGGCTATGCAACAAAGAAACCAGCCGGATAATCACTTGACAAATTTTAAAGATTTTAAGGCTGTAGGACCACCAGAATTTAAAGGTACGACTGACCCTGTAGAAGCCCAAAATTGGGTTAGGGAAATTGAGAAGGAGTTTATAATAGCTAGGGTAGCTGAGGGGCAAAAGACCTCTTTTGCCACCTATATGATGAAGGGTGAGGCAAATTTCTGGTGGGAAGCGAATCAGGTGAGGGCAGGAGCAGGTGTGGTAGCGTGGGATAGATTTAAGACTTTATTTTTCGAGAACTATTTTTCAGCCAGTATGCAGTCTAGAATGGAGGTAAAATTTCTGGAGTTGAAGCAAGGGGATATGTCAGTGGCAGAATATGCCGTGAAATTCAATGAGTTAGCTAGGTTTGCTCCGCATCAAGTCGATACGGAGGCTAGGAAGGCGAGGAGATTTGAGCTGGGATTAAAACCTTGGCTCTATAATAAGGTGGCAGTGTTGCAGATTCTAACATTTGCAGCACTCTTGGAGAAGGAGATAATTGCGGATGAGGGAAGTGAGGCTATGAGCCTCTACAATAAGGAGAAGAAGAACAAGGCCAAGGTCGAGGGAGTTGAGAAGATGAGGATTAATAGTGGAAGCAGGAGTGTTGATGGAAAAAGGAAGGGGAACTATTTTGGCAATGTCCAGGTTAAATAAGAAAGTGTTAAGAAGCCAGCGGTGCAATGTGGAAATTGCGGAAAGAATCACTCTGGGGAGTGTTTGAAAGGAAAATTTGTGTGTTTCAAATGCGGGCAGGAGGGCCATATCTCTCCCAACTGCCCCAATCCTAGAATGAATAGTGGTTGTTTTATTTGCGGATCAATGGAGCACAGGGTGAAGGATTGCCCAAATAGGAGGGTAGAGGCAGGTAGTGTGAATACTGGTCAGGGTAGTGGAACATTAGCAATCACGGGACCGACATCATCGAACAAACCAACAAAGTCAACATCAAGAGTCTTCAACATGACGGTTCAAGACACGGTGGCAGCTGACAATGCAGTTCCAGGTAATATTCGAATAACTTTTAATTGTATATTTATAATTTTTTTTTATAGTAAATTGTTTTATAAAGAAATTTGAGGGAGGAATTTGAGTTCTTTTAGAAACAAATTTTTTCGTTTAATCAGAAAGACAAGCTTAATGTGATTAGTTAAAGATCAGTTCGATCAAAGTTGATCGAGATCTACTTGCGAAGATTATGTATGCTATGTACCCAGTTATGTGTAGGTTTTAAAGTGGTGATTCCGGGGACGAAATCCTTATAAGGGAGGGTGAATGTGACAACCCGATATTTTCGATATAAATAAATCATAAATTTTGCGTATAATTTTTTTTTATTTTAAGGATGAGGATTTGTACAAGATTATGTGTATATGTATTTATGTGGTAAATAAAAATATATTTATTACATGAATATTTACAAGTAAATTTATTCTAGAATTATTGATTATTATAAAGTATATTCTTATAATAATTAATTTTATGATAGAAATATTTTTATTAATTATTTTCCATGATTATATAATCATATATTATTTAAATAATATATGAAGTGATTTTTAGAATAAATATAATAATTATATTATTATATGAATTTTTGTACAAATTATTAAGTTAAATATTTTACCTTAATTATCAAGGTTAAATATGAAAGAATAATCAGATATGGAATCTAAACCCTAATTTTGGATTATTGTCAAGGTATGAGAATAATAATATAATATTAATTATATTTTGATTTTTCAGTACTATGAATATGTACGGTATTACCGTATTGATAATGGTTGGTCAATTATGGTTTATTTTGACCAAACCCTAGTTATCATGTTAAACCCTAATTTGAGATCCAAATTAGAGTGTGAGATTGTTTTATAAGTATATAATATTAATTTTGTCATGTATTTAATGTATTAATTAGGTAAACCCTAATTAAAATTCT
This sequence comes from Panax japonicus, assembly GCA_020205505.1. Taxonomy (NCBI): domain Eukaryota; kingdom Viridiplantae; phylum Streptophyta; class Magnoliopsida; order Apiales; family Araliaceae; genus Panax; species Panax japonicus. The sequence goes on along the minus strand of CM035108.1, from coordinate 28,358,886 downwards.
GGAAACCCTAATTGCTATAATTAGTAACCCTAATTTAAAATTAGAGTTTGAGATTGTTGGGTATTGTATTAATGTGATTAATTCACAAGTATTAGGATTACAATTATTAAATTTAGAAATCCTAAATTATTAAACCCTAATTTAGTAATTGGAATCCTAATTATAATTTGGTAACCCTAATTACCGAAAGAGTACACCCTAATTGCTAAATTAGCAAAGTCAACAATAATTATATTGTGAATTATAATAAAGGTGATAAATGTTGTAAAAATTATTAAGGTGATTTTTATGAAGTTTTGCTTATTTTATGGACCCCCATTTTCCTATTTTTACAATAATCGGTACAAAGTTGTTTAGTATATATATAATGGGACCCTCATGTGATTATGAGATGTTGGTGGGAGGGAAACACGTGGGGCCCACGAGTGTTGAAAATGAATTTGGCGAAAAGAATCTAACAAGTTATTCGGGTGGTTGATTGTTTTTTTAAAACATGTGTGGTTTATATATAAATATATATATATATGTATTATAATTCCTTGATTTATTCTTATTGGTTGGAGGTTTGAAAATTTTGCATATTGGGTTATCAAAGTTGTCATCCGTAAATTTGCATAATTATTGAGTCCTAACACAGTGCCTTACCATTCTTCTATAAATAGAAGCTCATTCCTTCATTATTTCCTACGAATTCACTGAAACTCTAGAAAGAGAAAATTATAGAGAGAAATAAGAAAAGTATTCTACTACTTCACTACTCTTATATCCAATTTCTTTTACGGTAAGGGGTATTATTTCTTTTGTATTCATGAAGAGAACTTCTGTTAGTCCATTCTTTTTTATTCTGTTTGAATATTCTGTCTGTGCGTTTTACGCCGGACCTGGTTCTGTCTTTATTATCCTGTTAGAATATCCTGTCTGTGCGTTTTACGCCGGACCTGGTTCCGTCTTTATTATTCTGTTGGAATATCCTGTTTGTGTGTTTTACGCTGGACCTAGTTCCGTCTTTATTATTCTGTTGCAATATCCCGTCTGTACGTTTTACGCCGGAACTGGTTCCGTTATTTATTATTCTATTGGAATAATCTGCCTGTGCGGTCTATCACATGCCTGATGATTTCTTTTGTTATTCCATTCCTTATTATACTTAGTTGGTTAAAGTTTTAACTTCTATACTCCATGAAATTAGTGGAATATCCTTTATATTTGTGCTTCATCCAGTATCTTTTCATGGAAATATTCTTCTGAGTATTCTTGAATTTTACTCTACAAAGAAGTATCATGTTGACAATTTGGACGTTATTAGTTCCTGGATAAATTAATTCTTGAACTTGTTTTATTGAATTCTTATATCATTGTCATCATCCTCATGTTTATATTTTATTGAAAGTCATCTGTGGCCTAGTGCATAGATGGACTTGGTATGATTATGACTAGGGATTATTCGGTGTAATCATGATCGTAATGCTACAAATGATGTGGTAAAAGTCCTCATTGGTCCGTAGTGCATTGATGGACAGTTGTTGGCATGAACATGACCATTAATGAATACACGAATATCCTTGGTCCGTAGTGCATGGATAATTTGTGGTTGTGATACTAATGAATGTCCTTGGCCGTAGTGTAGTGTTGATGTGGATTATTTATTAAGGTGAGTTCCAACGATAAAAGTGATGAAAAACCTTTTTAAATCATAAAAGATAGTAGATTTTATTCTCTACTTTACTCTTTTAATGGATTGCATGTTCCGTTGCAGTTAAACTTGATGTCTATTGTATTTTATCAGTTTAACACTGTTGAAGACTAATGATAATTTATTCTGCATTATCTTAGTCATAATATTTCTTACTGGGCTAGTTGAGCTCACCTTTTCTTTCACTGTTCTATTCAGGAAATGAGAACGTAGCTGGGACTAGTCGGGGAACGGAGTGATGGTCCAGATGATAGTATTAGTAGTCCTCACTATTCTGTTAAATAGTGTGACAATAAATGTATTGAGGACTTATTCTGAGAGTGGATATTGTCTAGAAGACAATAATTGTATTAAAATTCACAGCTCTCTTGTTGTATATTAAAGATTGTATTCGTATTCTGTACCATGTATTTGGTGACTCAGAATAGGTGATGTATACCTATTTTGGGGTGTCATAGTTGTTATCAAAGCTTAGGGATATGATCCCTGGCTGAGATGTGAGACAAGAACTAGAAGGGGAGAGACGGGGAATTCCTTCATTAGTATGACCTACCTAAATTTATTTGGCATTTAATTGGTCGGTTAGAGTATATGGATAATATGTAATATGATAATTAACCCTTGTTTTGTGGCAGTGTTTGAAAATGGCATCCGAGAATGTTGAGAACATCAATGGAGCACAGGAGACCGTTGAGTCTCCACATATCAATAATCAGGATAATGTGCATTAGGAAGGCGACAATCCTCAGGCAAACAACAACACTGACCAGATGATGAACGATGGAATGTTCAGAGGCTTTATGCAATTCATGCAACATCAGGCAAGAGCGGTTCCTGTCCAAAATGCAGGTGGAAATACTGACAACTCTCGGACGGTCACCGCCAAACAGTTTAAGGAACTGGGACCACCAGAGTTTTGTTGGAGAGCCAAAACCACTTAAGGCGGTGACGTGGATTAAGCAGATCTGCAAGATATTTGATGTCTTGGGATGCTCCGAGGAGCAAAAGGTTCCCTTTGCCATCTTCATGTTGCGTGCAGAGGCAGATTACTGGTGGAAATCTATAAAACGTACTCAACCTGCTGCATTGAAGATGACTTGGGAGAAGTTCCAAGAATTTTTCAACGACAAGTACTTTCCCGAAAGTATTCGTCACTAAAAGAGGTAGAGTTCATCAAGTTGGAGCAAAACAACATGACCATGTCGCAGTACGAAGCCAAGTTTGCCGAGTTGTCATGGTTTGCGTCCCATTTGGTTGATAATGAGGAGTGAATGATGTGAATGTTTTTAAGAGGTTTGAAACCTGAGATACGTCAATATCTTATCAGTCATAAACTGTGTTTGTATTCAGATGTTGTTAATAGGGCTCAGTTATTGGACCGTGATAATGAGTCAACCCAACTAAAAGATAGTAGCCGGAAAAATGATAATACTAGTGAGAGCAGTCATCGAAGCGGTGACAACAAGCATGGAGGGAATCAACAGGCCAGAAATGGTAACCACTTCGGAGGTAATCAGGGCCAAAATAGTAAGAATGGATATTTCAAGAAGAGGAGATTTAATAATGATGGAAAAACGTCAGCACCATCACCCGTTGTTAAGGAAGGAGAACGACCACCTATCATATGCTTTAAATGCGGAGGGAAGGGACACATCAGTCTAAACTGCACGATGCCGTCCAAAGCATGTTATAATTGTGGAAAAGAAGGTTACCTAGCCTGATTTTGTCATTCATCGAAGACAAGATCAACTAGGATGGAGGCACCAAAGGCCGTCCCAGAAAAGTCAAAGCCGGTAGTACAAGGAAGAGCGTTTGTCGTGATCTCCCAGAAAGCAAGGAACCCAAACGAGGTCATCACGGGTAAGCTTATCATAAACTTTAGCGAAGTATATACCTTGAAATTTAGATATGGCACACTTAGAAGGGGGGTTGAATAAGTGTGAGAACAAACTATGACCAATTTTTTAAACTTTTAAATATAAACTATTGAATACAGCCTACTGTATCAAAGAATGCAGCTTGCTGAATGAATACAGTCTACTGAATTGAATTTTTGTTTAAGAAAATATCTTGGTGAATTTAAAATTCAGATAAAATACTTGATGTAAATATACTATCTCAAGATGAAGAAAAAGTTTATATTTTAAATATTAAGAAAACTAATTATCTTGAGAAATATTAAAGAAAATCAAGCAATAAAATAACACCAAGATTTTTTACGTGGTTCAGCTATTACCCTCTATAATAATAGCCTAGTCCACGTCCAATACCAACTAGTATTGGAGACTCACTTTTATTCCTTTAAAAATGACCCTTGTTACAAAATAAATTCAATCAAATTGAATTGCAATAATTCACTTGAGCACACTTGCTCCTTGTGCACCAATGCACCCCTTAAGCTCCTAAGCTTCCTTGAACCTGTTTGTAAACAAACCTTAATCCACCTGGATTAAATTCCTTTAGACAACACTTTAGTCTAAAAATATAAGATTACAATTTATAGAGGTCTAATGATCAAAGCAAATAAATAATTTAACAATGCAAGGCTTGACTAATGTATGCAATGATCAAATAGTAATAGAAGGATATTACCGATTTATAGCCCACGAAATTATGCTGAATATAAGTAGAGTTATAGTAGCACAGCAGCAAATTTCAATTGCACCAAAATATCAAATAACTTTTTCAGTAAGTAAGTGCAATAATTAATTCAAGTGTTGTAAATAAACATATCGATAACTCAGTTGAATTTATAGGCCAAATATATTACCGTTGCTCTATAAATTAATTCCGTTGCGTATTATCAACATTTATTTACGTTGCCAACAGAAATCAACAAGATAAGTAATACACTTATGTACGTTGAAACATATTAATTGGATAAGGTAAATAATCAGATTTGAAAACATATCCGATAATAACAATGAGTGTTAGTTCCGTAAATATCACTAAGTGTATAATAAACCAACTTTTGAAGTATAATGATTATCTTTTGGTTGAGACTTATCAACTTAAAGTCTGCCGCCATACATATATAGCATTAATATAGGAGTATGAATCAACTTTTTCAAGATAATGATTACCTTATATTTCTAAGATACTTATCTCACTATTTCAAAAAATAATCATATCTCTGTCAGCCCACTTCAAAAACTTTTTAAGTCTCTAACAAATTTGTTGTCCACGTGTCTATAAATATCTCAAGACTCTTCAAATTTCATAACACATGACAAATATTATACATTTAATTTGTACAATAAACAATAACTTACGCATGCAAAATATATAAGTATTAACCAACTAAGATAAATCAATTAGCATAAAATCTTAGGCATGCATAAAATATTTAATCACATTTGAATGCACAAATAAAATGTCCTAGAGCCTTGTATCGAAAAATCGAATATTTGCAATGATCTTACATATTTTTCTTAGGACTCAAATCTTCAAAGTCTTTCATCAATGATCTTTCATCAACCTCCTGAAATTTCATAATAGACAAATTAGTCTATAATCTTAAGTCATCATCAAAACAAAAAGGTTAGAATATTATATATCAACATTCTCCCCCTTTTTGATGATGACAACACCAAAAATTATAACTCCCCCTGAATTCATAACTCCCCCTGAATTCATGCACATTTCTGGAAATATTTATAATACCTGCATGTTAGTATTCAAATATTAAAACAATCAATGCCTGCAACAAAATTAGTTTAAAAACATGCAGCAAAATAGTCTTAACATCCATCTTAACATCCAGGCAATCATGCCTATCAAATTAAACCCATAGTCTTTAAACAAAAACAGAATTTAAAAAGAAATAGAATCTCAAAATTTCTCCCCCTTTGACATCATGCAAAAAGACTCTAATCAATTTCCTCTAGATTAGCTCGTTGTTCAGCACGAGTGGTAAAGTATGGACGATGACGAATGTGATGAAGACGTTCTTCCAAGGTGTAATCGTTGGCAAGTCGAGGTGGTCGAGGAATAAAAGTTGTAGGAGGAAGCTCCATATCCAGAAAGTCTCCCTTGTACTCAGCCATCCAGTTGTTCATTGGCCATTCGGGAATTGGAGAACACATTGTTGGAACATGAAACCTCTGACCAATAGCATTGAACCTTATAGCCATAAAATCTGCTAGCTCACCAATTTTGCTAACTAACAAATTTCACCTTTTGACTTAATTGACAAGTGTTTCGATTAACCTTACGTTGAAGTGCTTCAACCATAGCTAACGTCTGAATCTCAAAACCTGCTTGAAGGTCAATAAATTCATCTTCAATTCGATGATATAATTTATTGATCTCAGGGGCATCCATTGGTAACTTCCCTTTCTCAAGACGATCAAGACGTTATCTGATTTCCACCAACTCATCTTTCAAAGAATTTTGATTTTGTAAAATGTCGGTCAAAACAGTCATAACATCAGACCCATTACAATTTGGCAACGAAGAAGACGATGATTCAGGAGGATGAGAAATAGGAGGATCAGGAAGAAGACGTATGAATTCACCAGCAAGAAACGTGATGTGTGATTTTGTCAAATTTGCAGTGTCAATAAGCTCATGATTTGTAACAGAAATTTCATCATCAAAAGAAATTTTAAAATGTTGAAAAAGCTTGGTGAGAAATTTACCATAAGGAAGACATTTCTTGCTTTGACGAATGCAACTTTGCATGTGAGATAACATCATTTTTGAAAAATTAAAAACTGTTCCTTTGAGAACCATGGTCATGACAACCAAATCCTGATAAGTAAAATCAGAACCCCCACCAAGACGGGAAAACAAATTATATCGAACCAACTTATGCAACACACATGCATTAGGACATACATTGACAGTTTTTGGTAAATACAGAGATGAAAGAGAATAGTCATTCATGACTATATGAAGTTGTTCTAAAGGAGTAAAAGGAATATTGGCCGCTCCTTTGAGAGTGAAAGGACATGGTCCAGTAGAAGAAATACCCAGAATACTTCCAAAATCTATACTCGTGAAAAATAAAGATTTACCTTTGACAAATGTGGTAAAACAATCTCCATTACATTCAAGATTAGTGTAAAATTATTGGACGAACCGAGGATAGGCAACAGTAGGAGGAAATAGCATAGAAAAAATGTTGCACTCGGTGAAAAGTTTTTCCAAAACAGAGTGTTTGAGATAAACAAGATCCAAAGATTTTTCATACACAAATTGTTTTGTAGCAATTGAGTTTTTAAAACGTGCTTTAAAACTAGGTCCTCTAAAGAAATTTTCTTGTAAATCAAAAGAAGATGAAAATGGATTTACCAGATTAGAAGGAGATTCTGGCTGAGAGAAAAATTGTCCTTCATCTTCTGGTTGCTTCGATTTTTTCTAAGGAAACAGATCGACTTCGGAGGTTTTCATGAAAGAAAAACTAGAATCAGAGTCGTTGGACAGAGTTGTAGCATCAGACATCACTTGTATAGAGGACTTCTTCTGTACGCGCTTGGATTTCAACTTTGTTTTTGTAACTCTAGGCAACGAAGCACCTTCGTCGGTTGATTTTCCAGCAGATTGCTTACTTGCTCTGGTTTTCATGGTGTGATGAATGTTTTGAATGAAACAAAGAAAAAATATGAAGACGTAAGATCTAACTAATGAAGAAGTCTGAAGATATAAACTAAGAGCTTATCACCGAAAAGCGTGTGTCTTTTCAAATTTCGAAAGTGTCTGTTCGGCTGTAGTTCCGAGTTCCAAGGTGGAAGTCCTTACGTTTACTACTTAATAAATATTCGGCAATAATAATGATCTTTTAATAAAACCATGTATCTAGAGCTAAAATGGAAAGAGTTGGACTACAAACAGACTTCTTCAGTGTCTGTCTTTTCAAATATCAAATCCTATCGTGAATCGTGTCAGTGCAGATACGCCGATTACATACAGATAATGTTTATCAACATAGTTAAAATAATAATATGCAAATATATTATAATTATGAGATATTAATGCATGAATTATTTTAGTACGTAAACATATTAAACCATGCACATTCCAAGTTCTCTTCTTAGCATACAAAACCTTTCTTCACTCAAGGGTTTAGTAAAAATATCAGCTAATTATTTTTCAGTAGGAATAAAAACCAATTTAACTAACCCTTTTGAAACATTATCCCTCAAAAAATGATGTCTTACTTCTATATGTTTTGTTCGTGAATGCAAAACAGGATTCTTTGATATGTCAATAGCACTAGAATTATCACAATATATAGGCACATTATTGCAGATAATATCAAAATCACATAATATTTGTCTCATCCATAATATTTGAGAGCAACAACTTCCTGCAGCTAAATATTCACCCTCACTAGTTGATAAAGCAACTGAAGTTTGATTTTTACTATGCCACGAAACAAGACTATGTCCCAAAAATGTACACGCACCACTTGTGCTTTTTCTATCAATTTGAAATCCTGCATAGTCAGCATATGAATAACCCATTAGATCAAAATGATTACATATAGGGTAAAATAATCCTAAATTTAAAGTACCACTTAAATATTTAAAAATTCTTTTAACTGCTTGCAAGTGGGATTCTTTGGGTTTAGATTGAAATCGAGAACAAAGACATACACTGTACATTATATCAGGTCTAGATGCAGTTAAATATAATAAAGATCCAATCATACCTCGATATTTAGTTACCTCTATATCTATACCTTTATCATCTGATGTGAGCTTTATTGATGTACTCATTGGTGTAGTCTTTGGGTTGGTTTCTTCAAACCCAAATCTTTTGAGTAATTCTTTAGTGTATTTGGTTTGATGAATATAGATCCCTTCCTTTGTTTGCTTGATTTGAAGTCCCAAAAAGTAATGTAGCTCTCCCATTAAGCTCATATCAAATTCCTTATGCATACACTTTGAAAACCACTCACAAAGAAAATCATTAGTAGCACCAAATATTATATCATCTACATATATTTGAACAATGATTATTTCTTGTTTTTCATGTTTAATAAATAATGTAGAATCTATTTTACCTCTAGTAAAACCACTTGAAATAAGATACTTACTTAACCTTTCGTACCAAGCCCTCAGAGCTTGTTTGAGACCATATAGAGCTTTCTTTAGCTTAAAAACATGGTTGAGATATTTCTCATGTTCGAATCCAGGAGGCTGTTTTACATATACTTCTTCATTGATGTAGCCATTAAGAAACGCACTCTTTACATCCATTTGATAAAGCTTGAATTTCATGTAACAAGCAAATGCTAACAAGATACGGATAGACTCTAGTCTTGCGACTGGAGCATAAGTTTCTTCGTAGTCGATCCCCTCTTGTTGATTATATCCTTGAGCCACCAACCTTGCTTTGTTTCGAGTAATTGTCCCATGCTCATCAAGCTTATTTTTGAATACCCATTTTGTTCCAATAATGGAACTATCTTTAGGAGGAAGCATTAATTCCCAAACTTGACATCGTTCAAATTGTTGAAGTTCTTCCTGCATTGCCATTAGCCAGCTTTCATCTAGGATAGCTTCCTTAGCATTATTTGGCTCAACTTGGGATAAAAATGCTGAAAAAGCACATTGATTTTGCAATCCTCTTCTAGTAGTGATTCCTTTGTTTATATCTCCAATGATGTTTTCCGGTGGATGATTCTTGAGATATCTGGCAGTCTTTGGCATTTGTACATCATGTATTACTTCTTCTTGTTGAGGAAGATTTGCCTGAAGTTCTTCTATTGTATTTTGTTCTACATCCTGAAAGTTTTCCAATTCAACTTGCTGGATTTGTTCACTTGGTTTGCTGAATAGGTTCCTCTGGTTAGCTGGATTTACTAAGATCTCCAATGTACCTGCATCCTCATCTCTTTCTTTTGGAAGATCATTGTGAGTTTCATTAAATTGAATATGAACAGATTCTTCAACACTCAACTTGTTAATGTTAAATACACGATATGCTTTACTATTCTGTGAATACCCAATGAAAATTCCTTCATAAGATTTAGCATCAAATTTTCCTAGGTTATCACTAGTATTTAGAATAAAAAATTTAGATCCAAAAACTTTGAAATAACTAATATTAGGAATCTTATTATTTAACAGTTCATAAGGAGTCTTCAAAATGATTGGACGAATAAGTACTCTATTCAAAACATAACAAGATGTGTTTACAGCTTCGGCCCAAAACTTTTTAGAAAGTTTACTTTCTTATAATAAAGTTCTAGCTGTTTCTTGTAATATCCTATTCTTTCTTTCTACAACTCCATTCTGTTGAGGGGTTCTAGGAGCAGAAAATTCATGACTAACACCCTTTTGATCACAAAATATTATAAAGTCTTTTAGAAACTCAGTACCATGATCACTTCTTATCCTTACAAGTTTTAGACTATATTTTGTTTCCAAGTTTCTGATTAATTTCTCAAATTCCTTGAATGCTTCATCTTTTGTTATCAAAAATAATACCCATGTATATCTAGAGAAATCATCTACTATTACAAAAGCATAAAATTTACCATTTATACTAGGATGTCTTTCTGGTCCAAATAGATCAAGATGGAGTAGTTGTAAAGGAGAAGAGGTTGATACCATGTTCTTTGCTGTAAATGACGTTCTTACTTGTTTCCCGAGTTGACAAGGAACACAAATTCTCTTCTTTTCATATTTGATCTTTGGCAATCCTTTGACGAGATTCTTTGAGGATAATTTTTTGATTAAATCCATATGAACATGTCCCATCCTCTTGTGCCACAAATTAGCATCATCTTGTATAGATGCTAAACATACTTCTTCATCCTGTTGCTCAAAATCAATAGTATATATATTTCCTTCTCTTTGTGCAATTAGGGTAACATTGTTAGTACCATGAGAAATAGTGCATTTTTCTTTATCAAAACTAACTTGGTGACCATTGTCCATTAATTGACTTATACTAATAAGATTAAATTCGAGGCCGTTAACTAAATGAACATTGTAGATGTTAACCTTACCATTACCAATTTTACCTTTTCCAATAATCTCACAAGTTTGATTATCTCCGAATGTGACCGTTCCATTTTTCTTCTTGAGTTTTAGTTCAACGAACTTAGATTTATTACCGGTCATATGACGAGAGCACCCACTATCAAGAATCCACTTTTGAGAAGGAACTCTTTCCTTGAAACATACCTGTCATAAAAAATAATTCATCCTTTTGGTACCCACATCTTTTTGGGTCCTTTTACGTTAGTTGCAGGTAAATCATCCTTTTTAACCCAAACCTTTTTAATCTTATTTTTCTTAAAGCAATTTATGTCTAAATGACCTTTAATGCCACATTTCCTACACGTTGTAAAAGGTGAACAATAATTTAATCTAAAACGTGATTTTGACTTTAGCATTTTCATATTACCCTTTTCATGCATAGAATTATAACCAATTCCTTGTCTTTCAAAAGTAGATCTTTGTTTATCCAAAATGACAATTAAATTTTCTTCACCTTGAACGAATTTAGCAAGAGATAATTTTAGTGAAGCTATTTCTTTTTGAAGTTCGTCATTAGGAGATGTTTTAACAGGCGATTTATCACTAAATGCATTAATACACAAATCTCTCATTTTTAATTCATTAGTCAATTTTTTACCTTCATTGTTCAAGTAAGTTACTTTGTTGAAAAGAACTTTGTTATAATTCTCAAGAAAACTATTTTTAGCAATCAAAACTTTTTCTTCTTTACATATAGATTCATTTTCAATATTTTTCTTTTCATCTATCAAAGATTCTACTTCACCCATTAATGTGTTGACTAAGTCTTTCAAACATGCATTCTTTTCTTTCAATGTCTCATTTTCTTGTTTCAAAGAAATAAGTTCAAAAATAGATACCTCATTAGATTCACCTTCTATTCCCATGAAGCATACTTGAGCTATCTCATCCTTGGCGTCGACCTCAACTTCAGATTCTTCTTCATCACTCCAAGTGACTAGTGTCTTGTTTCTCTTATTATCCTTGAAGCTTGTTTTTCCTTTATTCTTTAGTTGAAAACAGTCCTTCTTGAAGTGTCCTGGACGTCCACATTCAAAACAAGTCTCCTCAGTTTGTTTTCCCTTGGCTTTATTTGAATTGAAGATATTCTTTCGTTTATTCTTTCTTTGAATAAGTCCTTTGAGTCTCCTGGTCATCAAGGCTATCTCTTCATCCGAATCATCATCAAGCTCTTCTTCATTTCCTACATTAAGAGCTAAAACCTTTCTTCGAGGAGTTTCGTCCTCATCATCATACCTCTTTAACTGATATTCATATTCCTCAAGTTCACCAAAAAGGGTTAATGTATCCATAGTAGATATAGTAGAGGAATCTTGAAGAGTAGTGATTTTAGAAGAAAACCTCTTGGGCATAGACCGAAGTAACTTACGATTAATCTCACTTTGAGGAATAGATTTGTCCAGTAGCGTTAATGAGTTCAGAAGAACAAGGAACCTTACTTTAGCCATCTTTATGGTTTCATCTTTCTCGAGTTTGAACATTTCATAATCATGCATGAGCATGCTTAGCTTGACTTCTCGAACTTTTGAAGTACCTTCATGACTTACCACTAAAGTATCCCACATCTCTTTGGCTGTGTTGCATGAAGATACTTTATCTATCTCGGATTGTACCATGCCGTTGAGAAGTGTGTTCATTGCTTTCGAATTATATGACACCATGTAGATTTCGTTTGGATCCATTTCTAGTAGAATCTTTGGTGTCCCATCTTCTCTTCGTGGAATAACTGGTCCGTTCTCCACAACCCACCATTCCCAAGGATCTCTTTGAAGGTAGATCCTCATTCAGAATTTCCAGAAGTTGTAATTTTCTGTTCCATATAGCAAAGGAGGTCTATTTGTTGACTGACCTTATTGATTGTTTCTCCCGAACTGTGCCATGTCAGAATCTTTCCCTACAAGTCACCTTTAAGACCAAGTAAGTAGAGCCTTGCTCTGATACCAAATGAAATTTAGATATGGCACACTTAGAAGGGGGGTTGAATAAGTGTGAGAACAAATTATGACCAATTTTTTAAACTTTTAAATACAAACTATTTAATACAGCCTATTGTATCAAAGAATGCAGCTTGCTGAATGAATACAGTCTACTGAATTGAATTTTTGTTTAAGAAAATATCTTGGTGAATTTAAAATTCAGATAAAATACTTGATGTAAATATACTATCTCAAGATGAAGCAAAAGTTTATATTTTAAATATTAAGAAAACTAATTATCTTGAGAAATATTAAAGAAAATCAAGCAATAAAATAACACCAAGATTTTTTACGTGGTTCAGCTATTACCCTCTATAATAATAGCCTAGTCCACGTCCAATACCAACTAGTATTGGAGACTCACTTTTATTCCTTTAAAAATGACCCTTGTTACAAAACAGATTCAATCAAATTGAATTACAATAATTCACTTAAGCACACTTGCTCCTTGTGCACCAATGCACCCCTTAAGCTCCTAAGCTTCCTTGAACCTGTTTGTAAACAAACCTTAATCCACCTTGATTAAATTCCTTTAGACAACACTTTAGTCTAAAAATATAAGATTACAATTTATAGAGGTCTAATGATCAAAGAAAATAAATAATTTAACAATGCAAGACTTGACTAATGTATGCAATGATCAAATAGTAATAAAAGGATATTACCGATTTATAGCCCACGAAATTATGCTGAATATAAGTAGAGTTATAGTAGCACAGCAGCAAATTTCAATTGCACCAAAATATCAAATAACCTTTTCAGTAAGTAAGTGCAATAATTAATTCAAGTGTTGTAAATAAACATATCGATAACTCAGTTGAATTTATAGGCCAAATATATTACCGTTGCTCTATAAATTAATTCCGTTGCGTATTATCAATATTTATTTACGTTGCCAGCAGAAATCAACAAGATAAGTAATAAACTTATGTACGTTGAAACATATTAATTGGATAAGGTAAATAATCAGATTTGAAAACATATCCGATAATAACAATGAGTGTTAGTTCCGTAAATATCAACAAGTGTATAATAAACCAACTTTTGAAGTATAATGATTATCTTTTGGTTGAGACTTATCAACTTAAAGTCTGCCGCCATACATATATAGCATTAATATAGGAGTATGAATCAACTTTTTCAAGATAATGATTACCTTATATTTCCAAGATACTTATCTCACTATTTCAAAAAATAATCATATCTCTGTCAGCCCACTTCAAAAACTTTTTAAGTCTCTTACAAATTTGTTGTCCACGTGTCTATAAATATCTCAAGACTCTTCAAATTTCATAACACATGGCAAATATTATACATTTAATTTGTACAATAAACAATAACTTACGCATGCAAAATATATAAGTATTAACCAACTAAGATAAATCAATTAGCATAAAATCTTAGGCATGCATAAAATATTTAATCACATTTGAATGCACAAATAAAATGTCCTAGAGCCTTGTATCGAAAAATCGAATATTTGCAATGATCTTACATATTTTTCTTAGGACTCAAATCTTCAAAGTCTTTCATCAATGATCTTTCATCAACCTCCTGAAATTTCATAATAGACAAATTAGTCTATAATCTTAAGTCATCATCAAAACAAAAAGGTTAGAATATTATATATCAACATTCTCCCCCTTTTTGATGATGACAACACCAAAAATTATAACTCCCCCTGAATTCATAACTCCCCCTGAATTCATGCACATTTCTGGAAATATTTATAATACCTGCATGTTAGTATTCAAATATTAAAACAATCAATGCCTGCAACAAAATTAGTTTAAAAACATGCAGCAAAATAGTCTTAACATCCATCTTAACATCCAGGAAATCATGCCTATCAAATTAAACCCATAGTCTTTAAACAAAAACAGAATTTAAAAAAAAATAGAATCTCAGAATTTCTCCCCCTTTGACATCATGCAAAAAGACTCTAATCAATTTCCTCTAGATTAGCTCGTTGTTCAGCACGAGTGGTAAAGTATGGACGATGACGAATGTGATGAAGACGTTCTTCCAAGGTGTAATCGTTGGCAAGTCGAGGTGGTCGAGGAATAAAAGTTGTAGGAGGAAGCTCCATATCCAGAAAGTCTCCCTTGTACTCAGCCATCCAGTTGTTCATTGGCCATTCGGGAATTGGAGAATAAATTGTTGGAACATGAAACCTTTGACCAATAGCATTGAACCTTATAGCCATAAAATCTGCTAGCTCACCAATTTTGATAACTAACAAATTTCACCTTTTGACTTAATTGACAAGTGTTTCGATTAACCTTACGTTGAAGTGCTTCAACCATAGCTAACGTCTGAATCTCAAAACCTGCTTGAAGGTCAATAAATTCATCTTCAATTCGATGATATAATTTATTGATCTCAGGGGCATCCATTGGTAACTTCCCTTTCTCAAGACGATCAAGACGTTATCTGATTTCCACCAACTCATCTTTCAAAGAATTTTGATTTTGTAAAATGTCGGTCAAATAAGTCATAACATCAGACCCATTACAATTTGGCAACGAATAAGACGATGATTCAGGAGGATGAGAAATAGGAGGATTAGGAAGAAGACGTATGAATTCACCAACAAGAAACGTGATGTGTGATTTTGTCAAATTTGCAGTGTCAATAAGCTTATGATTTGTAACAGAAATTTCATCATCAAAAGAAATTTTAAAATGTTGAAAAAGCTTGGTGAGAAATTTACCATAAGGAAGACATTTCTTGCTTTGACGAATGAAACTTTGCATGTGAGATAACATAACAACCCTCGTTCAAATTTTTGAAAATGTGTATTGTCTATACATAAGGTTTCTGTGACATACTATGAACATTGTTTTCATTTTCGAAAAGGTTAAACAGAAATTCATCTGTAAACCGGCATTGCTTACGGGCACGAGGGTGTACATCCCATAAGCCCTCTATTGATCAATACTACATTGCTAGAACGATATTATCGTTCATCCTTTGTCCGCCATAGCGCATAAAATTTTTCCCATTATCGGGATGTTCATACCTGTCGGGTTTTCATAACAAAGGTCTTATATAATTCAACATATATGTATATCAAAGGTGTATCAACATGTGATTAAATACAATGATTATCCAAGTGGGGACACTTGTATAATCATTTATAGAAATTAACGAACAGAATATATATCTGAATTATCATATACTAACATGTTGATAATCAATGGGCTTATATAATATAGGTTTAACAATCGATATAATAATATAATTCTGAAACATTCTTACACTTGTCCATTGCATAAAGAAAATGCAAAATTAGGATACTTGCCTGATGCGCTGCTTACAATTACGCAACTTAGACTTATCTTTTCTATCACGATCTATCATTAATCAAATCATTCTATCGATTAGAACAATATAACATAACACATAGTACTGCATATTGCAGTCAACACATAACATAATCACATTGTCATACATGTTCAACAATTATGTTATCACAAACAAACATCAACTCATTCCTAATCACATTGTCACACAACTTTATCCACCATTGAATCACAAATAAAATAATTAACTAACTAAACTTCTAAGTCCAGATCAATTTTTGAACCATGTCGGTCTATCGACAACTTAATCGGGTAATTATCGAGTCTAAGACTCTATCCTGTAACTTAGTATCAGTCATATTATTTTTAAATGACTTAATATAATTTTTAAACATTTACAATATTTTATCACGAATTTTCAAACACCGAAATCATTATAAAATGATTTAAATATCAAATAATTCGATTATCATTAATATTTAATTAATATAAAACTATTAATCAAACCATTGCCAAATTATTAAAGTTATTTATAATAACTCAAAATATTCTTAACGTATTTATATTACCCTTAAATGATTTTTAAAACATTTAAAATCATTATTTAATAATTACCATTAATATTTAAATATTAATAAACTATTTATCCAAATATTAAAAGTCATTAATTATAACTGAAAATATTTTTAAATTCATTTATATCCCTTTTAAATGATTTTTAAATAAATAAAACCATTTTAAAACTATTTATTTAATATAACTATTAAATAAATTTAATATCATTAATCATTAAATAAATATCATTAATATTAAATTAATAATATTTTTCATGACAAAATATCAAAAGTCATATTTTATAACTTAAAATATTTTTATAATACTTTAAATGATTTTTAAAATCATAAATTTTATTTTCCATAATTTATTTAATATATGTATTAAATAACTTAAACATCATTAATATTAATTAATTAATGAAATTTCATCACAAAATATTAAAATTCATCAAAAATGACTTAAAATAATTTCTAACACAATAATATAATTTTTCATGAATTAAAACTATTTTTAAATAATTTATTTAATATAATAATTAAATAAATAAATACCATTTATATTCTAAAAATATTAAATATTTTTGAAATATACTCAAAATAGTTAAAAACTATTTTTCAAGCTTTAAAATAATTTTTCAGAATTTATTATGTATTTTTAATAATTAAAAACCATTTATTTCTATTTATTTAATCAATTTTCCTAATTTCCGAAATAAGCGTCGCTAAAGGGGTCTATAGCGACAGAACCGTCGCTATAGGTGTTCTTGAGCCTACCCAGAAAACATAAGGCAGTGATCGAGAGGGCTACTTTGATCGAGTATAACTTCTTTCTCTTAACGATTCTGGACAATCTACGACTTGGGTCTTGTAGAGAAAATACCAGACTACAACTACCAATAAACATCACGGCTAAACAACATCAGATCTGGGAGATATTGGCCATCAAAGTATCTGTCAGAGCTGTTCTTCACGAAGAACAGTTCGAGGTGCCTATTTGGACCTCTATAACTTGATGATCGTGTAACATTTATGTAATCTATCAATTTAAGTGTGTAGACATCATGTAGGAATACAACTATAAAGCTTCATAACATATTAACATCAAAACATGAGCAAGATCTTTCCGGTCAAACTTGAACACGAAAGTTGCTAAAAAAATTCCGGGTTCGTGTTCTTGAGCAGTTTCGGTCAACGGGTTTTGACCATGAATAACTCCCGATCTATAACAGATATAAACTTGATTCTTTTTGTACCTTAAAGAGCACATTACAGACTACATATAACAACTTTTAAACAACAAAAATCATGATCAAGCAAAGAGTTATAAGCCCTGACATTTGCCTAAAAATAATAGACTTCGATTTTTCAAAAGTTGGAAAAACTTTGATTTTGAGCACTTTGATGTTATGGGTCATGAATTTAATAACCCAGAACATTAATACACTCCTATTACACAACATAAAACAATCAATTTCAACAAATAACACCGAATCGAAGGATTTCTAGGCTTAGAGTTTTATACCTTTCTTTGATTAATTTTTGATTCTTGGCTGCTAATTTATTTATGTAGATCGTGGGGCTTCATTAAGGGACTGATATACTACAAAAATTCGTGGGTTTTGGAAGAGAGAGAGTTGATGGAGTATTGGTTGCACAAAAAGGCTAACAAATGGCATTTCTCTCTCTTGATTTTATATATAGATGTCATGTAATGAAGTGGCTAACTTGTAGAGGCTGATATACATTGAATTTCAGTCACAAGAAGTCAAGAGTTGGTAACCAACTCAATCTATAGCAAGATTTACACTCAACATATTAACAAATGTGATAAAAGGGCATTTTGGACATTTATTATTTAATTTTAATGGTAATTGAGTAATATGGCAAACCCTTATGGTTTAAGGTTTAGGGTTTGATCCAAGCAAACAAAAATCTAGGATTTTCAAAATTAGGATTTAGCAACTAGGGTTTATAAAGAAAATAAAATTATTTTAGTTTCTAAAATTTAAAAATTAAAATAAGTAACTAGATTAGGTTAATAATTAAATTATACAAGAACATTAGGGTTTAGTACCCCTACTCATATTAACCTTGCCAATTAGGCAATTAGTGTTTACAATTCCGATAATTAGGGTTACCATAAGCAAATTAGGGTTTCTAACTTTTGAAATTAGGGTTTATAATACAAAAAAATTAATAAGAATTTTAAATGATTACGATTCTCCCTAATTAGGGTCAATACATATAACACCGATCAAAAATCACATTATCGTGATTACTTAACGACTTAACAAATTCTCAAAGTCATGAATGACTTTTACATTAGGATTTCAAATCAATTAGGGTTTAAAAGTTTGAAACTAGGGTTTTTATTTATTAAATAGGGTTTAATAACAAAATTATATAATGCATAACATATATCATATAACACAGTTAAACAACAATCTTGAACTCACAGCTGAGTTTCAAATTAGGGTTTTAACACTTAAAATTAGGGTTTTTAATAATTTAGGATTTTCTAAAAATTATTAAGGTTTCTAGAACTTTAATTAGGGTTTACCTAATTAATACATTTAATACATGCCATAAATTATATAACACACTTATAAAACAATCTTGCACTCTAATTTGGATATCAAATTAAGGTTTAACATTATTACTAAGGTTTGGTCATAATACGCCGTAATTGACCAACCATTATCAATACAGAAATACAATACATATTCATAGCACTGAAAAATCAAAATATAATTAATATTATAATTTTATTATCATTATTCCTTATCCCATAACCAAAGTTAGGGTTGTCATTAACACTAAAACTGTTCCACACATTAACATTACACAGATAACCATACTTATCTATAACACTGGCAAATAATAATATAATATTATTATTCTCATTTCTTGATCAAAACCCAGAACTAGGGTTTGGATTCCATATCTGATTTATCTGTCATAATTAACCTTATAATTAAGTAGAAATAATTTACTTAATATCTTGAACAAAATTCATATAATAGAATAAGTATTATAAAATTCTATATTCATATCATATGTTATTCAATTAATATAATTATCATATTTTCATGGAAAATAAACATTAAAAACATTTTTACTATAAAACTAATTATTATTAGAATATAATTTATAATAAGCGATAATTCTAAAATAAAATTATTCATAACCATTAATGTAATAAATATATTTTATATTCATCACATAATTACATACATAATACCTTTCACGCATTCTTACCTTTAAAATAAATAATTATTCTAAAATCATTTCATATATTATTTAAATAATATATATACCTATACTTTCATAGAAATAATAATAAAAGCATTTCCATTAAGGAATTAATTAGTATAAAAATATAATTGATAATAATCAATAATTCTAAAATAAATTTATTTGCAATACTAAATGTAATAAATAAATTTTATTTATTATAATTACACATTACCTTGACACATATCATTCATATTTATTTTAATAAAAAAAAATTTATACGCAAAATTTATGATTTATTAATATAGAAAATATCGGGTTGTCACAGATACCAGTTCTACCCATTCTTATATTTCTCCTACTTGCGCTCAATGTTTAAATTTGACTTCGGAGAAATTAGACTTTGATTTATCCATTGAAACCCCGTTGGGAGAAACCTTCTTTACATCCACTGTTTATAAGTCTTGTTTGGTTCAAATCAGTACCCTCACACTACCTGTCGATCTTATTTCATTGAAAATACTTGCATTTGATGTAATTCTAGGGATTGATTGGTTAACTACTCATCATGCAAAAAATTGATTATTTTTCGTAAGGTTGTTAGCTTTCATATTCCTAAACAACCTATTATGCGAATTCAAGCAACCAAACCATTAAAATCAATCCCTGTCATCTCAAGCCATAAAACTATTCATTTATTGAAAAATGGATGTCAAGCTTTCTTAGCTCATGTCACGGATCTAAACAAAAATACGTCAGTTTTGAATGATATTTCTATTGTTAATGAATTTCATGACGTATTCCCTGAAGAACTTCTTGGCCTACCCCCAGAACGTGAAATTGAATTTTGTATCGACCTTGAACCCGGTACAAAACCCATTTCCAAAGCCCCATATCGAATGACTCCTATTGAACTTCAGGAGTTAAAGACCCAACTGCAGGAATTGTTTGACATCGGTTTAATTCGTCCTAGTACGTCTCCTTGGGGTGCTCCTGTTCTATTCGTGAAGAAGAAAGATGGGAGTATGCGACTTTGTATTGATTATCGGGAGTTGAATCATGTCACCATCAAAAATAGGTACCCATTGCCACGTATTGATGACCTGTTTGACCAGCTGTAAGGTGCCAATTTTTTTTTAAAGATTGGTCTTCGTTCCGAATATCACCAATTGAAGATTAGAACCGATGACATTCCAAAGACGACTTTCAGAACTCGGTACGGGCATTATAAATTCCTAGTCATGTCTTTTGGATTGACTAATGCTCTTGATGCCTTCATGGATATGATGAACCGAGTATTCAAGGAATATTTGGATCACTTTGTGGTCGTCTTTATTGATGACATCCTTATTTATTCCAAAAGCCGTGATGATCATGAGCAACACTTGAGGCTGATACTCCAAAAGCTTTGTGAATATAAGCTTTATGCCAAGTTGAAGAAATACGAGTTCTGGCTTAAGGAAGTAGCATTCCTTGGGCACGTAGTATCAAGTCATGGAATATCAGTTGACCCAGCAAAGATTGAAGCTATTCAAAGTTGGGAGTAACCTAAATTAATGACCGAAGTATGTAGTGTAAGACCCCGAAAATTTTTAAATAAAAAGAAATTTCCTTTATTTATTATTTTAAAATAGTAAGGGCTGATTTGATTAATGTGGAAAGTTATGGGTAAAATGCGCAAATATTTCGAATAAACAGGTGGTTATAAAATATTCATTGTTGTCGGGGAATATTCGTTAGGTCGTGGAATATTCTTGCTGTCGGGGAATATTTGTACGACGGCGCAGTCTTTTGTGGGTCCCATAACGGAAAGCGATTGGATGAAGAAAACGACAAATATAAGTTGTTTATAAAAAACGACGTAGTTGTTACCGTTAATACTGTTGGAATACCCGGTGGTTAAAACACAGTAATACGCGTTGTTGCACAGTAGCACACGGTATTGCACCAATTATTAACTCTTACGTAAGAAGACACTACTCAATAATGGTTACAGTAATTACTGTTCAGTATTTTATGTTATTGATTCAATAATTGCTGCATTGATATTTTGTATTACTGTTGTTTCAATAATTGTCATTACACAGTATTTTCCATTATCGAAGCAATAATTCATATTATCTGAATAATATTATTAGATAACATTATTGGCAATGTCTAGAAAGTTCTGTCTAAGGAGAGGTTTGGTCACCTAATTGCGCGCCAGTAAGGAGAAATTCTTATTGGAAAGCCCCCTCTTTCCTGGGAACGGCCTGGTTGCTAATATTGTGATTCTGTAATATTATTTGTGAATAATTAAATTATTGATTTATATGATGAGGAAAATATTGATTTTATGTGGATATAGATGGAGAAAATTTTTATTGTGACAATTATTGAAAATTAATATTTTATCTTTTTCTGATAAAATAATTCATTTAAATATATTATTTTAATAATATATTAACGGTGATATTTTTACGATGAATGTGGGATATATGAATATATGAGGAGAAAGAGTATTTTTGTTGTAATGAATATTAAAAACAGATTTTGTGTGTCGGTGGACCTGTTTCTTGACTGAAATTTGATTATAGCCTGTAAAATCGCCCGTTTGTGGATTTCGGTCAATTTCTGTTTGGAATTTGGAAAAACTTCCTTCTACAAAGTTGTAGAGAATTGAATTTCCTATTAAAAGTCGCGAGATTCGAATTTTCTGACAAAAGGGCTATTTATTATGAATTATTGAAGTTTCGGAGTTTCAAAATAATTGATTTTTGGAAGTTTAAAATATTGTTTTTGAGAAAAATGTTTTTTTCATTTTTGAAAGTCATTTAACATGTGTGGCTGAGGCTTGGTTCAGATTTGTGTGCGTAGAGAATTTTGATTATATATATTATTATTATATTAAATTTTCTGCTTTGGTGTTCTAAGCAATTTCCTATAAATAGGTGCTTAGGTTAGAATTGAAAATCACACCAGAAACTGAAGTTTTCTCTCTCTATATTATCGAGCGTATTCTTGTGAGTATTTTGAGTATACTTTGAGTATTGCTATACGGTGAAAGTTCAAGTCATAGCCTATATCCGGTGTTTCAACTAGAAGTACTGTCTTTCGAGGTAAAGGATGTTATTTTCTTCTCAAATGATATTATTTCTTCAATATCATTATGCTGAAATGTTGGTTGGAACTTTTTATCAAATTTGGAACTTTTTCATGTCGGGGTTACTATTCATGAGTTACTATTCATGAGTTACTATTCACGAGTTACTATTCAGGAGTTACTATTCACGAGTACTATTCACGAAGCATGATGATATTTTTGTGAAATTTCTATCTTTTGGTGTCAGAGTTACTATTCATGTATACGTCACTATTCACGTATACGGCACTATTCACGAATACGGCACTATTCACCGAAAAATGAAATTTCTTCTTTTCGTCTAAAATATCTATTCTGGATACTAGCTTTGATTGTATCCATGTTTTGATCATTATTGAATTTTACTTCAGTATGATTATTTATGAAGTATTTTTGAACCCGGATTGTTTAAAGTACGAATCCTTAATACTTGTTATTTTGTTTCACTGGATTCGTTTCTTTTAAAATATTTTTCATCATCCTCAGTCCTAAATGATGGTGTTACTGAATATCTTTGGCCTGTAGTGCAAAGATGGTTGATTTTGTTATGAATATCTTTGGCCCGTAGTGCAAAGATGTACAGGTGTTGAGATGAACATGAACAATTGATGAATATCTTTGGCCCGTAGTGCAAAGATGAACAGGTGTTTAGATGAACATGACCGACTGATGAATATCTTTGGCCTGTAGTGCAAAGATGAATATTTGATTTGATTTGAGATATATATTGATTGATGTTAGAGGGATAAAATATTGATGATGGACTTTTAAATTCATAGATGTTAGTAGATTTTATTCTCTACTTAACTCTTCTAATGAATTGTTATTTCCGTTGCAGTTGTTGATCTAAAACTTGTTGTCTATTGTATTCTATCAGATTTTTTTCCCTGTTGAAGACTAACGATAATTTGTTGTATATTATCTTAGTCATAATATTCTTTACTGGGCTAGTTGAGCTCACCCTTTTCCTTGTTGTTCCATTTTTCTTCTCAGGAGGTGAGAATGTAGCGAGTACTAGTCGGGGTATGGAATGAAGGTTCTAGAGAGAGTTGTTTAGTAGTCCTCACCATTTTTTTTGTAAAATTATGTATCAATAATTATGATGGGGATTTATTTGCATGTGGATATTGTCTAGATGACAATGTTTGTATTCAAACTCACAGCTTATGGGTTGTAAAAGTTGTAGTTGTTTCTGTACCATGTATTTGACAACTCAGAATGGGTTGGGTGGAATGGACCTATTTTGGGGTTGTCACAGTTGGTATCAGAGCTTAGGGATATGATCTCTGGCGGAGATCGGGGAATAAAACTAGGAGGGGAGAGACGAGTAAATCCTTCGCTAGTGTGTCCTACCTAAGCTTATTTGTTAGTTGGTCAGTATATAGGGATATTATGTGATATATTGATTTCCTTAATTAACCTTTGTTTTATGACAGTATTTGAGAATGTCGACTGAGAATATTAACAGTGGAGTAAATGAGACCGTGGAGATGCATGTACTTACCAACGAGGAGAACGTGCAGCAGACTGGCAATGTTCCTCCTGTGAACAACGCCACTGAGCAGACGATAAACGACGGGATGTTTAGGAGCTTTTTACAGTTCATGCAAAATCAGACGAGGGAGACTCGTGTACAGAATACGGGTGGAAATGATAGCAACGCGCGGCTTGTCACAGCCAAGCAGTTCAAAGAGTTGGGACCACCAGAATTCTGGGGAAAGCCGGATCCGATCATGGCGGAAACGTGGGTCAAACAAATTACTAAGATATTCGATGTCTTGGGATGCATAGAGGAACAGAAGGTTCCATTCGCTACCTTTATGTTCCGTGGCGAGGCAGACTACTGGTGGGAGTCTGTGAAGCGTACACATCCAGCCGCACTCAGCATGTCATGGGAGACATTTCAGAAACTTCTTAACGAAAAATACTTTCCTGAAAGTATTCTTCATATGAAGGAAGTGGAGTTTATTAGACTAGAGCAGAATAACATGACGGTGTCCCAGTACGAGGCGAAGTTCGCGGAGTTATCCAGGTTTGCACCTCATTTGGCGGAGAATGAGGAACGTATGACACGGATGTTTCTGAGAGGTTTGAAACCCGGCATACGTCAGTATCTCATTTCTCATAAATTTTCTATCTATTCAGATGTTGTCAACAGGGCTCAGTTGTTAGAGCGAGATAACGAGTACGTTCAACCGAGGGACCATAACCGGGATCATACCGAAGATAGCAGTCATCAGAATAACGATAACCAGCGGAGAAAGAAGAATATGGACAAAGGCGGTAACCACTCTGGTGGTAATCGTGGCCATGAAAATAGAAGAAGCGAGTCGGGAGGAGATTTTAAAAAGAGGAGATTTAACAACGACCATGTGAAGACGACAGTGCCAGCAGCAACTGGTTCCAAGGGAGAAGAAAGACCACCGGTCGTATGTTACAAATGCGGGAAAGAGGGACATATCAGCCCAAACTGCCCACAACAATTCAAGATATGCTATAATTGTAGAAAGGAAGGACATATCGCTCGAGAGTGTACGGTAGCGAAACCAATTCCAGCGGGGATGGTGATTCAAAAGGATGTCCCAGAAAAGTCAAAGTCAACGGTTCCTGGAAGAGCGTTTGTCGTGACAAGTCAAAATGCGAGGAACCCGAACGAAGTTAACACGGGTTAGTTAATTATAATTCTTACGAAGTTTATACCTTACTAGGTACCGGTTCTACCCATTCTTTTATCTCTCTTGCTTGCACTCAACGTTTGAACTTGACTACGGAGAAATTAGACTTTGACCTATTTATGGAGACTCCGTTAGGAGAAACTTTCATTACATCCGTTATTTAGAAATCTTGCTTGATTCAAGTTGGCACTATCACATTACTTGTTAACCTTATTTCTATAGAGATATTTTCTTTTGATGTGATTTTAAGGTTAACTACTCATCATGCCAAAATTAATTGCTTTTGTAAGGTTGTTAGTTTTCATATTCCTAAGCAACCTGATATTCGAACTCAAGCAATCAAACCATTGAAGTCAAACATTTTTATATCAAGCCATGAAGTCATTCGTTTATTGAAAAATGGATGTCAGGTTTTCTTAGCCCATGTCATGGACTTGAACAAAAGTATATCAGATTTGAATGATATTTCTGTTGTTAGTAAATTTTCTGACGTATTTTCTGAAGAATTTCTTGGCTTACTCCCAAAGTGTGATATTAAATTTTGTATCGACTTTGAACCCGGTACAAAACCCATTTCTAAAATCTCATATCGCATGGCTCCTATTGAACTTCAGGAGTTAATAACCCAACTGTAGAAGTTGATACCCGAGCCTTTATCTGGTGACTTCCTTTGTGGAATACACAGAAGCCAAACTTTCCATAGGGGACACCATATTCGTACGATAGTAAACTGATAGGTGTCATTGTAACGTGCTATCCAAGGTTGGGATATGAGTCACAGTTGAGAACCACCTAAGTCAATAATCAAAATACGTAGCTTTCTAGGCTTAGTTGATTATTATCGGAGATTCGTTGAAGAATATTCTCGAATTATTACTCCATTAACGCAGCTGACTCGTAGAGATACAAAATTCGAATGGAGCAAGGAATGTGGGAAGAGCTTCGAAGAACTCAAGAAGAGACTCCTTTCAGCACATGTTCTGACCATACTGTCTTAGAAAAACGAACGTGGTAGCTGACGTGTTGAGTAGAAGATCGTATACAAGTACGAGTACGATATTGTCAAAGACTCATTTCGTATAATTTAAACATAATAGAGATGGAGATGAAAACTCTAAGTACGTACGTGATGATATACGAGTATAATCGACTTTAATCGATAACGTTAAAGCTGTTCAAGCTACACACTGGAGCTGATGAATTTGAAGAAGGAGGTGCAAGAAGTTGTTATTTCAAAAACGAGAATTGGCGATGTGAGCAAAGCTCAAATCTTCGATTTATTAGTCTATTTGAAATCCTCGATTGAATAGGAACTGTGGTCTATAGACTCATTTTACCTCTCGCGTGTTTATAACGTTTTTTTATCGATGTGGACGACTCGAACCATGTTTTTGAGTTAGAACTAGACGAAATAGCCGAAGACTTAACGTACGAGGAGGTACCTGTCAAGATGTTGGATGGGAAGGAGCATGTCCTACGCACGAAGGTCATACCACAAGTTAAAGTTTTGTGGAGGAATCATGCTATAGAGGAAATGACATTGGAGTTGGAAACGGAAATGAAAGCGAGGTATCTTTACTTTTTCGAAACACCAGTTACGTACGTCAATTTCGAGGACGAAATTTTATAAGGAGGGGAGGTTGTAAGACCCCGAAAATTTTTAAATAAAAAGGAATTTCCTTTATTTATTATTTTAAAATAGTAAGGGTTGATTTGATTAATGTGGAAAGTTATGGGTAAAATGCGCAAATATTTCGAATAAACAGGTGGTTATAAAATATTCATTGTTGTCGGGGAATATTCGTTTGGTCGTGGAATATTCTTGCTGTCGGGGAATATTCGTACGACGGCGCAGTCTTTTGTGGGTCCCATAACGGAAAGCGATTGGATGAAGAAAACGACAAATATAAGTTGTTTATAAAAAACGGCGTAGTTGTTACCGTTAATACTGTTGGAATACCCAGTGGTTAAAACACAGTAATACGCGTTGTTGCACAGTAGCACACGGTATTGCACCAATTATTGACTCTTACGTAAGAAGACACTACTCAATAATGGTTACAGTAATTACTGTTCAGTATTTTATGTTATTGATTCAATAATTGCTGCATTGATATTTTGTATTACTGTTGTTTCAATAATTGTCATTACACAGTATTTTCCATTATCGAAGCAATAATTCATATTATCTGAATAATATTATTAGATAACATTATTGGCAATGTCTAGAAAGTTCTGTCTAAGGAGAGGTTTGGTCACCTAATTGCGCGCCAGTAAGGAGAAATTCTTATTGGAAAGCCCCCTCTTTCCTGGGAACGACCTGGTTGCTAATATTGTGATTCTGTAATATTATTTGTGAATAATTAAATTATTGATTTATATGATGAGAAAAATATTGATTTTATGTGGATATAGATGGAGAAAATTTTTATTGTGACAATTATTGAAAATTAATATTTTATCTTTTTCTGATAAAATAATTCATTTAAATATATTATTTTAATAATATATTAACGGTGATATTTTTACGATGAATGTGGGATATATGAATATATGAGGAGAAAGAGTATTTTTGTTGTAATGAATATTAAAAACAGATTTTGTGTGTCGGTGGACCTGTTTCTTGACTGAAATTTGATTATAGCCTGTAAAATCGCCCGTTTGTTGATTTCGGTCAATTTCTGTTTGGAATTTGGAAAAACTTCCTTCTACAAAGTTGTAGAGAATTGAATTTCCTATTAAAAGTCGCGAGATTCGAATTTTTTGACAAAAGGGCTATTTATTATGAATTATTGAAGTTTCGGAGTTTCAAAATAATTGATTTTTGGAAGTTTAAAATATTGTTTTTGAGAAAAATGTTTTTTTCATTTTTGAAAGTCATTTAACATGTGTGGCTGAGGCTTGGTTCAGATTTGTGTGCGTAGAGAATTTTGATTATATATATTATTATTATATTAAATTTTCTGCTTTGGTGTTCTAAGCAATTTCCTATAAATAGGTGCTTAGGTTAGAATTGAAAATCACACCAGAAACTGAAGTTTTCTCTCTCTATATTATCGAGCGTATTCTTGTGAGTATTTTGAGTATACTTTGAGTATTGCTATACGGTGAAAGTTCAAGTCATAGCCTATATCCGGTGTTTCAACTAGAAGTACTGTCTTTCGAGGTAAAGGATGTTATTTTCTTCTCAAATGATATTATTTCTTCAATATCATTATGCTGAAATGTTGGTTGGAACTTTTTATCAAATTTGGAACTTTTTCATGTCGGGGTTACTATTCATGAGTTACTATTCATGAGTTACTATTCACGAGTTACTATTCAGGAGTTACTATTCACGAGTACTATTCACGAAGCATGATGATATTTTTGTGAAATTTCTATCTTTTGGTGTCAGAGTTACTATTCATGTATACGTCACTATTCACGTATACGACACTATTCACGAATACGACACTATTCACCGAAAAATGAAATTTCTTCTTTTCGTCTAAAATATCTATTCTGGATACTAGCTTTGATTGTATCCATGTTTTGATCATTCTTGAATTTTACTTCAGTATGATTATTTATGAAGTATTTTTGAACCCGGATTGTTTAAAGTACGAATCCTTAATACTTGTTATTTTGTTTCACTGGATTCGTTTCTTTTAAAATATTTTTCATCATCCTCAGTCCTAAATGATGGTGTTACTGAATATCTTTGGCCTGTAGTGCAAAGATGGTTGATTTTGTTATGAATATCTTTGGCCCGTAGTGCAAAGATGTACAGGTGTTGAGATGAACATGAACAATTGATGAATATCTTTGGCCCGTAGTGCAAAGATGAACAGGTGTTTAGATGAACATGACCGACTGATGAATATCTTTGGCCTGTAGTGCAAAGATGAATATTTGATTTGATTTGAGATATATTGATTGATGTTACAAGGATAAAATATTGATGATGGACTTTTAAATTCATAGATGTTAGTAGATTTTATTCTCTACTTAACTCTTCTAATGAATTGTTGTTTCCGCTGCAGTTGTTGATCTAAAACTTGTTGTCTATTGTATTCTATCAGATTTTTTTCCCTGTTGAAGACTAACGATAATTTGTTGTATATTATCTTAGTCATAATATTCTTTACTGGGCTAGTTGAGCTCACCCTTTTCCTTGTTGTTCCATTTTTCTTCTCAGGAGGTGAGAATGTAGCGAGTACTAGTCGGGGTATGGAATGAAGGTTCTAGAGAGAGTTGTTTAGTAGTCCTCACCATTTTTTTTGTAAAATTATGTATCAATAATTATGATGGGGATTTATTTGCATGTGGATATTGTCTAGATGACAATGTTTGTATTCAAACTCACAGCTTATGGGTTGTAAAAGTTGTAGTTGTTTCTGTACCATGTATTTGACAACTCAGAATGGGTTGGGTGGAATGGACCTATTTTGTGGTTGTCACATGTAGCTTTCTCGGCTTAGCTGGTTATTATCAGAGATTCGTAGAAGGGTTTTCTCGAATCGCCACTCCATTAACTTAGCTAACTCGGAAAGATACAAAATTTGGTTGGAACGAAGAATGTGAGAAGAGTTTTCAAGAACTCAAGACGAGACTCATTTCAGCACCTGTTCTGACAATACCATCTGGCTCGGAGGGATTTGTCATCTACAGTGATGCTTCGGGCAAAGGGTTAGGATGTGTTCTCATGTAACATTGGAAAGTCATAGCCTATGCCTCACGACAACTCAAAGAATATGAGAGGAATTATCCAACTCATGATCTAGAGTTGGCAGCAATCGTTCTTGCACTAAAGATTTGGAGGCATTACTTGTATGGGGAGAAAGTGGAGATCTTTACGGATCATAAAAGCCTCAAATATTTCTTCACTCAAAAGGAACTCAACATGTGACAACGACATTGGCTTGAACTGTTGAAAGATTATGATCATACCATCCAATACTATCCTGGAAAAATGACCATTGTAGCTGACGCATTGAGTAGAAGATCATATGCGGGTACGAGTGCGATATTGTCAACGTAAAGGCCCATTTTGTATGACTTACAAAGGATGGTGATAGAGATAAAGACTCCAGGGACCCACGTAATGATGGCGAATATACGAGTAGAACCAACTTTAATCGATAAAATTAAAGCTGCTCAAGCTACAGACCTGGAGCTAATGCGTATAAGGAAGAAAGTGTAAGAAGGTGCTATGACGGAAGCAAGAATCGATGAAGAAGGAATACTTCGAGTCAACTCCAGACTTTGTGTTCCTAACGACCCTGATTTAAAGTATAAAATCATGATGGAGGCGCATAACACACCATTTGCAATCCATCCTGGGAGTATCAAAATATATCATGATCTTCGTCATACATTTTGGTGGAGCAATATGAAGAGAGAGATAGCGTTGTTTATCTCAAGGTGTCTAACTTGTCAACGAGTCAAGGTGGAACATCAAGTACAAAAAGGTCCATTGCAACTACTTGAAATTCTAGAATGGAAATGGGAGCACATTACTATGGAATTCGTTACTGGTCTTCCCAAGGTTTCTCAAGGCATAGATGCAATTTGGGTCATTGTTGATAGATTGACCAAGTTTGCTCATTTCTTACCAATACGAGAAACATATACACTTGAATGTCTTGCTTGTATTTACATAAATGAGATTGTAAGACTGCATGATATGCCAGTATCTATAGTTTCTGATCGAGACCCAAGATTCACTTCATGATTTTGGGGTAGTTTGCAAAAAGCTATGGGCACGGATTTACGATTTAGTTCGACATATCATCCTCAGACGGACGAACAATCAGAGAGGACTATTCAAACTCTTAAAGATTTATTAAGACTCTTTGTCCTTGACTTAAAGGGAAGTTGGGACAAGTTCTTACCATTGGTGGAGTTTTCCTACAACAACATTTATCAAGCAAGTATTGGCATAGCTCCATTCGAGGCGTTATATGGAAGAAAGTGTCGTTCTCCAGTATGCTGGGATGAGGTAGGTGAAGCAACGTTATTGGGACCGGAGTTGGTATGTATGACTACGGAAAAGATTCAAACGATCCGACAATGTATAAAAACCTCACAAGACCGACAAAAGAGTTATGCTGATCTTCATCGAAAGGACGTGGAATTCGATGTTGGAGATCATGTGTTGTTACGTGTTGCTCCATGGAAAGGAGTTACGAGATTTGGAAAGAGAGAAAAGCTCAATCCTCGATTCGTTGACCAATTTTTAATCCTCAATCGAGTAGGGACTGTAGCCTATAGACTCGTTTTACCGCCAAGTATGTCTCGTGTTCATAACGTTTTTCACATATCCATGTTACGTAAATATGTGGAAGACCCAAACTACATTATTGAGTTAGAACAGGATGAAATATTAGAAGATTTAATGTATGAAGAGGTTCCTGTTTAAATCTTGGATAAGAAGGAACATATTCTACGCTCCAAGGTTATACCTCAAGCCAAAGTTTTGTGGAGAAACCACGATGTTGAGGAAATAACCTAGGAGTTTGAATTTGTAATAAAATCAAGGTATCCTTACCTCTTCGACATACCAGGTACGTACCCTAATTTTGAGGGCAAAATTTCTTAAGAAGGGGAGGTTGTAAGACCCCAACTTTTATGAATAAAGATGAATTTTCTATAAATATAATTTTTAAATATTAAGGTGTAAATTTGAAATAATGTTAGAGTTGTGAGTAATATTTATAAATTTAGCAAAGTACGCAAGTTGTTATATAATATTCGATTGGTTGAGGAATATTCATTTTAACATGGAATATTCGTACAACAACACAATCATTGGTGGACCCCACAAAGGAATTATTGTCAGATTGAGAAAAAGACAAAAATATTTTTATGAAAATAACGGCGGAGGTTTTTACCATTAACTGTTGAAACACCTGGTGTTAAAAATATAGTAATACGCGTGGTTGCATAGTAGCACACGATATTGATTACTGATGCTTACGTGAGAAGGAACTCAATTTTGTTCAATTATTGCCACAGTAATTTCTGCATAGTATCTCACGTCATTTGATTCAATTATTGTCAATATTTTATATATTAGTAAATCAATAATTAAGACGACAAAGTTATTAATATTATTATTTGCAATATTAACGATGTCTAGAAGTTCTGTCAAGGAGAGGTTTGGTCACCTAGTTGCGCGCCAATAGGGAGAAATTCTTATTAGAAAGCTCCCTATTTTCTGGGAACGACCTGGTCGATTAATATTGTGAATTATAATAAAGGTGATAAATGTTGTTAAAATTATTAAGGTGATTTTTATGAAGTTTTGCTTATTTTATGGACCCCCATTTCCCCATTTTTACAATAATCGGTACAAAGTTGTTTAATATATATATATATATATATATATATATATATATATATATATATATATATATATATATATATATATATATATATATAATGGGACCCTCATGTGATTATGAGATGTTGGTGGGAGGGGAACACGTGGGGCCCACAGGTGTTGAAAATGAATTTGGGGAAAAGAATCTAACAAGTTGTTCGGGTGGTTGATTGTTTTTTTAAAACATGTGTGGTTTATATATATATATATATATATATATATATGTATTATAATTCCTTGCTTTATTCTTATTGGTTGGAGTTTTAAAAAATTTTCATCTTGGGTTATCAAAGTTGTCATCTGTAAATTTGCATAATTATTGAGTCCTAACACAGTGCCTTTCCATTCTCCTATAAATTGAAGCTCATTCCTTCATTATTTCCTACGAATTCACTGAAACTCCAGAGAGAGAAAATTATAGAGAGAAAGAAGAAAAGTATTCTATTACTTCACTACTCTTATATCCAGTTTCTTTTATGGTAAGGGGTATTATTTCTTTTATATTCATGAAGAGAACTTCTGTTAGTCCATTCTTTGTTATTCTGTTGGAATATCATGTCTGTGCATTTTACGTCGGATCTGGTTCCGTCTTTATTATTCTGTTGGAATATCCTGTATGTGCGTTTTACGCCGAACCTGGTTCCTTCTTTATTACTCTATTGGAATATCCTGTCTGTACGTTTTACGCAGGACCTGGTTCCGTCTTTATTATTCTGTTGGAATATCCTGTCTATGTGTTTTACGCCGGACCTAGTTCCGTTATTTATTATTCTGTTGGAATAACCTGCCTGTGCGGTCTATCGCATGCCTGGTGATTTCTTTTATTATTCCATTCTTTATTATACTCAGTTGGTTAAAGTTTTGACTTCTATGCTCCATGAAATTAGTGGAATATCCTTGATATTTGCGCTTCATCCAGTATCTTTTCATGGAAATATTCTTTTGAGCATTCTTGAATTTTACTCTATAAAGAAGTATCATGTTGACAATTTGGACGTTATTAGTTCTTGGATAAATTAATTCTTGAACTTGTTTTATTCAATTCTTATATCATTGTCATCATCCTCATGTTTATATTTTATTGAAAGTCATCCGTGGCTTGTAGTGCATAGATGGACTTGGTATGATTATGACCAGGGATTATTCGGTGTAATCATGATCGTAATGTTACAAATGATGTGGTAAAAGTCCTCATTGGCCCATAGTGCATTGATGGACAGTTGTTGGCATGAACATGACCATTGATGAATACACGAATATCCTTAGCCCGTAGTGCATGGATAATTTGTGGTTGTGATACTAATGAATATCCTTGGTCGTAGTGCAGGGATGATGTGGATTATTTATTAAGCTGAGTCCTAGCAATTAAAGTAATAAATAACCTTTTTAAATTATAAACGATAGTATATTTTATTCTCTACTTGACTCTTTTAATGGATTGCATGTTCTGCTGTAGTTAAACTTGATGTCTATTGTATTTTATCAGTTTAACACTGTTGAAGACTAATGATAATTTATTCTGCATTATCTTAGTCATAATATTTCTTACTGGGCTAGTTGAGCTCACCCTTTCTTTCACTGTTCTCTTCAGGAAATGAGAACTTAGTCGGGACTAGCCGGGGAACGGAGTGACGGTCCAGATGATAATATTAATAGTCCTCACTATTCTGTTAAATAGTGTGACAATAAATGTAATAAGGACTTATTCTGAGAGTGGATATTGTCTAGAAGACAATAATTGTATTAAAATTCATAGCTCTCTTGTTGTATATTAAAAATTGTATTCGTATTCTGTACCATGTATTTGGCGACTCAGAATAAGTGATGTATACCTATTTTGGGTCGTCACAGTCTGGGGGCTTGATTATGCGGAGGGAAGGTGTTAGGCACCCCCCGACATCCGTGTTACCACGGTGACCACCACTTTTCAATTAAACTGTTATATGAATGTGTGTGTGTGTGTGGGTTAATGTTCAATTATTTGGAAGTAGTGCTATGCCTCGTTCGCACTTATATACAAAGGGTTTGAATTTATGTAAAAATTCAGTTTTTACAAGATATAGTAGTGATGTTTTGTGAAAGAGGTTTTTCAAACCCTTATGCTCAATAGTAATTGAGGCCTTTGATACTTCCATTTTATTAAGTGTTCGACTTAATTACTTTTATTTTTCGAGATGTGAAGCATCTTCGAGAAAATAATATATAACGCATTGCCGAACTCCTCATGGGCATGAAAGCCATCTAAGGAAATTCAAACACCGTGAATAATCTACAGGCTGATTACAGCTGAAAATGTCCATCACGGGAACTGAATTTAAATTCAGAAGACTGAATCTGTGATTACATGATTCCAAGTCTCACATGATGCCGTAGTTTATTTGAAAGCTATAAGCAGTTATATAAATAAAAGCTGTAAATATTTATATACAGATTGTTAACCACCATGAAGCGAACTTTATGGGGGACTGGAAATGTAAATATATAAAAGCAATATATATATATATATATATATATATATATATATATATATATATATATATATATATATATATATATATATATGGACATGATCAACCACCATGAAGCACCTCTATGGGGGATCGAAAATGTAACTAAAGCAGTAAAAAACGATCAACCACCACGAAATAAACTCCAGGTGGGACGAAATGTAAAGAAAGTAGTAAAGGCCACGAAGTAAACTTAAGGCCGTACATAAATGTATATATATATATATATATATATATATATATATATATATATATATATATATATATATATATATATATATATATATATATATATATAAAAGTAATAAACGCTCCGGACGTGAGTCCAGGCTCAATCGAGGTATAACACGATAATGTTAGTCCATATATATATATAAACATATATATAAAAATGAAATATTAAAGCCCACGGACCGAAGTCCGGGCATACACACACAACATGACTCTCAACGTGAAGAACACTGTGTGCAAAATATGGAGAACGTGCTTTATAAGGAGTAAGAAGGCTTACAGTGGATTGCCAAAGAAGATTTCTATAGCTTTAAATGGATGAACACTCGGTTCCCACTAGTAAAAATATAGCAATATATGAGCTCTCAAGTGTTTAAAATGAGATATCACTCAATTTATGATGTGTACAGAGCAAATTTGATGTAAAGCCCCCAAATTCAGGTACTTGAAACCCGAACTCGATGCTTCACGATACGATTTCTATGAACGGAATAATACTATTATTAATAATAATAATATAAATATTAAACTTAATTTACATATCAGAGTTTATTCCCAAGTACGCAACCTTTAAACATTCATTACAATTCATGATAATACATAGATAATATATATCATTTTCATCTTAATAAAACCAAACTATTACATAATATATAGCATAACACTCATTCAACAACTTTCCCTTTTCCTTTGTTCTTGGCAGAGCCTTCAGTTTGTTCACACTTAGCTGAAAACATTTAAATTAAGCAAGGATGAGCATTTGAGTGCCCAACAAGTAATAACAATTATAAATATTAGCTGAAATGATTAAATGTTTTCTTTATACTACCCTTCTACAACAAATCAATAGTTGTGAAGTAATCTGAACCAATAATAATAACATAACAACTCTCTATTAAATTTTTGAAACTACGTACTGACTATAAATAGGGTTAAGGTGACATACTATGAATATTGTTTTCAATTTTAGAATAGGTTTAATAGAACTTCATCCACAAACCGTCATAACTTACGGGCACGGGGGGTGATCAGCCCGTTATGCCCTGTATTGATCAATACTACAAGCAAGAATGATATTATCATTCACTCTGTTCGCCTTGGGCGCGTAAAATTTTTCCCTTATTTGGGATGTTCATACTTAGTCGGGAATCCGAACCAAAAAAATTTGATTGTATACAAAAAGGTTTTATCATATTCAACAATATTTCTAAATGTGTGTCTAGCTGATCAAATAGCTTAAACGACTTTTACTTAATGTATACATACTGGCAATCAATAGGTGTATATATATATATCAACATGTGATTGAATACAATAATTATCCAAGTGGGGACACTTGTATAACCATAATTAGAAATTAACGAATAGAATAAATATCTGAATAATAATATAATACCATGTTGATAATCAATGATAGGATATAATATATATTACAATAGGGTTAATAACCTGGTACAATAATAATATAATTCTGAAACTTTCTTACTCATGTCCATTGCATAAAAAAAATGCAAAGGTAGGATACTTTCCTGGTCTGCTGCTTACAATACGAAACTTAGTTTTTATCTTTTGTATAACAACATATCAGTACTATTAGTAATAAGATCATTTTACTGATTAGAATAACATATCGTAGCATATACTACTGCTTATTGCAGTCAACACATAACCTAATCACATTGCCACACATGTTCAACAGTCATTGGATCACAAACAAACATATATCTAATCAAATTATCTAAGTCCAAATTAATTTTTGAAACATGTCGGTGTACCAACAGCTTTATCGGATAATTATCGAGTCTAAGACTCTATTTTGATGTTCAATATCTGTAAGTATCTGTCCTATTCTTTTTAAATGACTTAAAATAATTTTTAAACATTTATTATAATTTATCATAAATTTTCAAACACCGAAATTATTAATAAATGATTTAAATATTAAACAATTCTATTATCATTAACATTTAATTAATATTAAACTATTAATGAAACCATTGCCAAAATATTAAAATTATTTAGAATAACCCAAAATATTTTTAAAACATTTATATTACCCTTAAATGATTTTTAAAATATTTAAAATCATTTTTAAATAATTATTATTAATATTAAAATATTAATGTACTATTCCTCAAAATAATAAAAATCATTAAGTATAACTTAAAATATATTTAATTCATTTATATCATTTTTAAATGATTTTTAAATTAATAAAACCATTTTAAACTATTTATTTAATATAATTATTAAATAAATTTAATATCATTAATATTAAATTATTAATGAAATTATCCTTTAATTATTAAAAGTTATATTTTATAACTTAAAATATCTTTAAACACTTTATTTTCATTTAAAATGATTTTTATAATATTAAAATCATTTTTAAACTAATTTATTTAATATAATTATTAAATAATCTTAATATCATTAATAATAATTAATTAATGAAATTTATCTTTAAATATTGAAAGTTATATTTTATAACTTAAAATAGTATTAAATACCTTATTATTATTTAAAATGATTTTTAATATAATAAAATGATTTATTTATTTAATTCATTTATTAAATAACTAATTACAATTAATATTAATTTCTTAA
Source organism: Panax japonicus (assembly GCA_020205505.1). Taxonomy (NCBI): domain Eukaryota; kingdom Viridiplantae; phylum Streptophyta; class Magnoliopsida; order Apiales; family Araliaceae; genus Panax; species Panax japonicus. The sequence continues at coordinate 28,320,618 of CM035108.1, read as the reverse complement.
TAAAATTCATCACAAAATATTAAAAGTCATTAAAGATAACTTAAAATATTTTCTTATACCATAATATAATTTTAAATGATTTTTCAAGTATTAAAATCATTTTTAAATAATTTATTTAATATAATAATTAAATAAATTAAATACCTTTAATATTTCAAAAATATTAATTATTTATGAAATATATTCAAAATTATTAAAAACTAATTTTTATACTTTAAAGTAATTTTTAGTAATTTAATTTCTATTTTTAATAATTAAAAACTAATTTTCTATAATTATTTAGCAAAAATATAATTTTTAGAAATTAAGTGTCGCTAAAGACTGCCTACAACGACAGAATCGTCGCTATAGGTGTTCTTCAGGTTTCTTGGCCAAAACCCAGAAAATCATGTCAGATACCGAGTGGCTTAGTTTGACCAAACATAGATCTTAGATCTTAACGTTTCTGGGCATGTTATTAGTTAGATCTTGTAGTGCTAGTGCAAGACTACAAGATCCAACAATAAACATGATCATACAACACATAACCAAAGAGATCTGAGCCTCCATAGTGGCTGTCAGAGCTGTTCTTCATTTTTGGGTTTGCCCAGAAATGAAGAACAGTTCGACTGCCCTACTTTGGGCTTCCATAACTTGAAATCATGTTGATGTTTTAGTGGTTTTACGCTTTCAGAATGTAGATAACATGCAAGAGTAGAGATCTATTACAAAATAGCAACAAAATAACAACAGATCAGGCAGATATAAGCTGGTCAAACCATGTCAGACGACATGTTCAAGCGTTTTATGGGTTACCCAGAAAACAACTTTCATGTTCGTCCATCTTGGTTTGACCGTCAACTACGATCCACCTATTTAATGATTAGGAGATTTTAAGGCATAAACATGTAGTATAACCTACATACTATAACTTAGATACATCAACAATAACAAAATGACTAACAACATAAAGATCTGGGCGTTAGAAAACATTGTCAGACCGTTTTTGGGCAGTTTCTGGGTTACCCAGAAACGCCCAGTCATTTCCGGTCAACGACTTTTGACCATCAATAATTTGCAATCAAGATCAGATATAAGCCTGATTCTTGATCCAGATTAAAGAGAACATAACAGACTACAATATCAAAAACTTAAAACACAAAATAAATAAATACACTGAGATCTAGAAGGTCTGACATTCATTGTTAGACATCAAAAACAAAAATTTCCAATTTTTTTAAAACCTCAAATTCGAGCCTCTAGATGTTATGGATCTAACATCTAGCAACCTAGATCATCATTATACACTATATATAACATGTCTAACACAAAAAAACTAACATCTAACAACAAATTAAAGGTCAGATTATAACTTAGGGTTTTATACCTTTCTAAGAACAATTTTGATTCTAGGCTTCTGAGTTTGCTATGGGTGTTAGTGGGACTGGTTTTGGGACTGAAATGCCTTGATATTTTCGGAGGTTTGAGCTTGAGAGAGTCAAGGATGAGAGTTGTGCAAAAATTAGGCTATCAAATGATTTTTTTTTTCTCTCTCTCTCCAATCTATAAATACAAGTCTTAGATGCATGTATGGCTTAGCATAGACTAATGTGCTGGAGGTTTTGTGTCACATGGAGTTGTTAAAGTAGTTCACCAACTAAAGTGTTTGCAAAAATTGCAAGTTTCCTAATAAATAATATAATAAGGGCAAAATGGTCATTATGCTTATAATTTTAATGGCCAAATTGTAATCTTGACAAACCCTTAGGGTTTAACCTTAAGGTTTAATACATAGAATTTGTAGGATTTCCAATTAGAGTTTGTACAAAAATAAAATTTTAGTTTCTAAAATTTATAATTAGGGTTTCCTTAATTAGATTAGGTTTCTAATTACATTATACATTAACATTAGGGTTTAATATTTACTAATTATAGTTAACATTGCTAATTTAGCAATTAGGGTTTACAATTTTGATAATTAGGGTTACCAAATCACAATTAGGGTTTCTTATTATTAAATTAGGGTTCTAGTCATTAGGGTTTTAAATTACTAATTAGGTTTTCCCTAATTAGCAATAAATTTTAATAATACACACCATTCACCACATAACACAGTGTCTTAACAGATTCTTAAAGTCTCATTTGATTTCGAAATTAGGGTTTAACAGTAATACTAGGGTTTATAAAAATATTGCTAGGGTTTGGTCATAATACACCATAATTGACCAACCATTATCAATACGTACATACAGTACATATTTATAGCACTGAAAAATTAAAATATAATTAATATTATATTATTATTCTCATTCCTTGATCAAATTCCAAAATTAGGATTTGGATTCCATATCTGATTTATCTTGCATATTTAACCTTATTAATTAACGTAAAATAGTTAACTTAATAATCTATACTAAAATTCATATAATAAAATAATTATTATAATAATTCCAAAAATCATTCGATATATGATTTAAATAATATATACTTATATTTTCGTGGAAAATAATTAATAAAAACATTTCTACTATAAAATTAATTATTATAAGAATATAATTTATAATGATCAATAATTTTAACATAAAAATTATTTGTAATAATTTATGTAATAAATATATTTTTATTTATCACAGAAATACATATACACTTTATCTCGGCATATATTCCCCATATTTATTTTAATAAATAAAAAAAAATTTATACGTAAAATTTCTGATTTATTTATATAGAAAATATTGGGTTGTTACATTCACCCTCCTTTATAAAGATTCCGTCCCCGGAATCACCGTTTTAAAACCTTCACATACAAGGGTACATAGCATACACAATCATTGCAAGTAGATCTAGACCAACTTTGATCGAACTGATATTTAACTATTCACATAAAGCTTGTCTATCTGATTCAACAGAAATTTGATTTCTAAAAGAACTCAAATTCCTCCTTCAATTTTTTTTTTATAAAATAATTTACTATATATATGAAAATCATGTATATAAAAAAAAATAAAAGTTATACGAATAATACCTTAAGTTCCATTGCCAGCTGCCACCGTATCATGGACTGTCATGTTGAAGACCCTTGCTGTTGATTTTATTAGCTTGCTTGATGAAGTTGGTCCTGTGATCGTTAAAGTCCCACCACCCTTGCCAGTAGTCACACTTTCTGCCTCCATCCTTCTTTTCAAAAAATCTTTCACCTTATGCTCAGTCGACTAGCATTGAAAACACCCACTGTTCATTCTTGGATTGGGGCATGTGAGAGAGATATGGCCTTTCTGCCCACACTTGTAGCATACAAACTTCCCCTTCAAACATTCCCCAGAGTGGTTCTTTTCACAAGTCTTACACTGTACCGCTGGCTTCTTAACACCTTCCTGCTTCACCTGGACATTTCCAAAATTGCTCCCCTTCCTTTTGCTACTACCACTTCTATTTCCACTATTAATTTCCGCCTTCCCAGCTCCTTCGACCTTACCCTTGTTCTTTCTCTCCTTGTTGTAGAGGCTCATGGCCTCACTCCCCTCTTCATCTATTATAGCATTTTCCATGAGTGCTGCAAATGTAGGAATCTGCAACACCGCCACCTTGTTATAAAGCCAGGGTTTTAATCCCAGCTCAAACCTTCACGCTTTACTAGCCACCGTATCAACTTGATGCGGAGAGAACCTAGCCAACTCATTAAATTTTGCGGCGTACTCCGTAGTAGTCATGTTCTCCTCCTTCAACTCTAAAAATTTCACCTCCATCCTAGCCTGCATACTAGATGAAAAATAGTTTTCGAAAAACAGTGTCTTAAACCTATCCCAAGTAACTCCTTCTCCTTACCTCGCCTGATTTGCTTCCCACCAAAAGTTTGCCTCCCCCTTCATCATGTAGGTGGCAAAAGCTGTCTTTTGCCCCTCAGCTACCCTAGCTATCAAAAATGCCTTTTCAATCTCTTTAACCTAAGTTTGGGCTTCAACAGGGTTAGTTGTACCTCTAAATTCTGGCGGTATTACAACCTTAAAGTCTTTGAAGTTTGCCAGGCGATTATCTGGCTGGTTCCCTGTGGATGGCATTCCTTGTTGCATAGCTTGTGCCACCATGTTTGTAAAGTGCTGCATCGGGTCTGCTTGTTGTTGTCCCTCAGCGTTGTTGACAGATTTTTTTGCCCATTTGGTTTCGAGTTTGACGTCTTGGCGGCATTATCTGGTTAAGTAAAACCATAAATTATTCTTTACATTCTAAATCTTATCATATAAGTTTAATATATTAAACTCATTTCATTACTCAAACTTAGATTCATATTCATTTAGTGAATATTTTACATAGCATAACACATACTTCTTTAAACATCAACTACCCCTTTGTGACTACAAAAGTCAGGATTTACAACCTTGATTAATACAAAAGTTTGGAACATTACATTACACAGACATACTTATCATATATATTACATTAAACATACCTACACAACAGAACCTATATTACCTATTTACTACGCCTTTTACTTGGATAACCTTTCACCTGATGACCTTCTATCCCACAGTTAAAACATGCACTTGGTTTATAGTCGGGACAATATAGAGTGGTATGACCCTCACAGCCGCAAAGGTAACATATCTTTTTTGATTTCTTCTTATCGGGTTTTCCTAAGTCGTGGTGTTCTATCTTTTTTTTCCTCTTCTTGCTCAGAGTTGCACACGATATGTTGTTTGTGGCTCCTATTTGATCAATTTGGATTTTAAACTTATCTTGTTCTTCCATTGTTTCTATTAACGCCTGCCGCAATTGACTATTTAGTAGCTTTTCTATTTCCAATAGCCTTTCTAGAGAAGAAACCTTGTTCCTCAGATTCTGCACCTCCGTTGATGCTTGATCAGCTTCAACTTTAGTTTCCGAATCACTATCTGTCAGTTCCACCATTTTCGGATCTGGTACTACGTTTTCTACAATAACAACCTCCTTTGAGTTGTTTTCATCGTGAGCCTCTATTTTAGCTATTGGCTTCGATATTAGCTCGGGTGTATGGATTTGATCCTTCTTCATGCTATAAGCATATAACAAGCCTTTTCCACGAGACATCTACACACATAAATTATCCTGATTAGCATATAATATATACACACAGCAAATAATAGTTTTATATAAGTTATCTTTTATTTTGTTTAACGATGAATTTATTCAATTCATCTCTTTTTAAACTATATATGAGTTATTTATATTTTAATGTTTCCCTCTGTTCTAAGGTTATAGCCTAAGGTCTACCCCACCTTAGGTTTTTAACCCTAAAGCTCTGATACCAACTTGTAAAGCCCCCAAATTCAGGTACTTGAAACCCGAACTCGATGCTTCACGATACCATTTCTATGAACGGAATAATACTAATAATAATAATAATAATATAAATATTAAACTTAATTTACATATCAGAGTTTATTCCCAAGTACGCAACCTTTAAACATTCATTACAATTCATGATAATACATAGATAATATATATCATTTTCATCTTAATAAAACCAAACTATTACATAATATATAGCATAACACTCATTCAACAACTTTCCCTTTTCCTTTGTTCTTGGCAGAGCCTTCAATTTGTTCACACTTAGCTGAAAACATAAAAATTAAGCAAGGATGAGCATTTGAGTGCCCAACAAGTAATAGCAATTATAAATATTAGCTGAAATGATTAAATGTTTTTTTGTACTACCCTTCTACAACAAATCAATAGTTGTGAAGTAATCTGAACCGATAATAATAACATAACAACTCTCAATTAAATTTTTTAAACTACGTACTGACTATAAATAGGGTTAAGGTGACATACTATGAACATTGTTTTCAATTTTCGAATAGGTTTAGCAGAACTTCATTCGCAAACCGTCATAACTTACGGGGCACAGGAGGTGATCAGCCCGTTATATCCTGTATTGATCAATACTACATGCAAGAACGATATTATCATTCACTCTGTCCGCCTTTGGCGCGTAAAAGTTTTTCCTTGTTTGGGATGTTCATACTTAGTCGGGAATCCAAACCAAAATAATTTGATTGGATACAAAAAGGTTTTATCATATTCAACAATATTTCTAAATCTGTGTCTAGCTGATCGAATAGCTTAGACGACTTTTACTTAATGTATACATACTGGCAATCAATAGGTGTATATATATATATATATCAACATGTGATTGAATACAATAATTATCCAAGTGGGGACACTTGTATAACCATAATTAAAAATTAACGAACAGAATAAATATCTGAATAATAATATAATACCATGTTGATAATCAATGATAGGATGTAATATATATTACAATAAGGTTAATAATATGGTACAATAATAATATAATTCTGAAACTTTCTTACTCATGTCCATTGCATAAAAAAATGCAAAGGTAGGATACTTGCCTGGTCTGCTGCTTACAATACGCAACTTAGTTTTTATCTTTCGTATAACAACCTATCAGTACTATCAGTAATAAGATCATTTTACTGATTAGAATAACATATTGTAGCATATACTACTGCTTATTGCAGTCAACACATAACCTAATCACATTGCCACACATGTTCAACAATCATTGGATCACAAACAAACATATATCTAATCAAATTATCTAAGTCCAGATCAATTTCTGAAACATGTCGGTGTACCAACAACTTTATTGGATAATTATCGAGTATAAGACTCTATTCTGATGTTCAATATCTGTAAGTATCTGTCATATTATTTTTAAATGACTTAAAATAATGTTTAAACATTTATTATAATTTATCATAAATTTTTAAACACCGGAATCATTAATAAATGATTTAAATATTAAACAATTCTATTATCATTAACATTTAATTAATATTAAACTATTAATGAAACCATTGCCAAAATATTAAAGTTATTTAGAATAACCCAAAATATTTTTAAAACATTTATATTACCCTTAAATAATTTTTAAAACATTTAAAATTATTTTTAAATAATTACCATTAATATTAATGTACAATTCCTTAAAATATTAAAAGTCATTAAGTATAACTTAAAATATTTTAAATTCATTTATATCCCTTTTAAATGATTTTTAAATTAATAAAACTATTTTTAAACCATTTATTTTATATAATTATTAAAAAAATTTAATATCATTAATATTAAATTAATATCATTCATATTAAATTATTAATGAAATTATCCTTTAAATATTAAAAGTTATATTTTATAACTTAAAATATCTTTAAACACTTTATTTTTTTTTAAAATGATTCTTATAATATTAAAATCATTTTTAAACTAATTTATTTAATATAATTATTAAATAATCTTAATATAATTAATAATAATTAATTAATGAAATATATCTTTAAATATTGAAAGTTATATATATAATTTAAAATATTATTAAATACCTTATTATTATTTAAAATGATTTTTAATATAATAAAATGATTTATTTATTTATTTATTTATTTAATTCATTTATTAAATAACTAATTATTATTAATATTAATTTATTAATGAAATTCATCACAAAATAATAAAAGTCATTAAAGATAACTTAAAATATTTTCTTATACCATAATATAATTTTAAATTATTTTCAAGTATTAAAATCATTTTTAAATAATTTATTTAATATAATAATTAAATAAATTAAATACCTTTAATATTTAAAAAATATTAATTATTTTTTGAAATATATTAAAAATTATTAAAAACTAATTTTCAGACTTTAAAATAATTTTTAGTAATTTAATTTATATTTTTAATAATTAAAAACTAATTTTCTATAATTATTTATTAAAAATATAATTTTTAGAAATTAAGTGTCTCTAAAGACTGCCTATAGCGACAGAACCGTCGCTATAGGTGTTCTTCATGTTCTTGGCCAAAACTTAGAAAATCATGTCAGATACAGAGTGACTTAGTTTGACCAAACATAGATCTTAGATCTTAACGTTTCTGGGCGTGTTGTTAGTTAGATCTTGTAGTGCTAGTGCAAGCCTACAAGATCCAACAATAAACATGATCATACAACACATAACCAAAGAGATCTGAGCCTCCAAAGTGGCTGTCAGAGTTGTTCTTCATTTCTCGATTTGTCTAGAAATGAAAAACAGTTTGACTGCCCGACTTTGGGCTTCCACAACTTGAAATCATGTTGATGTTTTATTGATTTTAAGCATTCAGAATGTAGACAACATGCAAGAGTAGAGATCTATTACAAAATAGCTACAAAACAACAATAGATCAGACAGATATAAGCTGGTCAAACCATGTCAGACGACATGTTCAAGCGTTTTATGGGTTACCCAGAAAACAACTTTCATGTTCGTCCGGCTTGGTTTGACCGTCCACTACGATCCACCTATTTAATGATAAGGAGATTTTAAAGCATAAACATGTAGTATAACCTACATACTACAACTTAGATATATCAACAATAACAAAACGACTAACAACAGAAAGATCTGGGCGTTAGAAAACGTTGTAAGACCGTTTCTGGGCATTTTCTAGGTTACCCAGAAATGCCTAATCATGTTCGGTTAACGACTTTTGACCATCAATAATTTGCAATCAAGACCAGATATAAGCCTGATTCTTGATCCAGATTAAAGAGAACATAACAGACTACAATATCAAACACTTAAAACACCAAATAAATAAACACATTGAGATCTAGAAGGTCTGACATTCATTGTCAGACATTAAAAACAAAAATTTCCAGTTTTTGTAAAACCTCAAATTCGAGCCTCTAGATGTTATGGATCTAACATCTAGCAACCCAGATCATCATTATACACTATATATAACATGTTTAACACAAAAAAACTAACATCTAACAACAAATTAAAGGTCAGATTATAGCTTAGGGTTTTATACCTTTCTAAGAACAATTTTGATTCTAGGCTTCTGAGTTTGATATGGGTGTTAGTGGGGCTGGTTTTGTGACTGAAATGCCTTGATATTTTCGGAGGTTTGAGCTTGAGAGAGTTAAGGATGAGAGTTGTGCAAGAATTAGGATAACAAATGATTTTTTTTCTCTCTCTCTCCAATCTATAAATACAATTCTTAGATGCATGTATGGCTGAGCATAGACTAATGTGCTGGAGGTTTTGTGTCACATGGAGTTGTTAAAGTTGTTCACCAACTAAAGTGTTGGCAAAAATTGTAAGTTTCCTAATAAATAATATAATAAGGGCAAAATGGTCATTATGCTTATAATTTTAATGGCCAAATTGTAATCTTAACAAACCCTTAGGGTTTAACCTTAAGGTTTAATACATAGAATTTGTAGGATTTCCAATTGTACAAAAATAAAATTTTAGTTTCTAAAATTTGTAATTAGGGTTTCCTTAATTAGATTAGGTTTCTAATTACATTATACATGAACATTAGGGTTTAATATTTACTAATTATAGTTAACCTTGCTAATTTAGCAATTAGGGTTTATAGTTTTGATAATTAGGGTTACCAAATCAAAATTAAGGTTTCTAATTACTAAATTAGGATTCTAGTAATTAGGATTTTAAATTACTAATTAGGTTTTCCCTAATTAGCAATAAATCTTTATAATACACATCACTCACCACATAATACATTGTCTTAACAGATTCTTAAACTCTCATTTGACTTTGAAATTAGGGTTTAACAGTAATACTAGGGTTTAAAAAAATATTGCTAGGGTTTGGTCATTATACACCATAATTGACCAACTATTATCAATACGTACATACAGTACATATTTATAGCACTAAAAAATTAAAATATATTTAATATTATATTATTATTCTTATTCCTTGATCAAAATCCAAAATTAGGGTTCGGATTTCATATCTGATATATCTTGCATATTTAACCTTATTAATTAAGGTAAAATAATTAACTTAATAATCTGTACTAAAATTTATATAATTAAATAATTATTATAATAATTCCAAAAATCATTTGATATATGATTTAAATAATATATACTTATATTTTCATGGAAAATAATTAATAAAAACATTTCGACTATAAAATTAATTATTATAAGAATATAATTTATAATGATCAATAATTCTAACATAATTTTTTTGTAATAATTCATGTAATAAATATATTTTTATTTATCACATAAATACATATACACTTTATCTCGACACATATTCCCCATATTTATTTTAATAAATAAATAAAAAAAATTTATACGCAAAATTTTTGATTTGTTTATATAGAAAATATCGGGTTGTTACATTTGACAGGGCTTCCTCGCCGTTTTTCTCTTACAAAATGGCCACCCCAAGCCCTCTATTTATAGAAGGGGGAGCCGCAGGTGCACCTGCGGCTGTCCGGGGTGCCCCGGGCTCCGCGGGTCCCGTTATCTCGAAGTACGTATACACATACAACGTGTTATTCGCTCGAACTTTCAGAACTTCACTCCGGGCATCCGATTGAGGTGTATAAGACCTATTTCGGAGTGTTTTTGTCGAGAGCTACACAAATGACATGGGATTGGAGGTTGTAAGAAGTCAGGAAGATGGGACCATGCCCTTGGTCTTCAAGCTTCAAATTCCATCCGGTGTGTTGTCCTGTGTAGTAGTCACTCGGGATTGCAGCTATTTTGTTCTTGTGGGACACTGCCGTGAGGAATGAATGTTGAAATGTGTTGAGGCGGCGCGCGTATGGAATCGAGGTGGCAAAATAATGATTTTGCCTCTCATCGCGAATATATCCGGTTTGGGTTGATAAAGCAGTCGTTGCTCAGGGTTGTCTCTGAGATTGTACTGTTGCAAGTGCTGAATATCCTCAAGGTTGTCTTTGAGGTGTGCCTGACCCCCCCAGGGCTATCTTCGAGTTTGGACTGAGTGCCTCGGGGTTATCTCCAAGGTTGAAACTGACTGCAAGGGTTGAAATGATCATCTCCGGGGTTATCTCCGGAACTGCAACTGTACTCCTCGGGGTTATCTCCAAGGTTGAGACTAAAATTATCTGTGTTGTTTCCGAGATTAAATATCTCGGGGTTATCTCCGAGATTGAAAAGGCTTCTGTGGTGGGATTTCTGGAACTAGAACTATTTTATTCTTTAAGGTTATCTCTGAAAGATGATTCTGACCTCCTGCAATGTTAGTAACATGAATAAAAATTTTTGAGTGTCTACATATGCCCCTCTTTATCATATTCATGCAATGCAATGGCATGTATAGGATAAAGAATACTAGACACTTGAAAATGTGACAAGATAATCATGATGCAATGTACATCAGCATGATGCAAATGTATGATGTATATGGTTTGTTGGACTGTTCTCCAACAATATGTGATTACTGTTTTCTCCCACACTTTTTGATGGGGACTGGAGTTATCACTGACCACCTGATGAATTGTTTGGACTTGTGATCCAAAGTTCTTAGGAACTTCCAGGATGTTGACGTTGGGGTTATTACCAAAGTCCTTAATCCTTGGTACAGACTTTCCACTGAGGATGTATCTCTAATGTACAAGAGACTCTGGGGGATAGAGCTTTATCTGTTGAGGATGTGTATTATATATTCCATCATCGGTCCTCCTCGATGAGGAAGTTCTTCCCTGGTTTATACCTCCAGGTCCTTTCACTATTTTGTTAGAGTTACTGCCAATAGTCTGTGTTCTCAGGGTTGCCTGACCTTCATTGACATGTGCATCAATGGATGAGATCCTTGCTGGAAAGTCTCAAGGCTGCTTGACCTTCGTTGACATGTGCATCAACGGATGAAATTCTCGCTGGTGAGAGGTATTTTGGAGTTACGACCCTGAACTGATGGCATTGGACCTTTGTGAGGTATTGCCGAGTGAAATTTGAGACTGTTGTGATCATTGATATAGTAAACCCTGGGTTTAGGCTAATATCAATGAGTGGCAGGTAGACCTGTAGTTTGGTCTTTGAAAACTAGGATTTCAGGCTATTCCGCTCAATCGTGTAGAATTTTTATTCCTGATTTGTCCTCTTCAGCTTGTGAAACCTCCTTTGCAACTCGAACTGGACCGAGTTGGAGGGGTGGGTCACACCCAAGGGAGATGTAGGTACACATGTGGCCAACCGTAGGTAGATTGAAGCTGTTTGTTGCATTCATAATTCATTTCCATGTTGCGCCGCATAGGAAATCTGAGAGCTCTTCTTCAGATTTACTGAGTCTGGGCGTCTTTTTGCAAATTCTATCACCGTACAAGTGTTCTACACTATCTTCGTAACGTATGTATGTCCTCTTTTCCAATTTTTATCCGTTGGAAATTGAATTATCACATGAAATGCTTCTAAACACATAGTAGTGAATATGCATGCTCATATGACTTTTTAAAAAATATTCAACACAATAAATGTTAGTATTTAACCATGCTGAACATAATGATGTGAAAAAATTTGACTTTTGAAATAGTCAAATTGGCAACTTTTTTTGCTATTTCTTATCCTATTTGAGGACAAATGAGCAAAGGCGAAAAAGCAAAATAATCCTGGTAATTAGGCTACCCTTACGAATTATGTCTTTGATAGTGTAATGCATATAGGATGTTTATGACTATGGGTAGGTGTGTTACTGAATGTCCACCTAGTCATGCCTATGTGCATGTGGATAGACCTATTTACAAAGGGGACTATGGCAAAAAATTTCTAAAATGTAAGCATTGGATAATCATGCATTTTTAACTCTACTGTAGGTGTATGTTAAAGCAATGCATGCATGCATGTAGTCATAAAATGCATTTGAAAAAGTTCTAGGTTAGAGTTTACCACACCCTTTCTGAGGTAATTTGGAGACTTGTGTCTAGATATATGGATCTGGATCAGCCAAGTAGTTCCCGTTGGACCACTTCAGGTGTGCGGAGGAGGGCTTCTGACATGCCTCAACCCTGTTCAGTTAGACAACCTCATCGTTTGGCGGAGGCGGTGATTCGTCCTATCTGGGTTGAGATATTGGATATTGAGGACGAGGAAGAGGATGTACCAGTTGTGGACCCCGCTCCTGCTGCTCATGTTCCCCGTAGGGATCTTTCAGGCATTCAGGTGATGAACCTAGAGCTTTTGGGTGATTTGAGTCGACACCTCTCAGTTTACTTGCATGCAAATGAGGTACAAGCTAGATTTGATCATCATTTTTTCCTATTGATGAGGAGTAAAGGTTTTGATGTTGATCTTCTTTGTAATGTAGGTTCCCGACTTCACACAACCTAAAGGGAACTAGTTCAGCATTCACTCTACATATTAGGCTCTGCATCCCGATTATCGAGCAATTGTGCATGGCTGGGGCTTTGAGGCGTTCTTTTCCATCCTCCCCCATCGTTGTCCATGGGGTTATCTCAGGGCATTATTTGAGCGCTGGTTTCACTAGACTCAGTCTCTCCATTTATTGGATTGTGAGGTGATGATGACGCCGATGGATTGGCGATTTATCACCGGTATGGAGTTTGGAGGGGCGCTAGTTCCATGTACGGCGAATATTTCCCTGAATGCCGTTAGATCCTTGCAAGGAGTCCTGGATGAGGCGCTCATGGGCAGGATAGTCCGTACAGGTCCTTTGAGTGTAGATGCTATGAGCGGGCTGTTGAGTGAGCCCATACCTGATGATGTGAGAGTCAGGGACCACATTCTTCGGCGATTGTTCCTGATAATCATTAGGGGCTGCTTTATAGCTGATAACTCTTCCACTATATCATTCACTTTTGGATAATAGAGCTTATTGTTATCTAGGGCTAATAGTTTCATTGAAGGGAAAATAATAATAACTTGATTAATTGATTGTTGTACTTGGTGAAACTGAACTGCAGAACTGAAGTTTTTACATTTTTGGTTAACTTCATCATTAGTTCTTATTTTCTTAGTTTCAAAATAATTTTCAAAAAATCCCCAATCTTTATTTTCTATCAAAATAATAGAATAAATATAAAACAAATCACTCTCTGTGGGATCGATCATTGCTTACTACTGTGCTAATTGTTTGAATTTGTAAAGTGAAAGTGAGGTTAATTTAGGAGTGTAAACGACAGCTCTCAAAATTTGGCGCCGTTGCCAGGCAGTGTTATTTGTTTTTGTTTATTCTTTGTTTTTCGTTTATTTTTATTATTTGCTTTTCGTTTTTGTTTTATGAGTCAATCCTCTAACTTTATTGACTTAAATTTTGATTAAGAGATAGAGAAAACTACAAATACAAAAGAAGCTCTTATTTCATCACTTGAAGTGGAAGAGATGGCGGTGCCACACAATAACAGAACTTTGAAAGAACTAGCTGCTCCTGATCTGACTCGACCATCTTTTTGTATTGAGTATTCTACTTTAGATGTTGCTTTTGATCTTAACTCCAGACTAATTCATCTTTTGTCTGTTTTTCGTGGTCTTATAGGTGAAAATCTATATAAGCATCTAAAGGAGTTCCATGTGGTGTGTTCCACGATGAAATCACAAGAAGTGACAGAGGAGCAGATCAAGCTTAGACTTTTTCCATTCTCCTTAACGAATTTGGCTAAAGACTGATTATACTATCTAGCATCAGGATCAATACAATCATGGACTGATATGCAAAGGTTATTCTTGAAGAGGTATTTCCCTGCATCAAGAGTTGCCGATACAAGGAAGGAGATATCTGGAATCAGGCAGTTCAATGAAGAAACTCTCTACGAGTATTGGGAAAGGTTCAAGAAGTTGTGTTCTAACTGTCCACCTCACAGAATTGATGACCATCACTTGATCCAGTACTTCTATGAGGGGTTGCTACCAATGGAAAGAAGTATGATCGATGCGGCTAGTGGAGGAGCACTAGTAGACAAAACTCCAGACGCTGCAAAGAACTTAATTACAACCATGACAGGCAACTCACAGCAGTGTGGTACTAGGATGACTCATACATCACGAAGGGTAAAAGAGGTTAACACTTGTAATATTGAGCAACAAATTTCTTAATTAACTGCTATAGTTCGACAAATGGCTGCAAGGAATACGAAAGGTTTTCAGCAAGCTCAACCTCAGTACCACATAGGAGACCAAGAAGTACCTGTCAATTCTGGGACATCTATGGAGGATATGTTCAAGGCATTCATGACCCAAACACAACAGTTCATGAGTCAGACAAGAACTTCTGTTCAAGATTTGAGGGACCAAGTTGGTCAGCTTGGAACCACAGTAGGAAGGTCACTTTCTCAAACTGTTGAAAATGTAAGTGCCATAAAATTGAGATGTGATGCAGAGGATCAACAGCAAGGAAAATCAATACAAAGTAAGTCCGACAATAGTGAAATAGGCATCAGTGATGTACTCAAGCACAAATTTCCACCTCTTTCAGCTTATGAACCGAAAATACCTTTTCCCCAAGTTCTAACAAGGAATTGGAAAGTTGGAAAGAATTCAACGTGGTATACATAGTCTAATGAAAAATTCCTGGAAGAAATGGTGAATAGGGAACAAAAACTTAAAGATGATGAGGAGTTCACTAGTGGAAATCAGTTGGAAGTTCTTGAGGCTACTACTAAATTTGAAGAAGAAATCAGGTATTCAAAGTCTGAAAAGGATGAACAAGAGGAAGAGGACAACAATTGGATAAGTTTTGCAGATCTTTACAAAGAGGATATAGGTGATACAACGTTGCAAACAACAAAAACACTGCATAATACATACCATAAGACCTTAACTATGGAATTGGATGAGGCATATGTCCAGTTCACCACATATGAGACTAAAAGGTATCTTGGTATTGTTGATTTTGTTTTTTCTACTAATATTGTTGAGTCTATAGTGTAGGAATCTTTTGATCAAGTACAATTATACGATAAGGATTTGAGGACTGGAATGGAACAAAATCATGATCTAAAAGATGCTCTTAATGAAGAATTGAAGTTGTTACCAGTCCACTTGAAGTTCACAAGTCCAATTACCTATAATGAGAAGGATGATGTCAAGCCAATGACAATAAACAAGGGCAGCTGCTTAGGAGGAAACCCAAGATATTAAATTTGATTTTTCTATCCCTTTACATTTTAGTTTTTGCATGTTAGTTAGTAGTTTCTTTCTTATTTTCATGAATTTCTTATATTGGGGACAATATAAGGTTTGCATGTGGGGGGAAGATTTATGTTTTTATTTTATTAGGGGATATTGATCCGATTTTAGTGGGGAATTTGAAAAAAAAATTAATTCTTTTAAAAATTTTGGTTTCATGATTCTATTTGGCTAAGTGTTAAAAAGATTAAAGTTAAAGATTGAAAATTAATGCTAAATTTCAGAATCTATTTGATGCTTAATTTGTTAATGAATGATAACAACTAAGCCATGATCCATAGTAATTGATTTGAATTGAATTTGTGATACATGAGTACTTGAATATGAGAAGCATGTTTATTTGGCTAAGTTATTTATGGAGTTGTCTATGTGCACTGATTTCACGACTTAGAACTGTTTAACTTGCTTATGTTGTTACAGAACCATGTGAAAAAAATGATGAATAAAAAAAAGAGAAAAAAAAGAAGGAAAAAAAAATAAAAATTTAAAATATGTTTTAATGTCCATTGTGCGAAATAACTAGGTATCTAAGCCTCGGGCAGCATCGGTATTCACACTGAAAAGTATGATGGATAAAAACAGCTTGACTAGTCGACTTTTGTGGCATTTGTTACTTGAATAAGTAAGCCTTAGGGTTGTCTCTACACCTAGCGCCCTAAGATCATCTGGTTTGGGAGTCGTTGGTGGAAAGTTCGCTAATGGGTAACTCTGAAAATTCTAAGAAAAAGAGACATTGCACATGTCAAGAAAAGAAAAAAAATAAAAAATTATACTAGAAAAGCATAAAAATACATTCATCTGTGCTAAAAAGAAGGTTCTATGAAAAAAAAACTTATAAAGCAGGAAAAATTTGTTCTTGGTTGTGAGTCAGTGTGCACTGTTTTTGCTCCATGGTAACTAAGTTGAGTAAGTATGTAGATTTTGGGAAAGTTACTTATGTGGCTACAATTTGATTTAATGAAATTGATTGGTGAAATGGTAAGGTTGGTAATTGCAAGTTGATTGATAAGGCATTGATTAGATTTCTGTGAGTTTAGTGTTGATAGTCATGATTTGTACCTTGAAACTTTTTAACATAATGATTGAATATAATTTTTCTGGAAATCAAACTTTTATTTTACACGAGGATGTGTAAAGGCCAAGTGTGGGGGTATTTGATGAATGCATATTATTCATTTATTTTGATTCCTTTATGTTTAGTTTTATTGCATGTTTCATGTGTATATGAGCTTATTAAGGTGTTTAATGATTTCAGGAAGAATTGGAGCTGAAATGAGGAAAATGGAAAATTGCAGGGTTTTTAGCATTAAGTTGGATGCATGGTCTTGGCTTTGGACTTAGATTTTATTTTAGAGCTTTTCCTTAACTTTTTGGAACATTTTTAATCGTTCCGATCAGAGTTCATATGAAAAAGTTATGATCTTTTTACTAAACGAACGTTGAACCTCAAAGTTTGGAAGTTACAATTTTCACAGCAGTCACTTGGATCCCGATTTTGACCTTGATGCATTCTGAATCTGTCAATTCTCACAGAATTAAAGTTATATATCTCGTCGATATCTTCGTTTTGATAGGTAGCAGGCTCCGTAACTCCTCCTGGATCAAAAGGTATGCTTGTTTTACCAAAGGATGTCGCAGCAGAAAATAGGGGCGAATTTCTGCGGGAAATATGGAAAATATTGGAAATCTTAGATTTTTAGAAAGTTTCTAAAAGCTAATTTTGGCATATTTCTACATGGAATTGGATTGATATTTCTATTAGCTTTTGGATTTCCTTTAGACTAAGATTTATTTACAAATTGAATTACATTTCTTTATGGAAACTAGTTATGATTTGTAATTCCTTTTAGGATTTGGATTTCTATAGGATTTAGGACTTTGTCTAGCACTATAAATAGAGGATGATAGCCAGGGTTTTAGGCATTCAACTATCAACTATCATCTATTGGAGTGTAGACTCTAGATCATGTCAGGCTAGTTCTTTTCATTCAGTTCTAAAGGGAGGTGAATCCTTGTTATAAGTAATTGATTAATTGAGTATTATTATTTATTTCTTCTTGTATGAAATTTCTTTTGATAATATATTTTTATTGATTGCATGCTAATTGATCTAATTTATTTAATATGGCCAATTGAGTTAATTTGATCATTATCATCTGTTAGATTAAGATTGGTATTACGTGTAATTGATATCTCTCTTCATCACAAGTAGCAACTTGGTAATACTAATTGTGGACAAACTTTTGTGTATTGCAAAGATTATTAAAAAACAAGTTAAACAAATTGAGCTTATGTGTTTGTTGGTTGGATTAGCCTAATTCTCTATTTCTTAATGTTTCTATCATACTAAATCTAGAGAGTTTATTCTAGGTTGTATGCTAGTTAGAATCTGGTGGAGCTTGTTTCATACAGTGATAATCTAAGAAGAATTTCGGATATCAGAGCTTATTGTTATCTAGGGCTAATAGTTTCATTGAAGGGAAAATAATAATAACTTGATTAATTGATTGTTGTACTTGGTGAAACTAAACTGCAGAACTGAAGTTTTTACATTTTTGGTTAACTTCATCATTAATTCTTGTTTTCTTAGTTTCAAAACAATTTTCAAAAATCTCCAATCTTTATTTTCTATCAAAATAAGAATAAATATAAAACAAATCACTCTCTGTGGGATCGATCCTTGCTTACTACTATTCTAATTGTTTGAATTTGTAAAGTGAAAGTGAGGTTAATTTAGGAGTGTAAACGACCGCTCCCAGCCTGTATCAGAGTCGCCCGTCATTGATATACCATTGATGGGTGTTGACGGTTTTACACTATCAGAGGGTCCTTATACTTAGGAGATGTTCCAGCATTGGTGGTCCTCTCATACCATCAGAGCCCAAACCCGCACCACTCAGTTTATGGGGGATATGGTTCCTGGATCCGTGATGATGACGGATTAGATGGCCTGTGTCCGAGATCCGACTCATTTGACACAAATTGACAGTTTGACCCGACAGTTGGACCGGTCACATTTCTTTATCCGGCACTTGGGCAGAGATCCTTCATAGGCAGATACTTTTGATCCTTCTAGCTCTGGCGCTTGCCCTTCAGGTGACCCATATGGTTTTGACGGTGCAGATCCTCCATTGTATAGGCCTAACATCTCCGTTTATGGAGATCCAGTGACTCAGGAGGAGTTACATCAGGTGGACAGGATTGATGATGTAGATATTGACACCATTGTCTTCTTCTGATGTATATTCTCGTTATATCTTTTGATAGGCCTCTGTTAGACATTGGGTGGATGTGCCCCATTCTCGCTATATCTTTTGATAGTCCTCTGTTAGTAGTTGGGTGGCTGTGCCCCATTTCCCTATATTTTTAGCTGTATAGAGATGATGAATTAGATGATGATGTACTTAGAAATGTATATACTGTTATTCCCTACATCATATTGCAATCTATTGTTTATCATGCAAGTATTATGTTATGCATATGCATGTATATCTAGAGATATTCAACATTGACCCCTGGATGGTCTTATGATACGGCCCAAACAGATGTCTTCCTCGATAATTAGCTACATTAATCACACCCTATCAGTATTGGTAGCCTCCTGTCTGAGGTCGTGGTATGATAGTATGTCACTTACAGACAGGGTGACCGTAGATCAGTTATTGCAACATTCTATAACCCTCCTAATGTTTCAGGTTCCCGCATGCTTTGCAGAGGGTATGTTGGACCATTAAATACCAGAGAGGCAGGTTTTCTGGTTTGGTTTCCATGAGTTGACTCCTACCTTAAAGGAGTATGCACGGTTGGCGGTGCTGCCATTGGACAGACCTTGCTCACGGATGGCTATCGGTGATATGAGCCGATATTTTTTAACCCTTATCGGGCTGAGGCGTAGAGTCGTACAGTATGATATCACATCCGGCCATGCAGTGTTTTTTGATAGACAGATTCGGCTTAGAGGATAGTTATACATGACATTATGGGGATTTCACCGCGCAGAAGGATTAGTGGAGTCTATCCAGAGTAGACGTACTGTTGATGTGTGTATTGTAATACGTATACATGCCACAATATATGGATGAGCTGGACATTGGCGTCATTATGGTAGTGAGAGCTCTCAGGGAGGGTCATACCATTGTGCCAATGATTGTAGCAGAGACGTTGAAATAGGCCACATATTGCAGTACCTACCCTGCAGGGGTACTCACATGTAACTCGATCATGTTGTACGTGTGGTTTATGTCACACCTGAGACCGATTGACATGTTTTGACGACATGGATACTATTTTACCCATGAGATAGCCGTATCTTACTCCTTTCAGCTAGTAGAGTGTATAAACGCTATGTCTTGGTTGGCATTCTTGGCATGGATTATCTCCCTCTCGCTAGTTTGAGGGGCATGACTACTTACCACCCACTGGCTGTGATGTCGTAGTTCGACCAGTTTCAGGACTTTCATCCTTTTGAGGGGGCATTGAGTTAGCGTTTGGCTTCCCGCCACTTGTCAGCAAAGGACATATCCAGGTTGTATACCTGTTAGGATCAGCGTGAGCTAGCTGAGTTTTCTATTCGCCATCCGGGCTGTTCGACAGAGTATTCTGCATGAATGGAGACAGAGACAACATCGGCTGCGGTAGTATCCACAGTGCCGGGGATTGATTATGATGATGGGGAGCCCATAGAGGACATTGATCTTCCCACTGAGGATGAACTATTCACTGGGTTGCTAGCAGCTCTTATAGATTCTCCCAGTACGAGTGCTACTATGATCTAGCATTCAACACAGTATTTAGAGCAGAGTCTTCATCTGATGACCTTTGAGAGAGATCAGGCTAGGGCCTTGATGTTGAAAGCTCTTGATGGGAGAGATGCCGTTCTATTGGAGAGAGAGGAGGCTGTAGCTCATAGAGACACTGCTATTGCTGAGCGGGATGAGATCAGATCATCTAGAGATGCATTAATTATTGAGCGGGACGCTGCCATATCTTCTCGGGATGTAGTCGTTACAGATAGTACTACAGTGAGATCCCTTACTAATGGCATGATTACCGAGATGAGTGCATATATCGATGAGCATCATGCCACTATACAGTTGGCTGTGGATATGTTGGCTCGTGTAGATACCCTTGGGCAGGAGCTTACAGCGTTGCCTCCTTCTTCAGAGAGAGATGCTATGTTGGACTTGATAGCTCGTATATCCACGGGATTGTAGATAGGCTTGTATTTTTCTACACAGACTAGCTTAGCCATTTTTCATGTACAACACATATTGTATATCAAACAACATTATATATGGCAGGGAAATATATTTTGATCCACTTCCCTTTTACTTATGCCTTGCTACTTGCTTGATATTTGCTTGTTTCTTCAGGGCTTGTGATCTTGATGTATTCTGAATTGATCCTTGATGTGTGGACATTGAGATATCTCAGGATCATTCAGAATGGATCATTGATCTAAGTGTATCCCTACCATTTTTGGTGTCTTAGGACTAGTTTCTGTATGTAGATGTGGAGAGGAGTGTGACTTTTCCTCTCTAAGATTGACCGCACCACAGATGGTTGTCGGTACTCCTATTAAAGAGGAGATCCCAAATAGTTCCATCTCTTATGGATTGGTGTTGCTCTTCAAGAAATCAAACTCAACTTAGATGGTCGTCAACTCTCCCATTTATGGGGAGGTCAGGTAGTTCCGTCCCTTTGGTCTGAAGCCGATGAAATGTGGTGGATTGAGGTTTGATGCTAGTACCGTGTGACAAGTATTTGTATTGTGGTAGGGGGTTAGACCGAACCATAAATGGCTGCCTATGTACTCCTATTGAAGAGGAGATCAGGTCTGCGTAGTTTGAACCTGGTGTAAGAGGTTCAACGCTATATGTGAAGGGATAGAAAGGTGTAGAAATGTTTTTGTGAATTTTGTTTGTATAGAAGGGTGTAGAAATGTTTTTTTTATTTTTTTTTATTATGATCGGGCCATATAGAATGGTTTTCTATGTACTCCCAGGTATCGGGGATTTTGGTTCGACGTAGTTCACCCCATGTTCAGGACGATTTGCAACCGAAAAAGTTTGATCCCATGTTCAGAACAAACTGCGGGGGAAATGTTTGATCTCATGTTCAGGACAACCTGCAAGTGTGAAAAGTTTTATCCGTAGTGGGACAAAACTGCATATGTGAAAGGTTCAATCCCTAGTGGGATAACCGAAGTTGAGTGAAGGGTTTTAAAACCAAAGATGTGTGAAGTATTTGTTAATCCGAAATTAGGCTGCTGGCTTGAAGAGTGTGATTCCCTGATGGGGCAAATGGGTATTGTCGATGTCAGGATTTTTACTGTCCCTTTTCTATTCTTGTCTTTTGGTGTTCTCATGTTAGGTGAGATTTGTTTGAAAAAATAAGTTGTGAAAAGGTCTGACATTTATATGTCGTCGATTTGACTGTAAGAGTCGCTAGTTGGTTTTTTAAATAGTTGTACCAACACAACCAAGAAAAGGTTTGCACATTGACCCAGTGATGTAACACTGCTAAACTGGTCTGTTAAACCAAGATTCGTTAGGGTCCGGGGACTTGCTTATGCAGAGGGAAGGTGTTAGGCACCCCCCGACATCTGTGTTACCACGGTGACAGCCACTTTTCAATTAAACAGTTATATGAATGTGTGTGGGTTAATGTGTAGTTATTTGGAAGTAGTGCTATGCCTCGTTCACACATATATACAAAGGGTTTGAATTTGTGTAAAAATTCAGTTTTAAACAAGATATAATAGTGATGTTTTGTAAAAGAGGTTTTTCAAACCCTGTGCTCAATAGTAATTGAGGCCTTTGATACTTCCATTTTATTAAGTGTTCGTCTTGATTGCTTTTATTTTTGAGATATGAAGCATCTTCGAGAAAATAATATACATAGCAATGATGAATTCCTTGTGGGCATGAAAGCCATCTAAGGAAATTCAAACACCGTGAATAATTTACAAGCTTCTTATAGCTGAAAATGTCCATCACAGGAACCGAACCTAGATTCGGTAGACTGAATCTGTGATCACATGATTCATAGGCTTACATGATGCCATAATTTATATGAAAGCAGTAAGCAATTATATATATATAAAAGCTATAAATATATATACAGACATGATCAACCACCACGAAGCACTTCAATGGGGGATCAAAAATGTAAATATATAAAAGCGGTAAATATATATATAGAGATAAGATCAACCACCACGAAGCACCTCCATGGGAGATCAGAAATGTAAATAAAGTAGTAAAGACGATCAACCGCCACGAAGTAAACTCCAGGCGGGACTAAATGTAAATAAAGCAGTAAAAATGATTGACCGCCACGAAGTAAACTCCAGGCGGGACGAAATGTAAATATATATATATATATATATATAAAAGTGGTAAATGCACATGATATATATCGATCCCGACTCGGTTTATTATTTCAGCGATCTGTCGCTTTATATATATATAAAAGCAGTAAACGCATCGGATACAAAATCCAGGGTCATCGAACAGAATCCGACAACAGTTATATATATATATATAAGCAGTAAATGCTACGAATATAAAATCTAAGCTCATTGAACAGAGTTCGACAACAGTTCATATATATAAATATATATATACAAAAGCAAATAAACGCTCCGGACGTGAGTCCAGGCTCAATCGAGGCATAACTTGATAATGTTAGTCAATATATATATATATATATATATATATATAAGGAAATAAAAGCCACGAACCAAAGTCTGAGCATACACACGCAACACGACTCTCAACGTGAAGAACGATGTGTGCACAGTAGAAGAGAAAGGCTTTAAGAAGTGTAAGAAAGCTTACAGTGGACTGCCAAAGAAGACTTCTATAGCTTTAAATGGATGAACACTCGGCTTCCACATTTAAAAATATGACTGAATATAAGCTCACAAATGTTTAAAATGAGAAAACACTCAGTTTAGGGTGTGTACAGAGAAAATTAGACAGGGCTTTCTCGCTGTTTTCTCCTATAAAATGGCCACCCCAAGGCCTCTATTTATAGAGGGGGAGCCGCAGGTGTACCTACGGTAGCGACAGATGCACCTACGGCTGTCCGGGGTGCCCTGGGCTCTGTGGGTCCTGCCGTCTCGAAATACGTGCACACGTGCAACGTGATGTCCGCTCGAGCTTTTAAAACTTTAATCCGGGCATCCGATTAAGGTGTATAAGACCTATTTCAGACTGCTATTATTGAGAGTTATGCAATGACATGGGATTAGAGGTTGTACGAAGTCAGGAAGATGGGACCATGCCCTTGATCTTCAGGCTTCAAATTCTATCTGGTGTGCTGCCTTGCGTAGTAGTCACTCGGGATTGGAACTCCTTGGTTCTTATGGGACATTGTTGTGTATAATATATGTTGTGTTGTTGTTGAAACGGCGCGTATGTGGGATCGAGGTGGCAAAATGACGATTTTGCCTCTCACCGGGACTATCTCTGGTTTGGGCTGATAAAGCAGTTATTGCTCAGGATTATCTCTAAGATTGGACCGCTTCAAGTACTGGATGTCCTTAGGGTTATCTCTGAGGTGTGGCTGACCTCCCGGGGTTATCTTCGGGACTGGAGATGAGTGCCTCAGTGTGGTTTCCGAGGTTGAAGCTGACTGCATTGGTTGAAATGAACATCTCCAAGGTTATCTCCGGAACTGCAACTGCATTCCTCGGGGTTATCTCCGAGGTTGACACTGTCTTTACCGGTGTTGTTTTTAGGACTGAGACTGAGTATCTCAGGGTTATCTCCAAGATGAAACGACCTTCTCCGGTGTGATTTCCGGTATTTGAACTGCATTCCTTGAGGTTATCTCCGAGGTTGAAACTAAAACTCCTGGTGTTATTCCAGGACTGAAATGGATGTCTCGGGGTTATCTCCGAGATGGTACTGAAACTCTCGATATTGTTTTCAGGATTGAGCTGAGCTGTATCTCTGAACGACGATTCTGCCCTCCTTCAATGTTAGTAACAGGTATGCAAAAAATTTCGAGTGTCTACAGATGCCCCTCTTTATCATATTTACGCAATGCAATGGCATGGATAGGATAAAGAACACTAGACACTTGAAATACAACAAGATGATCATGATGCAGTGTACAACAACATGATGCAAATGTATGTGGTTTGTTGGATTGTTCTCCAACATGGTGGGTTGATTGCCGGCTCCCCTTAACTTCTACCGGGATTGACAGTTATTACAGAAAACCCTAATGAACTGTCTTAGACGTGCGATCTAATTCTCTTAGGAGATTCCAGGATGTTAACGTTGGGGTTATCACCAAAGTCATTTATACTTGATACAAACTTCACACTGAAGATCCATTTCTCATGTACAAGAGACTCTGTGAGGATAAAGCTTTATCTGGTGAGGATGTGTATAACATATTCCATCATTGGTCCTCCCTGATGAGGATGATCTTTCCTGGTTTGTATCGCCAGGTCTTTTTGCTACTCTGTTGGAGTTACTGCCAACAGTCGGTGTTGTCAGGGTTGCTTGACCTTCATTGACATGTGCATCAATGGATGAGATCCCTGCTGGGGATTATGTCAAGGCTGCTTGACCTTCGTTGACATGTGCATCAATGGATGAAATCCTTGATATAGATAGTGTTAAGGTTGCTTGACCCTCGTTGATATGTGCATCAACTGTTTAATTGGTTAGAGTTTCTTCTATGGAGAAAGGTTTTGAGGTTACAACCCCGAATTGACGGCATCAGACCTTCTTGAGGTATTGCCGGATGTAGTTTACAGCAACTATGATCATCAGTATAGTGTACCTTGTGTTTGGGTGAATACCAATGAGCGATATGTAAATCCATAACTTGACCCATGAAAACCTGGATTTCAGGCTATTTTGCTCAATCGTGTAGTGTTTTTATTCTTGATTTGGCCTTTTCAGCTTATGAGAACTCCTTTGCAACTTGAACTGGATCGAGCTGGAGGGGTGGTCCCCACCTAGGGGAGCCATAGGTACACCTATGGCCAGTTATGGGTGGCTTTTAAGGCTATAAGTTTCCTTTTTAAGTTATTTTACGATGCATTGCAAGGAAATCCGAGAGCTCTTCTTCAAATTTGCTGAGTTCGGGCGTCTTTCTACAAATTCTGTCACCGTACAAGTGTTCTACACTGTCCTGGTAATGTATGCATGTCTTCTTTTCCAGTTTTTATCCATTCAAAAATGACTAATGATATGAAATGCGTTTAAAAACATAGTAGTGAATATGCATGCTCATATGACGTGATAAAAAATATTCAACATAGCAAATGTTAGTATTAAACCATGCTGAACATAATGATGTGAAAAAATCTGACTTTTGAAATAATCAAATTGGCACCTTTTTTCTGCTATTTCTTATCCCATTTGAGGACAAATGAGCTAAGGTGAAAAAGCAAAGTAATCCCGGTAATTAGGCTACCCTTACGAATTTTCACTTTGATGTATTAATGCATGTATGATGTTTATGACTGTGGGTAGGTGTGCTACTGAATGACCACCTAGTCATGCCTATGTGTATGTGGATAGTACTATTTACAAGGGGGACTATGGCTAAATTTTTCAAAATGTAGGCATTAGGTAGTCATGTATTTTTAACTCTACTGTAGACGTATGTTAAAGCAATGCATGAATGCATGTAGTCATAAAACTGCATTTTAAAAAGCTCCAGGTTAGAATTTACAACACCTTTTTTGAGGTGATTTGGAGACTTGTTTTCCATATATATGGATTCGGATCAGCCGAGTAGTTCCCGCAGGACCACTTCAGGTGTGCGGAAGAGGGCTTCTGAAGTGCCTCGACCTCGTTCTGTCAGACAACCTTGTCGTTTGGAGGAGGCGGTGATACGTTCTGTCCGGGTTAACATGCCGAATGTTGAGGACGAGAAGGGGGATATTCCAGTTCCTGACCCTGCTTTTGTTGCACATGTTCCCCGTAGGGATTTCCCAGGCATTCAGGTGGCAATCCCAGAGCTTCTGGGTGATTTGAGTAGACACCCCTCGATTTACTTGCATGCAAATGAGGTAAAAGCTAGATTTTGATCTTCTTTTTTTTCCTATTGATGAGGAGTAAAGGATTCTGATGTTGATCTACTTTGTGATGTAGGTTCCCAACTTTACACAGCTTAGAGGGAACTGGTTCAATATTCACTCCACATACCAGGCTCTGTATCTTGATTATAGAGTAATTGTGCATGGCTAGGGTTTCAGAGTGTTCTTTTCCATCATTACTCGTCATTGTCCCTGGGGTTATCTCAGGGCATTGTATGAGCGCTGGTTTCACCAGACTCAGTCTCTCCACTTGTTAGACTGTGAGTTGGTGATGACGCCGATGGATTGGCAATTTATCACAGGTATGGAGTTTAGAGGGGTGCCAGTTCCATGTACGGTGTATATTACCCCTACTTCCGTTCGATCGTTGCTAGGATTTCTGGTTGAGGCGCTCAAGGGCAGGACCGTTCGTACAAGTCCATTGAGCGTAGATGTTATAAGCGGGCTATTGAGTGAGCCTATACTCGATGATGTGAGAGTTAGGGATCGCATTTTTTGGTGATTGTTCCTGATGATCATTAGGGACTGCTTCATAGCTGATAACTCTTCTATGGTGTCATTCACTTTGGTGAGCGCCACACGACATGTGGACCGTATCGGAGAGTATGACTGGGGCTCCTACACCTTCGCCTATTTCCTCAGGGGTATGCGTATGCGTTCGCAGGGCTTGACAGAGGCTTGGTTAGGATTTTATCCATTTCTACTGGTGAGTATTTCTCTTTTAATTTTCTATATACAGGTTAAGAGTGTTGACTGACAGCAGATGTGTGCCTTTGTGTTGGCAATTTTGGGCCTATGAGAGGCTCCCATGTTTACGTCCTGTGAGTGTGTTAGGTTTGGAGACCTACCCACGAGGATGATGATGGCATCATTCTATACTGGCAGAGGTCCCTATCTCTGAGGGTTTCACTCATTATCGCCTACAGCTGGAGTTATTAACAGCTGAAGCCATTTCTTGGATTCCCTATTCCGGGGAGCACTTGGCCATTAGTTTTGAGGATGGATACTTAACTGGTGTTTTGTATGTGATTTCCACCCGTAGGATTCCTATCTTTACAAAAGGAGGATGAGAGCTCTATTTAGGAGAGCGCGCTATTAAGAGCACCACAAAAGAGATTTGTATACCGATCTTGCCTCTTGCCAGGCGTTATTGGCCTGTTTCACAGTCAACCGTAATTGATATCCCCTTGATGGGTGTTGACTGTTTTACACTATCAGAGGGTCCACATACCTAGGCTACGTTCCAGCATTGGTGGTCCCCTCATACCATCAGAGCCCAGACCCGCGCCACGCAGTTTATGGGGGATATGGTTCCTGGATTCATGATGATAACGGATTGGATGGCCTATGTCAGAGATCCGACTTATTTAACACAGATTGACAATTTGACCCGGCAGTTAGACCGGGCACATTTCTTTATCCGGCACTTGGGCAGAGATCCGGTAGAGAAAGATACATTTGATCCTTCCAGCTCAGGAGCTGGCCCCTCAGATGACCCATATGGCTTTGCCGGTGCAGATCCTCCATTGTATAGGCATGACATCCTCGTTGATGGAGATCCGGTGACTTAGGAGGAGTTACATCAGGTGGACAGGATTGATGATGTAGACATTGACACCATTGTCTTCTTCTGATGTATATTCTCGTTATATCTTTTGATAGGCCTCTGTTAGATACTGGGTGGCTGTGCCCCATTCTCGCTATATCTTTTGATATGCCTCTGTTAGTTGTTGGCGTCTGTGCCCCATTTCCATATATTTTTAGCTGTACAGAGATGTATTAAATGATGATGTACTTATGAATGTATATATTGTTATTCCCTACATCATATTGCCATCTATTATTTATCATGCATGTATTATGTTATGCATATATAGGTATGTCCAGAGATATTCATCATTGACCCCTGGATGGTCTTATGACATGACTCATACAGAGGATAGCTATATACGGCACTCCGAGGATAACTATACACGGCACTCCAGGGATTTTACCATGCTGGAGGATCATTGGCATTTGACCAGAGTAGATGTACTACTACTGTGCGTATTATCATGTGTATATGCCACGATATATGGATGAGTTGGACATTGGCGTCATTATGGCAGCGAGAGCTCTCAAGGAGGCTCACACCATTGTGCCGATGATTGTAGTAGAGACGCTGAGATCAACTACATATTCCAGTACCTACCCTGCAGGGGTATTCACAGGTTGTTCGGTCATGTTGTACACATAGTTTATGTCACACCTGAGACCGATTGGCACTTTTAGATGACATGGGTTTTGTTTTACGCATGAGATAGCCATGTCGTACTCCTTTCAGCCTGCAGAGTGTACAAATCCTGCATCTTGGTCCATTTTCCTGGCAGGGATCAAAGATCCATTTGATAAATTACCCTGTACAGGGCTCAGTTCACCCTACAGCTTCATCACTCATGCTCCGTGCATGGATTATCTCCCTACGTCCAAATTGTCAACATGATACTGCTTTGTGGAGTAAAATTCAAGAATGCTGAGAAGAATATTTTCATGAAAAGATACTGGATGAAGCGCAAATATCCAGGATATTCTACTAATTTCATGGAGTATAGAAGCTAAAACTTTAACCAACTGAGTATAATAGAATATATGAAACTACAAATGGATTTTCGGCTGCTATGTGGTAATCCACGTAGACAGATCATTTCCACAATTTAATAAGGAATGAATACAAAGGATCATTCACCATACATGCGGTAATCCACATAGACAGGTTATTCCAACAGAATAATAAAGAATGGAATAACAGAAGAATTCACCATGCATGCGATAGACCGCACAGACAGGTAATTCCTAATAGAATAATAAAGAATGGAACCAGGTCATACGTAATCCGCACATACAGGATATTCCAACAAAATAATAAAGAATGGAACCAATTTATGCGTAATTCGCATAGACATGATATTCCAACAGAATAATAAAGAATGTAATAACAATAGAATTCACCAGGCATGCGATAGACCGCACAGACAGGTTATTCCAACTGAATAATAAAGAATGGAATAACAGAAGAATTTCACCATGTATGCAGTACTTCGTATAGACAGGTTATTACAACATAATAATAAAGAATGGAATAACAACTGTAAAAACCCAAAACCCTAATAAGACTCGTAAGTGTAAAATCCCATTATATAAATAAAATTTCTTTGTTCTGAATGTGTTATGTGTTAATATATACTTGGTTTTACAAATTTGACCAAATAAATTTTTGTCCGAAAAATGTCGTGCTTGACACCTCGCGCTTAATTTTTTTTCTATATTCGGACTTTTCGGTAAAATTATTTTGACAAGTTGCTTTGTCGTGCTTACACTGACAAAACACTTTGTCGTGCTTGTTAGGATTAGCAAGAAATTTAGGTTAACAATCCTCGATTAACAAATCCTAACCCTAATTAGCAAAACCCTAACCCTAATTTATAAATTAAACCCTAATTAGCTAATCTAACCCTAATTAGCTTATCTTAACACCTAATCATGGTTAGTAAACTTCAATTAGGTACTAATTAACATTAATTAACATTCCTAACCATTAGAAACAAAACCCTAATCAAGATTAATGAAGATTTAAACCTAATTAAGCTACTAATTTGATCAACTAGCTCACAAGTAGGTTGGGAGTCACCGTTTCAAGTTCCAAAACATCACATGACATGCTTTCAAACTCCCAAGCAGCAGAAGAGTCATAAATCAGATCTTTATAGAGGCAAGTAGGTGGAAAAATGACCAAAAAGCCAAGTTGAAGAATTCTATAAATAGGAACCTTAGGGCTGAGCAAACTCAAGAATTCTCAAAGCCTAGATACACTTATAAACCTACCAAATCAAGCCTGGGTGATAGCAATAACAACATCAGAAGCTAGAATCACAAATTTTTCAAGAAAAGGAGCAAACCCTAGTTCATAATTTGCTCTTTGATCTTATGTTAGATTTGTTGTTTAGATGTTTAGAATTATGTATTAGGATGTTAGAAAGTATGTTAGATTGGTAGAACACATTTTCATAACATCTAGATGACTTAATTACGTGTTTTATGAAATCTGGAAATTTTGTAAAACTTGGTCTGACAGCCGAATGTCAGGGCTTGTAGATTCGTGTGTGTTTATGTTTTGGTCTGTTAATCGATTGGTATTTGTATCCCGTTAGTAGGTCTTTAATCTAGAAAAGAAAACAGGTTCAGTTGAACAATAGATTTCAAGTTATAAGCATTCAAAGTGGGTTGACCGTTCACGGATGTTGGTTTTCTGGGTTTGCCCAGAAAACTCAAGAACAGTCGAACTAGCTACTTTGACCGACTTGTTTAATCGTCTTCTGATTGTTAATTGTTTATGTTTTTGTTATAGATTAGTACCCTGTTATATATACTACATATCTATGATCTTTAATTGAACAAACAACGTATATATTTACTAGAATTATAGGTCAAAATCCGTTGACCGAGCATGACTGAGTTTTTTGGGTTTTCCAGAAAACTGAAGAACGTGAAGAACAACATCTAGTTTTACTTTGACCAGCCAATTTAAAGACCTTAGAGTTATGATCTGTTCTTGGTAATGTTATATATATGTACCCTGACATATATACTACATATTACAACAAGCAAAATACACATCTAATACACAAAATCGAAGATATTTAAGCCACAAAACCGTTGACCGGCCATGACTTCTATTATGGGTTACCCAGAAACCCAAGAACAGCTCTGACAATGACTTTGAGCTTCTATAACTTCTTGTTATCCGTAAGTTAGAGTCTATGATTTGTTTCATATTGTACTATTGTATGAGTACTACAACATCAATGCTTGACCAAACTGAAAATCAATATCAGTAGCTAGTTATTTAATGGTCAAAGTGATCACTCGACCACGACCAAATCGCTGCCCAGAAACTCAAGAACATCTATATCGACACTTTCTGTCAGTGTAGGGCTTTAGCGACAGACAAAAATTATTTTCTTTAAAAATTAATTATAAAAAATTAGAAATAATTAATAAATAAATATAAATAATTATAAAAATAGTTTTAAAATTTATATTAAATTATTATAAATAAATTCTGATATTTTTACATAAATTTAATAATTATTTTATATTAATTTGATATTATTAATAATTAACTTATTAATAAAGAAATTAGAATAATTATTTATAAATACTAAATAATTATGGAAAAATATTATTAATGATATAAAAATTATAATAAATGAATATAAATTATTTAATAATAATAATCAATGTTTTTGTAAAATTTTAGGTAAATAATAATTACTTATAAATAGAAATAAATGATTTAAAAATCAGTTAAAGGATAAATAAATATTTTAAAATTTATTATAATGGATAAATAAATGTTATAAATAAAATTTAGTCCATATAACAAAGGTATTAAATACTAAACCCTATTAAATCTAACCCGATATTATATAAATGTTATAATTGGATATTGTTATCAATATTAACGTGTTAGATTTATATATATGAATATCGTAGGTACTTATTAACGTTTTAATAGCATAACTTGACTGATCTATGCTCAGGCAAGTTCTCTATTCTTAAATCTCTTATAAAGCAAATTTCTTAAACCCTGCTTATTGTTTGACAAGATTTTTTTTATCTTGATATGCTATTGATATAATATCCTACACCTACAATTGAATTACCTTATTATTGAAAAGTTATTGCTATAGTTCCAGCATAACTAAGAAATGAATTTTTTATCCATATGATATTGTTTATTGAGCATAAACTGTTGTGTCAAACCAAATTATTTTGGTAAGACAATCTTATACTGACGTTGAGTATCCCGTAAGGGAGCGAAGTTTAGTCAATTCATATATTAACAATAATTTTAGTGTGTCTCGAGCACTGTAGGTGATATACATACTCCTAGGATGTTGAATAGGCTGATCCCCTATCTCACATCTGAACAAAATTTCTAAGTCTTTTTAACTGATAGGAGTTAGCAAAAAACGGGTATAACCGAATTACCGAATCGAACCGAAATAATTTAACCTAAATTTTCTGATAATTCAGTTATTTTTAACAATTCGATTATATCCGAATTATATTACAGGTTTCGATTAGTTTATACGGGTTTTATTTTTAAGCTATTCGGTGTAACCAAACACCGAACAAATCCTTACTCAAAATTAGAATATGAATCTAGCCGGCTAGCCCAGTAAGTAAGCCCACTCTGAGTCTTTGTATTGAGTTTGAAGTAGTGAAGTCGTAACTCATTCTCATTCTCTCAAATTACCAAACCCAGTCTACCCACTACCCAGAGGCCAAATCTCAAACCCTCAAGTCTCAATCTCTCATCCTAGATCTCAATTCTCAAGTCTCAATCTCCCTTCGACCGACGGCATCACCTCCCTCGAGCCTCATCGCCTTCGGTGGCTCTTCATTAGTCATCACTCATCCGTCAAACTCATCGGTAGCTCTTCGACCGACGACATTGCCTCCCTCGACGATTTGAAAGTAAGTTCTTACTCGATATTCAGAAATTTTTAATGATGATGTTACCGATTGAATATAACAAGCGATTGGCTATGTTGGTCGCAATTTATTTTTTTACATGAAAAAAAATCTCTTTAATCTTTCATTATATTATTTCTAATAAGCAATGTTATCATAAAAATTTAATTTATAATATCAATTAGTGTCTTTTTCGATTCTTAATTAGTGATGCTCTTCCTTTTAGGTTTTAGGACCAAGCATACATTATTTAGAAGCTTCTTGTATATTTGAATGACAAGACACGACACTTCTGTTTGTTCAAGTGTTTAAGGCATCTATGGTATTATTCAATTAATTGGTCAATATTGTTTGTGTTGGTTGCCTGGCGGTCTGATTTGGTGTTAGTATGCACAATTCGGGCTTAAAACATGAATCTCATAGGCAAAACATAGTAAAATTTTTGAATGCCCACAAGGTGTTCGTTAAAATTACTGAATGAATTTGTATTATTAACACTGTGCAGATCAT
Source organism: Panax japonicus (assembly GCA_020205505.1). Classification (NCBI taxonomy): domain Eukaryota; kingdom Viridiplantae; phylum Streptophyta; class Magnoliopsida; order Apiales; family Araliaceae; genus Panax; species Panax japonicus. The sequence goes on along the minus strand of CM035108.1, from coordinate 28,286,557 downwards.
TTGGGGGTTCAATTTAAGTGTTAACCATGACTTTACACATGCTTTTATTCTTATCAATTAAAGTCAAATGGTGAATTTGAGGAAGAATGTCAAGTGATTACCTAATGTCTGCCATGATAAACTGATTTGGGTGTGATTATAACATCTAGCACCCAAGAACATAATATTTATGTAAAGAACAAAATCCATTTGTATATATGAAGATTGTATGAAGAGAGTTTTGGCATACCCATGAGGTGGGAAAGGATCTCTTATATAGTAGAATTAGCCAATCAAAGTATTAGTGTTGACCATTCAAGTGAAGGACTTGCAGAATTTCTCTCTGAAATTGTCAATAAAGTACTCCCATGGTCATCTATATCACTGCATCATTTCCGATCAAAAGTATGAAATATTGTTTTTGTTTTATAGTAGTATATATATATTTCCAGTGTGCGTATGCAATTATGCATGTATTGTCAGGATCATCCCCTCCCATTCAGTTGGGAAAGAAATGTTCTTGGCAACCAAAATAGGCATTCATCTCCATAGTCCACCATATGTTGCGAATATTTTATGTTGACTATTTGATTGTTAATTAGTTGGATAAGTATTAGTGATAACTTTTGTGGAGTGATGTGTAATAAATGGGGCCCTCCTATAATTTATACCAATCCATCGTATCCATTGTAATGATAAACTTTACAATTGTAAATCGGTATAAATTTGTCACAATACATAGCATTAATTTTTTTTTTGCTAAATTACATAGTAGGACGCTTCATATTAATGTCAGGATGTGCTTCTGCATTCCTTTCTTTGAAAAGTGTTATAGATGTTTCTTTTTTGTTATAGGTTACAATCATCCTGGATATCATGATGCAGAAGTGTGGTGCTGCAGCAGTCAAGTTACTTGCCCCAGAGAAATAAAGTTCATATTCTGCACTATCTGTCTCATTGTAGGAACTGTTCTATTGTTGGCTTGTTGTTATCTAATGAATGACAGTTCATGTTTTTGTAATATGTACACTGTAGTTGGCTAGTTCCTGCTGTCTTTTGTAATATGTAGGAACTGTTCTGTTGTTGGCTTGTTGCTGCTGTTGAATACTCACTTGTTCAATTCACTGTACTTGCTAGGTCTTTTAAATTCGGTTATTAACCGAATAACCGAATAGGTTATTCAGTTATTTGGTTTTTCGGTTATCATAAAATTAGGTTAATTGTTCGGATATCTAAAACAATATAAGTTTGGTTTTCGGTTATAACCGAAATACTTATTCGATTCTGTTATTAACCGAATGCTCACCCCTAGTGACTGACAGAAATAAGAAAAATTCCAGAAATGGTTGAAATTAGAGAAATCCAGAAATGGTAACAACTATCAGTTGAAATTTGAATTGTTATATTTCTTCAAATCCTATATTGTTATAAATACACAACATGCTGAGCATGTCATAGCTCACCCTTGCAAATTATTCCTTTTGTAGTTTTAAATGGTAATCCTGGAACTTCTGGAGTAGATAAAGGGAAGCGTCCCTACATAGATTAGATTATATTCTTATTTGCTTGAATACCTTGTAATAAGAAGTCATTATGAGAATCATGTAATCGAATCTTAATATTATGATATATATAACATCTTTTATTTCCTCAACCGTGTGTTCTTATATATATAGATGTAAAATTAGACTTCTTTAAATTTAGTTGAGATCCTTGGAAACTATTTAGCTGAGTGAGGGTATTAATAACATGGACAGTTCATGTTGTTATTAATACTCTGGATTTCAGATAAGTAGTTACTATCGATACGATAGTATAAATTCGTTGGCTTAAACTATACATCTGGGTGAGGGTATTAGTAATATGAATTGTTCATGTTATTACTGATACTTTGAATTTTGGATAGATAGACTCTAGTCACAGATGTAGTTCATATATTCAAGTAAGGGTATCCAAACACAGTAATAGTTCTCTTGAGAATTACCAATTGTTATGGGATACTGTGAATCTTGAATTTATGAGAATTGTATCTGATAGTCCCTCTATTTAATGTAATCTTATAATCAAATACCATGGGTGTATAGATTTAAAAACATTATGTTTATTTTTTGTAAACACCATATCAGATACTGTGGGAGTATAGATATGGGGGCGTTACAATTTTGGTATCAAAGCTTAAGGCTATAGATATAAGGAAGAGAAATCTTAGTATATAGCCTTCGAGTCCGTAAAAATTTTAAAAGTACATATTAAATATAACATTAAAATTATTATGTTGTGTAAATTTTTATAGAGTATTAAAGGAGTTTTCTTTTATAGATGGCCAACTCCAATGCTGAGAAAATGGTAATGGCCAATAATCCACCACAAATAGAGTCATACATAGCCAGTGATGCAGAGGATGAAGAATTACTTCATGATCAACAACTGTTAGATGCTGAGGATGAAGAGGATCCAGTGGCAAGACAGTTAATGAGAATTGATGAACATGATGAGGCAATGGCATCACTGCTAAAAACAACAGAATATGAGGGTAATAAGATGAGGTTTAGGGCTGATATAGCTGAGGGAATGCTACAGCATGAGAGAGGACATAGTCAACGACTAAAAGTAAAACTGCACCATGCACAAAGGGGCAGAAAGGAAATTCAGTCAAGGCTTCTTAAAAAATCTTTGGGTGTTCGAGATACTTTTAATGATTTACAGCGCCGTGTAGTTCGATATCCGGTAGAGGAGAAAAAGACGGCTTATCTTATTATTCGATCTGTGGTTTATCACATGATCCAGGATTCCTTTGATGATATCAATGAATTCTAGAGAATAACATAGGTGGTAGAATGCTTTGTATTAGTACAATAAAGAAGCATTCAAAGTTTGTAATGTAATCAGTACTTTGTAAAATAGTAGTATGTTCAATTATGAAGTTGTTGTGTAATACTATTGTGATATATAAAATAAACAATATGTTGTGTTACTTAAATTTTTATGTGAATTTTATTGGTTTATATAGAATCTTTCCACCAACCAGAAGACCCCAAAGAGAAATGAATGATGATAATTCTACCCAGCAGTTAGTAGAACTAATGCTAGGAGTTGTAAATAGACCTATGAACCAGAACACAACTTTTGAAAACTTTAAATTAGTTGGATCACCTAAATTTAAAGGTACATCAGAACCTGTAGATGCACAGATTTGGATTTCTAAGATAGATAAATTCTTTCTAGTGACCAATGTTAGTAATAACCAAAAGACAACTTTTGCAACCTTTTTCTTGAAGAGTGAGGCTAATTATTGGTGGGAATCAACCAAAGGTCGGGTAGAAACTGAAATTATTCCTTGGGATAGATTTAAAGAGTTGTTCTTTGAAAACTATTTTTCCCAATCCCTGAAAGACCAAATGGAAATAAAATTTTTGGACTTAAAACAAGGAGATCTTACTGTAACCCAGTATACAACTAAGTTTAATGAACTGTCCAGGTTTGCTCCACATCAAGTAACCACTGAACTTAGAAAGACTCGTAGGTTTCAGGAGGGTTTAAAACCTCAGATTCGGAGTAGATTGTCAGTACTTCAAATAAAAACTTTCTTTGAAATACTAGAGAAGGCCACTATAGTCGAAAGTGACGATGAAAGTCTTACTAAATTTCATCAGGACAAGAGAAGTCAGAATGAAAAAGGGAAAATTAGGACAGAACCCAGTTCATGTGGGTTTAATAACAAGCATAAATGGGATAATACTTTTTCTAACAACTCGGGGAAAAAGATAGGAAATACTAATAACAACTTTAGTAATAATAGTATTAAACCTTGTCCTAATTGTGGTAAGAAACATAGAGGAAAATGTCTTCTTAACAAATGTTTCAATTGTGGATAGTCAGGACATTATTTTCCACAGTGTCCTCTTCCAAGGAAAAATAAATATTTTAATTGTGGTTCACTGGACCATTTTTCTAAGAACTGTCCCAAACCTAAGTATCAAGGAGGAAAAGTGGTTAGAATACCAGAGAATAATCAATCAACAGTAGCTGCAGTTGGAGTTCAGAATCGACCTACCGCGAGAACATTTAATATGTCGGTGAGGGATGTTGTTGCTTCAAAGGATGTGGTGACATGTATCATCCCTATCAACACTTAAAATGCATGTGTTATTCGATTCTGGTGCTACATATTCGTTTGTGTCTAGAAATTTCTCTACAAACTTGAATACGCCTTGTGAAAATTTAGACAAACCATGTTTTGTAAAAATTGCTAATAATAAAAAAATTTCGGTTAAGACTATTTTCAGAAACTGTAGTGTGGTAATAAAAGGACATAATTTTAAGGTAGATTTGATACCAATTCAGTTGGGAGAATTTGATGTAATTCTAGGAACGGATTGGTTAGTTAATCATAACGCGATGATTGATTGTCATCAAAAACGTATAAACCTTTTGCCTGCTTCGAAGTCAAAGGTAGTGTTCAACGATAGATGTTCACCTAAGAAATCTCGATGTTTGACTATAGTTCAGGCAGAAAGATTACTTAAAAAGGGTTGTTTAGGATATTTGGCCTATATAGTTGATACTCGATAGGAAGGAGTAAAACTAGATCAAATACCTATAGTTAAAGATTTTCCGGATGTATTTCCGGATGACTTACCAGGTTTGCCTCCATATAGGGAAATTGAGTTCGTCATTAATCTTGCACCAGGAACGACGCCAGTTTCTAAGGCACCGTACAGAATGGCACCTATAGAACTGAAAGAGTTACTTATTCAATTACATGAACTCTTAGATAAAAAGTACATACAACCTAGTGTTTCACCCTGGGGAGCACTAGTTATGTTTGTAAAGAAGAAGGATGGAACTATGAGATTATGTATAGACTATAGGGAGCTAAATAAGTTAACTATTAAAAATAAATATCCTTTACCAAGGATTGATGATTTGTTTGACCAATTAAAAGGGGCTGAACATTTTTCAAAAATTGAACTTAGAACATGTTATTATCAATTAAAGGTAAGAAAGGAGGATGTGCCGAAAACAGCGTTTAGGACACGCTATGGACATTATGAATTTCTTGTAATGTCTTTTAGATTAACAAATGCACCGGCAACATTTATGGATTTAATGAATCGAGTGTTTAAACCATGCTTGGACAAATTTGTTGAAGAGTTTATCGATGATATTCTGGTATACTCGAAAACACGGGAAGAACATACTGAACACTTGAGAGTCGTATTGGAAATATTACGAAAGGAACAACTTTATGAAAAGTTTTCCAAGTGTGAATTCTGGTTGAAGAGAGTTCAATTTTTAGGTCATGTAATTGATAACAATGGAATATCTGTAGATCCAACTAAGATCAAAATAGTTGTGAATTGGGAACAACCAACAACTCCAACAGAAGTACGATTTTTTTTGTTTAGCGAGTTATTATCGACAGTTTATAAAATATTTTTCAAAAATAGCAACCCCATTAATCAATTTAACTCGAAAGACGGTGAAATACGTCTGGACAAATAAATTTGAGGAAAGCTTCCAAGAGTTAAAGAAGCGACTGAGCATGGCTCCAGTGTTATCCTTACCAGATGATACAGGAGGCCTTGTAGTATATAGTGACGCATTACACAGAGGTTTAGAGTGTGTGTTGATGCAACATGGGAAAGTCATAGCTTATGCATCACGAAAGCTCAAAGATTATGAGAAGAGGTATCCTACTCATGACCTAGAGCTAGCCGCGGTAGTTTTTGCTCTAAAAATTTGGAGACATAAATTGTACAGGGAGAAGTGCGAGATATATACAGATCATAAAAGTCTAAAATATATTTTTATACAAAAGGAATTAAATTTAAGACAAAGACGATGGTTAGAACTGATAAAGGATTTTGACTGTGAAATCTTATATCATCCCGGTAAGGCCAATGTTGTAGCTGATGCGTTAAGTAGAAAGAATCAGGAAAAATTGAATGTATTAACCACCAATAATAGGCTAATAAAAGACTTTGAAAAGATAGAAATTGAGGTGGAATGTCCTACTACCTCTACCCAAAAATTGTATATTTTAGAAGGAGTTTCATCTCTACTTTATAAAGTTAAAGAGATACAGGAGAAGGATGAAAAATGTCAGAAGTTTAAATCTAATTCAACACATGATAAGTATAATAAATTTCAAATAGATGTGGATGGAATAATAAGATATGAAAATAGAATCTGGGTTCCGTTAAACCAAGCTTTAAAAGACTAAATTTTAAACGAAGCTCATAATTATAAATTTGCCATACATCCTGGCAGTACAAAAAATGTATAAAGATTTAAGTCGACACTTTTGGTGTTCGAACATGAAAAGAGAAATAGCTGAATGGGTAAGTAAATGTCTCACGTGTTAAAGGGTTAAGGCTGAGCATCAAAATCCGAGTGGTTTACTTCAACCCTTACCAATTCCCGAGTGGAAGTGAGAACATATAACTATGGATTTTGTTGTTGGTCTTCCAGCTATACAAAAGGGCCATAATGCCATTTGGGTAATAGTTGATCGTTTAACAAAATCAGCTCACTTTTTACCTATCAAGATTACTCATAACCTAGATTACCTTGCCAAACTTTACAATAATGAAATTATCTCTAGGCATGGAGTACCTGTTTCCATAGTATCAGATCGAGATCCAAGATTTACTTCTAATTTTTGGAAAAGCCTTCAAAAACACTTAGGAACACAACTAAGATTAAGTACAGCTTATCATCCACAGACTAATGGACAGAGTGAGAGAACTATACAAACATTAGAAGATATGCTGAGAACTTGTATTATAGACTTCAAAGGAAGTTGGGAAGATCAGTTACCCTTAGTCGAATTTGCCTATAACAATAGTTATCATGCTAGCATAGGTATGCTGTGACGCCCCCAAAATAGGTATACATCACCCATTTTGAGTCGTCAATAACATGGTATAGAAACAACTACAACTTTATTAATACAACATATAAACAGTGAGTTTAAAAACAAATATTTCCATCTAGACAATATTCACACCCAAATAAGTCCTCATTACAATTATTGGTACATTATTTTACAAAAATGGTGAGGACTACTAAAACAACTTTCTAGAACCATCATTCCACACCCATACTAGAACTCACTACATTCTCGCCTCCTGAGAATAAAAATGGAACAAAAAGGAAAAGGGTGAGCTCAACTAGCCCAGTAAAAAATATTATGACTAAGATAATATAGAACATACTATCGTTAGTCTTCAACATGGAAAAATCTGATAAAATACAATAGACAACAAATTTTAGAACAATATTCGCAGCGGAAATAATAATTCATAGATGAGTTACGTAGAGAATGAAATCTACTATAATCTATGAATTTAAAAGTTCATGATCAATATTTTATCCCTGTAACATCAATCAATATTCATCTTGAATCAAATATTTATCTTTGCACTACAGGCCAAAGATATTCATAAGTTGGTCATGTTCATCTCAACACCTGTTCATCTTTGCACTACGGGCCAAAGATATTCATAAGAAAATCATTAATCTTTTCACTACAGGCCAAAGATATTCGGTAATATCATCATTTGGGACTGAGGATAATAAAAAATATTTTAAAGAAAATAAATCCAGTGAAACAGAAGAACAAATATTAAGGATTCGTACTTTAAACAATCCGAGTTCAAAAATACTTCATAAATAAATATAGTGAAGTAAAATTCAAGAATGATCAAAACATGGATACAATCAAAGCTAGTATCCATAATAGATATCTTGAATAAAAACAAAAATTTAGTTTTTATGTGAATAATGCCGTATTCGTGAATAGTACCGTATACATGAATAGTGTCGTATACGTGAATAGTAACCCCGACACTAAAAGACAAGAATTTCACAAGAAAATCTTACCAATATTTTGGCATAATGATATTAGAAGAAATAAAATCATTTAAAAAAAATAATATCCCTTATCTCGAAAAGAGAGTACTTTTAGCTGGAATACCGGATATAGTGCTGAAGGGAATTTGCACCGTATAACAACACTCAAGTTATCAAAATACTCACAAGAATACGCTCAATAATATATAGAGAGAAAACTTTAGTTTCTGGTGTGATTTTTAATTTTAACCTAAGTACCTTATTTATAGGAAAATGCTTAGAACACCAAAGCAGAAAATTTAATAAAATAATATTATTTATAAACTAAATTTCAACGCACACCACTAGCTGATTTCAACCACTTAACACATGTTCCACAAATGAAAAAAACATTTTTCTTAATTAAAATATTTTAAACTTCAAAAATTAATTATTATGGAATTTCAGAACTTTAATAATTCATAAAAAATAGCCATTTTATTAAAAAAAATTCAAACCTTATGAGCTTTCCATAGGAAATTCCATTCTCTACAACTTTACAGAAGAAAGCTTTTCCAAATTCCAAACAAAAAAATTGACCGAAATCCACAAACAGGCGATTTTACAGGCTATAATCAAATTTCAGTCAAGAAATGGGCCTACAAACATGTTTAACATGTTTTAAACAATTTTTAGTGACAAAAATACTCTTCCTCCTTATATATTCATATATCCCACATTCATTGAAAAAATATCACCATTATTGTATTATTAAAATATAATAATATATTTAAATGAATTATTTTATCGAAAAAGATAAAATATCAATTTTCAACAATTATCACATTAAAAATTTTCTCCATCTATATCCACATAAAATGAATATTTTCCTTATCATAATAATCAATAATTATTTATTCACAACTAATATTACAGAATCATAATACCGACAACCAGGCCGTTCCCAAGAAAGAGGGGGCTTTCCAATAAGAATTTCTCCTTACTGGCGCGTAATTAGGTGACCAAACCTCTCCTTAGACAGAACTTTTTAGACATTGCCAATAATGTTATCTAATAATATTATTCAAATAATATGAATTATTGATCTGATAATGAAAATACCGTGTAGTGACAATTATTGAAACAACAATAATATAAAATATTAACGTAGCAATTATTGAATCAATAAAATAAAATATTGAACAATAACTACTGTAATAATTATTGAGTAGTGCCTTCTTACGTAAGAATCAATAATTGATGCAATACCGTGTGCTACTGTGTTTTAACCACCGGGTATTTTAACAGTATTAACGGTAACAACTACGACATTATTTATAAACAACTTATACTTGTCGTTTTCTTCATCCAATCACTTTTCGTTATGGGGCCCACACAAGGTTGCGCCGTCGTACGAATATTCTCCGACAGTAAGAATATTCCACGACCAAACGAATATTCTCCGATAAAAATGAATATTTTATAATCACTTGCTTATTTGAAATATTTGCGCATTTTACCCATTACTAACCACATTAATCAAATCAACCCTTACTATTTCAAAATAATAAATAGAGGAAATTCAATTTCATTTAATAATAAGTTGGGGTCTTACAACCTCCCCTCCTTATGAAATTTCGTCCTCGAAATTGACGTACGTACCTAGGGTTTTGAAAAGGTGAGGATACCTCACTTTCATTTCCGTTTCCAACTCCCAGGTCATTTCTTCAATAGCATGGTTTCTCCAAAAAACTTTGACTTGGGGTATGACCTTTGTGCGTAGAACATGCTCCTTCCTATCCAAGATCTTGACATGTACCTCCTCGTACGTTAAGTCTTCGGCTATCTCGTCTAGTTCTAACTCAATAACGTGGTTCGGGTCTTTCACATATTTACGTAGCACAGATATGTAAAAAACATTATGAACACGAGACATACTTGGACGTAACGCGAGTCTATAGGCCACATTTCCTACTCGGTCAAGAATCTAAAATGGACCAATAAATCGTGGATTGAGCTTTCCTCTTTTTCCAAATCTTGTAACTCCCTTCCATGGAGCAACACGCAACAATACATGATCCCCAATACTAAATTCCACGTCCTTTCAATGAAGATTCGCATAACTCTTTTGTCAATCTTGTGCCGTTTGTATATATTATCGAATCATTTGGATCTTTTCTGTAGATATACATACCAAATCTGGTCCCAACAATGTTACTACACCAACCTCATCCCAACATACTGGAGAGCGACACTTACGTCCATATAATGCTTCGAATGAAGCCACACCTATACTTGCCTGATAACTATTGTTGTAGGAGAATTCCACCAAAGGTAAATATTTATCCAAACTCCCTTTGAAGTCTAGGAAACAGAGTCTTAATAGATCTTCAAGAGTTTGAATAGTCCTCTCTGATTGTCCGTCCGTTTAAGGATGGTATACCGAACTGAATCGTAAATCCGTGCCCATAGCTTTTTGCAAACTAACCCAAAATCGTGAAGTGAATCTTGGGTCACGATCCGAAACTATGGATACTGCCATGCCATGCAATCTCATAATCTCATTTGCATACATATGAGCAAGACGTTGAAGGGAATAAGTATCCCGTATCAGCAAGAAATGAGCAGACTTGGTTAATCTATCAAAAATAACCCAAATAACATTTATGCCTTGAGAAACCGTGGGAAGACCCGTAACGAAATCCATGGTAATGTGTTCCCACTTCCCTTTCGGGATCTCAAGTGGTTGAAATGGACCCTTAGGCACTTGATGCTCCGCCTTTACACGCTAACAAGTTAAACACCTCGAGATAAACTTTGCAATCTCTCTCTTCATATTGTTCCACCAAAATGTATGTCGAAGATCACGATACATTTTGGTACTTCTAGGATAGATTGAAAACGGTGTATTGTGTGCTTCCATAATGATCTTGTACTTCAAATCAGAGTCATTAGGAACAAAAAGTCTGGAGTGTACTCGAAGTATTCCTTCTTCATCGATTCTTACTTCTGGAATAACACCTTCTTGTACTTTCTTCTTCATACGCATTAGCTCCAGGTCTGTGGCTTGAGCAACTTTAACTTTATCGATTAAAGTTGGTTCTATGCGTATACTTAACATCATCACACTCGTTCCTGCATATGATCTTCTACTCAACGCATCAGCTACCAAGTTTGCTTTTCCAGGATGGTATTGAATGGTGTGGTCATAATCTTTTAACAGCTCGAGCCAACGTCGTTGCCGCATGTAGAGTTTCCTTTGGGTGAAGAAATATTCGAGGCTTTTATGGTTTGAATATATCTCCACTTTCTCCCCATAGAGATAGTGCATCCAGATCTTTAGTGCAAAAACGACTGCTGCTAACTCTAGATCATAAGTAGGATAATTCCTCTCATACTCTATAAGTTTTCGCGAGGCATAGACTATGACTTTCCCACGTTGCATGAGAACACATCCTAACCCTTTGCCTGAAGCATCGCTGTAGATAACAAATCCAATCAAACCAGATGGTATTGTCAGAACAGGTGCCGAAATGAGTCTCCTCTTAAGCTCTTGGAAACTATTTTTCCATTCCTCGCTCCATACAAATCTTGTATCTTTTCAAGTCAGCTGAGTTAACGGAGTAGCGATTCAAGAAAATCCTTCCACAAATCTCCGATAATAACCAGCTAAGCCCAGAAAGATACGTACTTTGGTTACCGACTTCGATTGCTCCCAACTTTGTATTGCTTCAATCTTCGCCGGGTCAACAGATACTCCATGTTTTGACACCACGTGCCCAAGGAATGCTACTTTCTCAAGCCAGAACTATCATTTCTTCAAATTGGCATATAACTTGTTTTCACGAAGCCTTTGGAGTACCGGCTTTAAATGGTGCTCATGATCTTCACGGCTTTTGGAATATATGAGGATGTCATCAATAAAGACAACAACAAACTGATCCAAATAATCCTTGAATACTCGATTCATCATATCCATGAAAGTCGCTGGAGCATTAGTCAATCTAAAAGACATGACTAAGAATTCATAATTCCCGTATCGAGTTCTAAAGGCAGTCTTTGGAATATCCTCAGTTCTAATCTTCAGTTGATAATATCCAGAACGAAGATCAATCTTTGAAAAGAATTGTGCTCCTTGCAACTGGTTAAACATGTCATCAATACGAGGTAGCGGATACCTATTCTTGATGGTGACATGGTTCAATTCCCGATAGTCAATACAAAGTCGCATACTCCCGTCTTTCTTCTTTACAAATAAAACAGGAGCACCCCAAGGAGGTGTACTAGGATGAATGAAACCGATGTCTAACAACTCCTGTAGTTGGACCTTTAACTCCTGAAGTTCAATAGGAGCCATTCGATATGGTGTTTTAGAAATGGGCTTTGTACCAGGTTTAAGATCAATAAAGAATTCAACTTTACGTTCTGGGGGTAGACCGGGAAGTTCTTCAGGAAATACGTCAGGAAATTTACTAACAACAGGAATATTATTCAAATCCGACGTGTCTTTATTCAAATCCATAACATTGGCTAAAAAAGCTTGACATCCATTTTTTAATAAATGAATAGCTTTATGACTTGATATTACAGTGATTGATTTTAGTGGTTTATTTACGTAAATTAGTACAATAGGTTGGTTAGGAATATAAAAACTAACAATTTTACGAAAATAATCAGTTTTGGCATGATGAGTAGTTAACCAATTAATCCCTAAAATCACATCAAAAGCAAGTATCTTTAAAGAGATAAGGCCAACATGTAATGTGATGGTGCCAACTTGGATCAAACATGATTTATAAATAGTGGATGCAATGAAAGTTTCTCCTAACGGAGTCTCCATAGATAAATCAAAGTTTAATTTCTCCAGAGTCAAGTTTAAATGTTGAGCACAAGTAGGAGAGATAAATGAATGGGTAGCACCGGTATCTAGTAAGGTATAAACTTCGCAAGAATTTATGATTAGCTTACCCGTGATCACCTAGTTTGGGTTCCTCGCATTTTGATCAGTCACGACAAACGCTCTTCCAGGAACCGTTGACTTTGACATTTTTGGGACAGCCTTTTGAGTCACCATTGCTGCTGGACTTGGTTTCACTACTGTACAATCTCGAGCGATATGTCATTCCTTTCCTTAATTATAACATACCTTGAACTATTGTGGGCAGTTTGGGCTGATATGTCCCTCTTTCCCGCATTTATAGCATACGACCGGTGGTCATTCTTCTCCCTTAAAACCAGTTGCTTCTGGTGCTGACGTCTTCATGTTGTCATTATTGAGTCTTCTCTTTTTGAAATCTCCCCCGACTTGCTTCTTCTATTTTCATGGCCATGATTACCACCAGAGTGGTTACCGCCTTTGTCCGTATTTTTCTTTCTCCGCTGGTTATTGTTGCTTTGATGACTGCTGTCACCGGTATGATCCTAGTTGTGGTCCTTCGGTTGAATAATTGAGCCCTTTTGATAACATCTGAATAAAGAGAAAATTTATGAGAAATGAGATATTGACGTATGCCGAGTTTCAAACCTCTCAGAAACAACCGCATCATACGTTCCTCATTCTCTACCAAATGACGTGCACACCTGGATAACTCTGCAAACTTCGCCTCGTACTGGGACACCGTCATGTTGTTTTGTTCCAATCTAATAAACTCCACTTCCTTCATATGACGAATACTTTCAGGAAAGTACTTGTCATTGAACAGTTTCTAAAACGTCTCCCAAGACATACTGAGTGTGGCTGGATGGGTATGCTTCACAGATTCCCACTAGTAATCTGCCTCATTACGGAACATAGAGGTGACGAATGGAACCTTCTGTTCCTCCGTGTATCTCAAGACATCGAATATCTTGGTAATTTGCTTGACCCACGTTTCTTCCATAATCGGATCCGGCTTTCCCCAGAATTCTGGTGGTCCCAACTCTTTGAACTGTTTGGCTATGATAAACTGTGCGTTGTTATCATTTCCACCTGTATTTTGAACACCAGTCTCCCTCGTCTGATTTTGCATGAACTGCAAAAAGCTTCTAAACATCTCATCGTTCATCGTCTGATCAGTGGTGTTGTTTACAGGAGGAACATTGCCAACCTATTGCACGTTCTCCTCATTGGTAAGTAAAGGTGTCTCCACGGTCTCATTTGTTCCACTGTTAACATTCTCAGTTGCCATTCTCAAATACTGCCATAAAACAAGGGTTAATTAAAGAAATTAACATATCACATAATATCCCTATATTCTAACCAACCAACAAATAAGCTTAGGTAGGACACACTACCGAAGGATTTAATCGTCTGTCCCCTCCTAGTTTTATTCCCCGATCTTCACCAGAGATCATATCCCTAAGCTCTGATACCAACTGTGACGCCCCCAAAATAGGTATACATCACCCATTTTGAGTCGTCAATAACATGGTATAGAAAAAAATACAACTTTATTAATACAACAAATAAACTGAGTTTAAATACAAATATTGGCATCTAGACAGTATTCACACCCAAATAAGTCCTCATTATAATTATTGGTACATTATTTTACAAAAATGGTGAGGACTACTAAAACAACTTTCTAGAACCATCATTCCACACCCCGACTATAAGTCGCTACATTCTCGCCTCCTGAGAAGAAAAATGGAACAAAAAGAAAAAGGGTGAGCTCAACTAGCCTAGTAAAGAATATTATGACTAAGATAATATAGAACAAACTATCGTTAGTCTTCAACAGGGAAAAATCTAATAAAATACAATAGACAACAAATTTCAGATCAATATTCGCAGCAGAAATAATAATTCATAGATGAGTTACGTAGAGAATAAAATCTACTAATCTATGATTTTAAAAGTCCATCATCAATATTTTATCCATGTAACATCAATCAATATTCATCTTAAATCAGATATTTATCTTTGCACTACAGGCCAAAGATATTCATCAGTTGGTCATGTTCATCTTAACACTTGTTCATCTTTGCACTACGGGCCAAAGATATTCATAAGAAAATCATTAATCTTTGCACTACAGGCCAAAGATATTCGGTAATATAATCATTTAGGACTGAGGATGATGAAAAATATTTAAAAAAAAAACAAATCCAGTGAAATAAAAGAACAAATATTAAGGATTCGTACTTTAAACAATCCGAGTTCAAAAATACTTCATAAATAATCATAGTGAAGTAAAATTCAAGAATAATCAAAACATGGATACAATCAAAGCTAGTATCCATAATAGATATCTCGGATAAAATCAAAAATTTAGTTTTTATGTGAATAGTGTCGTATTCGTGAATAGTGCTGTATACGTGAATAGTGTCGTATACGTGAATAGTAACCCCGACACTAAAAGACAAGAATTTCACAAGAAAAATCTTATCAATATTCCGGCATAATGATATTAGAAGAAATAATATCATTTTAATAAAAATAAATATCCCTTACCTCGAAAAGACAGTACTTCTAGCTGGAATACTGGATATAGTGGTGAAGGGAATTTGCACCGTATAACAACACTCAAGGTATAAAAATACTCACAAGAATACGCTCGATAATATAGAGAGAGAAAACTTTAGTTTCTGGTGTGATTTTCAATTCTAACCTAAGCACCCTATTTATGGGAAAATGCTTAGAACACCAAAGCAGAAAATTTAATAAAATAATATTATTTATAAACTAAATTCCTACGCACACCACCAGCTGATTTCAACCACTTAACACATGTTCCACAAATGAAAAAAACTTTTTCTTAATTAAAATATTTTAAACTTCAAAAATTAATTATTCTGGAATTTCGGAACTTCAATAATTCATAAAAAATAGCCATTTTATCAGAAAAATTCAAACCTTATGTCCTTTCCATAAGAAATTCCATTCTCTACAACTTTGCAGAAGAAAGTTTTTCCAAATTCCTAACCGAAATTAACCGAAATCCACAAACGGGCGAATTTACAGGCTATAATTAAATTACAGTCAAGAAATGGGCCCACAAACATGTTTAACATGTTTTAAACAACTTTTAATGACAAAAATACTCTTCCTCCTTATTTATTCATATATCCCACATTCATTGTAAAAATATCACCATTATTATATTATTAAAATATAATAATATATTTAAATTAATTATTTAATCGAAAAAGATAAAATACCAATTTTCAACAATTGTCACATTAAAAATTTTTTCCATCTATATCCACATAAAATAAATATTTTCCTTATCATAATAATCAATAATTAATTATTCACAAATAATATTACAGAATCATAATACCGACAACCAGATCGTTCCCAGAAAAGAGGGGGCTTTCCAGTAAGGATTTCTCCTTACTAGTGCGTAATTAGGTGACCAAACCTCTCCTTAGACAGAACTTTCTAGACATTGCCAATAATGTTATCTAATAGTATTATTCAAATAATATGAATTATTGATCTGATAATTAAAATATTGTGTAGTGACAACTATGGAAACAACAATAATATAAAATATTAACGTAGCAATTATTGAATCAATAAAATAAAATATTGAACATTAACTACTGTAACAATTATTGAGTAGTGCATTCTTACGTAAGAATCAATAATTGGTGCAATACCGTGTGCTACTGTGTTTTAACCACCGGGTATTTTAACAGTATTAACGGTAGCAACTACGCCGTTATTTATAAACAACTTATACTTGTCATTTTCTTCATCCAATCGCTTTCCGTTATGGGGCCCACACAAGGCTGCGTCATTCCCCGACAGTAAGAATATTCCACGACCAAACGAATATTTTTCAATAAAAATGAATATTTTATAACCACTTGCTTATTTAAAATATTTGCGCATTTTACCCATAACTAACCATATTAATCAAATCAACCCTAACTATTTCAAAATAATAAATAGAGAAAATTCAATTTCATTTAATAATAAGTTAGGGTCTTACATATGCCACCCTATGAAGCTTTAAATGGATGTAAATGTAGAACACCTTTATGTTGGGATGAAGTCGGGGAAAGACAAATGTTAGGACCTGAGATAACTCAACAAACAGCTGAAACTATCAGAATTATTCGTCAACGATTGCATGCATCTCAAGATCGACAAAGAAAATACATCGATCCACATCGTCAACAACGAAACTTTAACGTAGGAAGTCAAATATTCTTAAAAGTATCTCCTTGGAAAGGCAAGATACATTTTGGCAAGTAGGGAAAATTAAGTCTGAGATTCATTGAACCTTTTGAAATTTTGAGAAGGGTTGGTGAAGTTGCTTATGAAATAGCACTACCTCCTGAGGTAAATCATATTCATAATGTGTTTCATGTGTCCGTATTACCACTATATAAACCTGATTATAAACACGTTATACAATATGAGCCAATCCAAATAGGGGAAGAAATTTCTTATGTAGAGGAACCTGTGCAGATCATCGACCGTAAAGAGCAAGTCTTGAGAAATAAAGTGATAACATCGGTCAAAGTAATCTGGAGAAATCAGAACGTTGAAGAAGCTACATGGAAGCTTGAAGATAAAAAGCGCAATAATTATCCTCAATTATTTACTTAACACATACTGTAATTTTGAGGACGAAATTCTTATTAGTGGGGGTGAATGTAAAAACCCAAAACCCTAATAAGACTCGTAAGTGTAAAATCCCATTATATAAATAAAATTTCTCTGTTCTAAATGTCTTATGTGTTAATATATACTTGGTTTTATAAATTTGACCAAATAAATTTTTGTCCGAAAAATGTCGTGCTTGACACCTCGTGCTTAATTTTTTTTTTCTATATTCGGACTTTTCGGTAAAATTATTTTGACAAGTTGCTTTGTCGTGCTTACATTGACAAAACGCTTTTTCATGCTTGTTAGGATTAGCAAGAAATTTAGGTTAACAATCTTAGACTAACAAACCCTAACCCTAATTTATAAATTAAACCCTAATTAACTAATCTAACCCTAATTAGCTTATCTTAACACCTAATCATGGTTAGTGAACTTCAATTAGGTACTAATTAACATTAAATAACATTCCTAACAATTAGAAACAAAACCCTAATCAAGATTAGTGAAGATTTAAACCTAATTAAGCTACTAATTTGATCAACTAGCTCACAAGTAGGTTGGGAGTCACCATTTCAAGTTCCAAAACATCACATGACATGCTTTCAAACTCCCAAGCAGTAGAAGAGTCACAAATTAGATCTTTATAGAGGCAAGTAGGTGGAAAAATGACCAAAAAGCCAAGTTGAAGAATTCTATAAATAGGAACCTTAGGGCTTAGCAAACTCACGAATTCTCAAAGCCTAGATACACTTATAAACCTACCAAATCAAGCCTGGGTGATAGCAACAACAACATTAGAAGCTAGAATCATAAATTGCTCAAGAAAAGGTGCAAACTCTAGTTCATAATTTGCTCTTTGATCTTATGTTAGATTTGTTGTTTAGATGTTTAGAATTATGTATTAGGATGTTAGAAAGTATGTTAGATTAGTAGAACATATTTTCATAACATCTAGATGACTTAATTAAGTGTTTTATGAAATCTGGAAATTTTGTAAAACTTGGTCTGACAGCCGAATGTCAGGGCTTGTAGATTCGTGTGTTTTTATGTTTTGGTCTGTTAATCGATTGGTATTTGTAACCTGTTAGTAGGTCTTTAATCTGGAAAAGAAAATAGGTTCAGTTGAACCGTAGATTTCAAGTAATAAGCAGTCAAAGTGGGTTGACCGTTCACGGATGTTGGTTTTCTGGGTTTGCCTAGAAAACTCAAGAACAATCGAACCGGCTACTTTGACCGACCTATTTAATCATCTTCTGATTGTTAATTGTTTACGTTTTTGTTATAGATCAGTACCCTGTTATACATATTACATATCTATGATCTTTAATTGAACAAACAACGTATAGGTTTATTGGATGTATTGGTCAAAATCCGTTGACTGGGCATGACCGAGTTTTCTGGGTTTTCTAGAAAACTGAAGAACTTGAAGAACATCATCTAGCTGTACTTTGACCAGCCAATTTAGAGACCTTATAGTTATAATCTATTTCTGGTAATGTTATATATATGTACCTTGACATATATACTACATATTACAATAAGCAAAATACATATCTAATACACAGAATCGAAGATATTTAATCCACAAAACCATTGACCAGCCATGACTACCCAGAAACCCAAGAACAGCTCTGACAATGACTTTGAGCTTCTATAACTTCTTGTTATCTGTAAGTTAGAGTCTATGATTTGTTTCATGTTGTACTATTGTATGCGTACTACACCATCCATGCTTGACCAAACTGAAAATCATTACCAGTAGCTAGTTATTTAATGGTCAAAGTGATCACTTGACCACGACCAAATCGCTGCCCAGAAACTCAAGAACACCTACAACGACACTTTCTCTCACTGTAGGGCTTTAGCGACAGACATAAATTATTTTCTTTAAGAATAACTTATAAAAAATTAGAAATAATTAATAAATAAATATAAATAATTATAAAAATAGTTTTAAAAATTATATTAAATTATTATAAATAAATTCTGATATTTTGACATAAATTTAATAAATATTTTATATTATTTTGATATTATTAATAATTAAATTTTTAATAAAGAAATTAGAATAATTATTTATAAATACTAAATAATTATGGAAAAATATTATTAATGATATAAAAATTATAATAAATGAATATAAATTATTTAATAATAATAATAATCAATGTTTTTGTAAAATTTTAAGTAAATATTAGTTACTTATAAATAGAAATAAATGATTTAAAAATCATTTAAAGGATAAATAAATATTTTAAATATTTTAAAATTTATTATAATGGATAAATAAATGTTATAAATAAAACCTAGTCCATATAAAAAAGGTATTAAATACTAAACCCTATTAAATCTAACCCGATATTATATAAATGTTATAGTTGGTTAATGTTATCAATATTAACGTGTTAGATTTATATATATATGAATATCGTAGGTACTTATTAACGTTTTAATAGCATAACTTGACTGATCTATGCTCAGGCAAGTTCTCTATTCTTAAATCTCTTATAAAGCAAATTTCTTAAACCCTGCTTATTGTTTGACAAGATTTTTTTTATCTTGATATGCTATTGATATAATATCCTACACCTATAATTGAATTACCTTATTATTGAAAAGTTATTGCTATAGTTCCAGCATAACTAAGAAATGAATTTTTTATCCATATGATATTGTTTATTGAGCATAAACTGTTGTGTCAAACCAAATTATTTTGGTAAGACAATCTTATACTGAGGTTGAGTATCCCGTAAGGGAGCGAAGTTTAGTCAATTCATATATTGACAGTAATTTTAGTGTATCTCGAGCACTGTAGGTGATATGCATACTCCTAGAATATTGAATAGGCTGATCCCCTATCTCACATTTGAACAAAATTTTTATGTCTTTGGAACTGACAGAAATAAAAAAAATTCCAGAAATGGTTGAAATTAGAGAAATCCAGAAATGGTAACAACTATCAATAGAAATTTGAATTGTTATATTTCTTCAAATCCTATATTGTTATAAATACACAAATTGCTGAGCATGTCATAGCTCACCCTTGAAAATTATTCCCTTTACAGTTTTAGATGGTAATCCTGGAACTTCTGGAGTAGATAAAGGGAAGCGTCCCTACATAGATAAGATTATATTCTTATTTGTTTGAATACCTTGTAATAAGAACTCGTTATGAGAATCATGTAATCGAATCTTAATATTATGATATATAACATCTTTTATTTTCGCAACCGTGTGTTCTTACATATATAGATGTAAAATTAGACTTCTTCGAATCTAGTTGAGATCCTTGGGAACTATTTAGCTGAGTGAGGGTATTAATAGCATGGACTATTCATGTTATTATTAATACTCTGGATTTCAGATAAGTAGTTACTATCGATACGATAGTATAAATTTGCTGGCTTAAACTATACATCTGGGTGAGGGTATTAGTAATATGGACTGTTCATGTTATTACTGATACTCTGAATTTTGGATAGATAGACTCTAGTCACAGATACAGTTCATATATTCAAGTGAGGGTATCCAAACACAGTAATAGTTCTCTTGAGAATTACCAATTATTATGGGATACTGTGAATCTTGAATCTATAAGAATTGTATCTGATAGTCCCTCTATTTAATGTAATCTTATAATCAGATACCATGGGTGTATAGGTTTAAAAGCATTATGTTGATTTTCTAAACATCATATCAGATACTGTGGGAGTATAAATATGGGGGCGTTACAACAACCTTTACGAGTATTGAAAGAAAATAACTCTCTTCAAGAATATGAAAGAATAATACCCCTTACCTTAGAAAAAACTTGATACTGTATTATAGCTTTAGTGAATTGATGAGAAATGAAGGAAGAATGAGCTTCTATTTATTGAAAAATATAGTTTTGATAATTTCACGTTTTAGGGCTCGAAATATTACAAAATAATACCTTCCTCTTTTCCTTTATTTTTAATTTAGTCCTGCAAGTATTATCAAACTTGCACCACCTCCCCTAATAGTAAATCATGTGAATCAATAGTAATTCATGTGAATCAATAGTTTTAGACATGTGAAAATACGAATTACAGTATAGTACCTTCATCTATACCTCCATTTTTAACTTAGTCATGCAAGTATTATCAATCTTGCACCACCTCCCCTAATAGTACAAGAATGTGAATCAATAGTACACATATGTGAACAAATAATTATAATAATGTGAATTAATAGTAATTAATTCCTCATTTATCCAATTAATTACCCGATTGGTCAGTATAACCTCTAGACATCAATTATTATCGAAATAAATGTAGATTTCCACTAACACTAATAATTCCAACACAATGGAACTATCAATTTCATCTTTTATCAACACGAACTTATTCATCATTAATATTATAACTCACAATATTTAGCAACCAGGTCGTTCCCAGGAAAGAGGGGGCTTTCTGATAAGGATTTCTCCTTATTGGCGCTCAATTAGGTGACCAAACCTCTCCTTGACAGAACTTCTAGACATTGTCAATATTGCAATTTAATAATATGAATAACTTTGTCATCTCAATTATTGATTTAATAATATATCATATTATGTAGATGATACTGTGATAATAATTGAATCAATTATATGAGAGATATGATGCAGCAATTATTGTAGCAATAATTGAGTATAACTGAGTGACTTCTCACGTAAGCATCAATAACTAATACCATGTGCTACTATGCAACCACGCGTTTTACTGTACTTTTACTACCGGGTAGTTCAACAGTTTTAACGGTAACACTTTCGCCGTTATTTTTATAAAAAGATAATTTTGTCGTTTTCTTACTACGACAATACTTCCGTTGTGGGGTCCACCAATGATTGTGCTGTCATACGAATATTCCCTGTTAAAACGAATATTCTCTGACCAATCGAATATTATATAACCACTTGCTTACTTTGCAAAATTTGTAAATATTACCCACAACTATAACATTATATCAAATGCACACCATAATATTCAAAAATGTATTTGAGAAAAATATTCTTTATTCATAAAAGTTGGGGTCTTACAACCTCCCCTTCTTATGAAATTTCATCCTCAAAATTAGGGTATGTACCTGGTATATCGAAGAGGTGAGGATATCTTGACTTCATCCCAGATTCTAACTCCCAGGTCATTTCCTCCACATCATGGTTTCTCCACAAAACTTTGACTTGAGGTATAACCTTGGAGCGTAGAATATGATCCTTCTTATACAAGATTTTAACAGGTAACTCTTCATATGTTAAATCTTCCTCTATCTCGTCGGGTTCTAGTTCAATAATATGGTTCGGGTCTTTCACATATTTACGTAACATAGATATGTGAAAAACGTTATGAACACAAGACATATTTGACGGTAAGACGAGTCTATAGGCCACAGTTCCTACTCGATCAAGGATTAAAAATGGGCCAATGAATCGAGGATTGAGCTTTCCTCTCTTTCCAAATCTCGTAACTCCTTTCCATGGAGCAACACGTAACAACACATGATCTCCAATATTGAATTTTACGTCTTTTCGATGAAAATCAGCATAACTCTTTTGTCGATCTTGTGAGATTTTTATACGTTGTCAGATCGTTTGAATCTTTTTCGTAGTCATACGTACCAAATTCGGTCCCAACAGTGTTGCTTCACTCACCTCATCCCAACATACTGGAGAACGTCACTTTTTTCCATACAACGCCTCAAATGTAGCCATGCCAATACTTGCTTGATAACTATTGTTGTAGGAAAACTCCACCAATGGTAAGAACTTGTCCCAACTTCCCTTGAAGTCAAGGAAATAGAGTCTTAATAAATCTTCAAGAGTTTGAATAGTCCTTTCTGACTGCCCATCCGTTTGAGGATGATATACCGAACTAAATCATAAATTTATGCCCATAGATTTTTGCAAACTAACCCAAAAATCTTAAAGTGAATCTTGGGTCTCGATCAAAAACGATGGATACTGGCATACCATGCAATCTTACAATCTCGTTTATGTACATACTAGCAAGACCTTCAAGTGGATAAGTTTCTCGTATCGGTAAGAAATGAGCAGACTTGGTCAATCTATCAACAATGACCCAAATCGCATCTTTGCCTTGAGAAACCTTGGGAAGACCAGTAACGAAATCCATGGTAATGTGCTCCCACTTCCATTCTAGAATTTCAAGTTATTGCAATGGACCTTTTGGCACTTGATGCTCTGCCTTGACTCGTTGACAAGTTAGACACCTTGAAATAAACCCTGATATCTCTCTCTTCATATTGCTCCACCAAAATGTATGTCGAAGATCACGATACATTTTGGTACTCCAGGATGGATTGCAAACGGTGTGTTGTGTGCCTCCATCATGATTTTATATTTTAAGTCAGAATCGTTAGGAACACAAAGTCTGGAGTTGGCTCAAAATATTCCTTCTTCATCGATTCTTGCTTCCGGAATAGCACCTTCTTGCACTTTCTTCTTCATATGCATCAGCTCCAAGTCCGTAAGTTAAGTAGCTTTAACTTTATCAATTAAAGTCGATTCTACTCGTATATTTGCTATAATCACATGGGTCCCTGGAGTCTTTAACTCTATTTCCATCCTTTCCAAGTCATACAAAATGGGCCTTTGTGTTGATAATATTGTACTTGTACCTGCATATGATCTTCTACTCAATGCGTCAGCTACTACGTTTGCTTTTCCAGGATGGTGTTGGATGGTATGATCATAATCTTTCAACAACTCAAGCCATCATCATTGCCACGTGTTGATTTTCTTTTTGAGTGAAGAAATATTTGAGGCTTTTATGATCCGTATAGATCTCCACCTTCTCTCCATACAGGTAATGCCTCCAAATCTTAAGCGTAAAAAAGACTGCTGCCAACTCTAGATCATGAGTAGGATAATTCCTCTCATATTCTTTGAGTTGTCGTGAGGCATCGGCTATGAATTTCCCATGTTGCATGAGAACACATCCTAACCCTTTGCCTGAAGCATCACTGTAGATGACAAATCCCTCCGAGCCAGATGGTATTATCAGAACAGGTACTGAAATGAGTCTTCTCTTAAGTTCTTGAAAACTCTTCTCACATTCCTCGCTCCAACCGAACTTTGTATCTTTTTGAGTCAACTGAGTTAATGGAGTAACGATTCGAGAAAATCCTTCCACGAATCTCCGATAATAACCAGCTAAGCCGAGAAAACTACGTACTTCGGTTACTGACTTTGGTTGCTCCCAGCTTTGAATTTCTTCAATCTTCGCTGGGTCAACAAATATTCCATGATTTAATATCACGTGCCCAAGAAATGCAACTTCCTCAAGTCAGAACTCACATTTCATTAACTTGGCATATAGCTTGTTTTCATGAAGCTTTTGGAGTATCAGCCTCAAGTGTTGCTCATGGTCTTCATGGGTTTTGGAGTATATGAGGATGTCATCAATAAAGAGGACCACAAAGTGATCCAAATATTCCTTGAATACTCGGTTCATCATGTCCATGAAGGCAGCAGGAGCATTGGTCAATCCAAAAGACATGACTAGGAATTCATAATGCTCTTACCGAGTTCTGAAAGTAGTCTTTGGAATGTCATCGGTTTTAATCTTCAACTAATGATATCCGGAATGAAGATCAATCTTTGAAAAGAATTTGGCTCCTTGCAACTGATCAAACAGGTCATCAATGCGAGGCAACGGGTACCTATTTTTGATGGTGACATGATTCAACTCCCGATAATCAATACAAAGTCGCATATTTCCATCTTTCTTCTCCATGAATAGAATAGGAGCACCCCAAGGAGACGTACTAGGACGAATGAAACGGATGTCTAACAATTCCTACAGTTGAGTTTTTAACTCCTGAAGTTCAATATGAGCTATTCGATATGGGGCATTGGAAATGGGTTTTGTACCGGATTCAAGGTCCATACAAAATTCAATTTCACGCTCTGGGGGTAGGCCAGGAAGTTCTTCAGAGAATACATCTGGAAATTTATTAAAAATAGAAATATCATTCAAATTTGACGTATTTTTATTTAAATCCGTGACATGGGCTAAGAAATCTTGACATCCATTTTTGAATAAACAAATAGCTTTATAGCTTGATATGACAGTGATTGATTTTAGTGGTTTGGTTTCTTAAATTCACATAATAGGTTGGTTAGGAATATGAAAGCTAACAACCTTATGAAAACAATCGATTTTAGCATGATGGGTAGTTAACCAATCAATCCCTAAAATCACATCAAATACAAGTATTTTCAAAGAAATAAGATCGACAGGTAATGTGAGGTTACCGATTTGAATCAAACAAGACTTATAAATAGTTGATGTAATGAAGGTTTCTCTCAACACAATTTCAACTGATAAGTCAAAGTCTAATTTCTCCGGAGTTAAATTCAAACATTGAGCGCAAGTAGGAGAAATAAAAGAAAGGGTAGAACTGGTATCAAATAAGGTATATACTTTGCTAGAGTTTATGATTAGCTTACCCGTGATCACCTCGTTTGAATTCCTCTCTTTTTGGGAGGTTACGACAAATGCTCTCCCTTAAACTACCGGTTTTGTCTTGTCTGGGATGGCCTTTGATGCCTCCATCCGAACTGGACTTGACTTTGGTGCATGACAAAATTAGGCTAGGTAACCTTCTCTTCCACAATTATAACATGCTTTTGTCTGCATCACGCAGTTTGGACTGATATGTCCCTCCCCTCTGCATTTGTAACATACAACCGACGGTCGTTCTCCTTCCTTAACAACAGGTGATGGTGCTGACGTCTTTCCATCATTGTTGAATCTCCTCTTCTTGAAATGTCCACTCTTATTTTCATGACCATGATTACCACCGAAGTGATTACCATTTCTGGCATGTTGATTCCCTCCACGCTTGTTGTCACCGCTTCGATGACTGCTACCACTGGTATTATCGACTTGTCGGCTACTCTCTCTTGGCTGGGTTGACTCATTATCGCGCTCCAATAACTAAGCCCTATTCACATCATCCGAATACAAACACAGTCAGTGAGAAATTATGTATTGACGTATCGCGGGTTTCAAACCTCTTAGAAACATCCACGTCATTCTCTCCTCATTATCAACCAAATGGGATGAAAACCGAGACAACTCGGCAAACTGTTGGCCGATTTTGCAATTGATAAACACACGCAAGTATACGCGGTCCACAAGTAATATATTTAAGTTGAGTGTCGAACCCACGAGGACAAAGTCTTAATCAGAAAACAAATACTAAGGTAAAGTCGTTACTAATCTTATCTAAACGAGTGAAATAAATGGTTGGTTAAGCTATTTCAACTAGACTGTAGTATTAAGGGAAGTAGATGTGCTAGGAAGTTAAGATATGATTACAACTCCCCTAATGCTTCACCTAATCTTCTAACTCTCCATATTATAAACGAATCAAGGAATGGCAAACCGAGAACATTAATAAGCATAAGCTTCTGTCGAAGGTCAAATGCACATCCCTAACCAGCTAGACACAATATGTCTATTGGTGACACTAACTAGGTTAAGGTCATTAAGCTCAGTCCCAAGGTCACACAAGGCAAATAAGAATATGTCTATCCTCTTAGCACATTATGCACACATTCCAATGTCATGGTAATAACAGGTGTTGTTGTATTTAAAGATAGACAGTAATATCCATTTATTAATTTCCATCATTATCAATACCAATCTCTTTATCAAGTAATCAGACATTAAGAACCAAATACAACAACCCATTCCAAAATGATTCATTATATAAAATGAGAGAGAAAGTTGATTAATCTAATCATAAGGTTACATTGCAATCCTAAAAATGGAGTTAGTTCATAACTATGGTACTAACACGCATTTTTAATACACCACACATCATTAGACAAATACAAGGAATGGGAGATTTAGAATAAGAAAACCCCTGATTGAAGTCTTCTTTCGCCAAATCTTCTCTTCACGTGTAGAGTCTGAATGACTACTAGCTGCAAAAACTCTTCTTCCTTTCACAAGCTTCTTTCTCTTCTAAAAAAACAGAAAATGAAATCTAATTTTAAACTGTAATAAATTTGTTCTGATATCTATCTGATATCCGATGCCTTTAAAGCAGCCTCTCATTATCTATTTATACCACCCCTCTTTTAACTAGGTCATTAAAGACGAGCAATAGCTGGGGAACAGGAGCTCACGTCGGGGCACGAGACAAGACGCTGCAAGCGGCGCCGGGGCGCGGGATGCGGCGCTGCGGCGTGGAATACAATGCTTGGGCGTGACTGGAGATGGCGTCGGGGCGTGACATACGGCGATGCGGAACGATTACTGATGGCATTGGGGCGCGGCTTTCGGCGCTGGGGCACTACTTTCCAGTAGCTTTAAGCTACTTCTCGCGCTGCGGCACAGATTTTTGCATTATAGATGGCGCCGAGGCGCTACTTTCCAGTAGAAATGCTCAAGAGCTATAAAAAACTAGCCTGAAAAGAACTAATCGGATACACACTAAAATAAATAAGCAAGCTATCTAAAAGATTGAATATAGGCATCAAAATTAAGCGACAAAAAGGGCTAAAATGCGGGTATGAAACCCACACATCAAATACCCCCAAACTTAAGCGTTTGCTTGTCCTCAAGCAAACTATCAGACAACCATAAATAATTTCATAAGAATAGGGAAAGACATATAAGACTAGGGGCATAGAGTCTACAACAAAAATAAGAGACTGTAATTGATCCACTCAGTGTGTGTGTGAAGACCACATATCTAAACTAGCCATAACCCAAATGAAGATCATATTGTCGACCGTGATAACCAATAGGTACCCAAGAAACTCACATGCATAACAAGAGCAACGACAAGACGCAAAAGCATGAAAGGCTCGTAAGTTCTAGAACATCAAAGCAAGATCTAGCTTAGACAGAACTTGATTACTTTTAAGCAAAATAGAGTACTCATTAGCAAGCTTTTGATCAATGACTCCCAAGCCAGAAGACTTTAGGGCACTAGGTGTAGAACACCCCTAAGAATTTAATAACTCAAGCACAAAGGCCACGTAAACAACATAAGTTCAAAATAGATTTTACGAGCCTACGTTTATGGGTGAGTGCATTTCCACGCTCCATCTCAACCCACCATAGGACACAATTTTTTTTATTTTTTTATTTTTTATTTTTTTAAGAACTAAAGAGCCTAGACTGCTAATGCATCAGTGCCTTTAACAACTTGAAATTAGCAGAGTATTAGTGCACAATATTTTTAACACGACAAAAGACAATCACAAAAGGAAAACTACTAGAAAGATGCAAGGTCAGTGCTCGGTAAACGGATGGATCCAAGACTGTCTTGAGTTAAATCACACACAAGCCCCCAAAGTCGTATAACTAAAGCCACGAGCTTAGGAAATAGATAAAATTGCAAGACAGTCCGACAAAGGTCAAAACAAAACTTAAAGCTAACTACCCTAACCCAACATAAAGAATTTACCGACACGAGGCTTGGGTTAGTCAAAATATAATAAAGTAAATTATATAGACTATAGAGTGCCCTTATCATCACAGGGCAAAGCCATAACATATGTCAACGAGTATACCAATAAATCTGTGAAAGACCCAAAAAATAGGCTTAAGGCAAGACAATATCTGACTTAGTCAATATATTCCCTAATGAAAAGATAAATAACCAAAATCATATAATAATATGAAACATAGAACACTGCTAAGCCAAGACATGCATTCATGATAATTTAAAACATGCATCCAAAAACCAAAAGATAAACCATGATAAAAACCACAATAGATAAATAACAACTTAAACAAGCGTCTGGGGCTATCAAGCCCAAATACCATCCTAACAAAGAAGTTTAAAATAGAAATATAATAATACTACTCTAACACAATTCATATATAAATAAAATACTAGCAGAAATTCTCCCCCAAACTTGAACAGGAGTCAGAGTCCTCACTGGCCAGCACAACAACATCAAACATTGGCATCCCAACCGTCATCATCACCAAGACCAAAGTCTTCATCAGAACCAAAAAACTCCAAGTCGTCATCATCATCGTCCTCCACGTTGACAGGCTAGTACCCGCAGTCCTCTTCAGATGGCGGCAGGAACTGCGGTGGATAAGGAGCATAGAGTGGAGGTGCCAGAAATGGGAATGACATGAAGTCCGCGTCCTCGCCACCTTGAGCAGCAAGGATGTTGGCTAAAGTATCAGCGAACTCAGCATGATAGTGATGAAACGGGTTCTACCACTGGGTAACCGTGTCAACTTTGTAATGCAAAAAATTTAGGCTGCTCATAATCTGAGCAAGGGCCCCCGAATCAATGGCATCGAGAGAAGGGGGAAATGGCGCCTGACAAGAAGTTCCTGTCGCAGATGAGGGCTATGGGCCATCAGAAGGCGGCGGAGGCGGTGCTTGCAAAAAGCCTTCTCCTCGGGGATGCGAGGGTGCACCATCCCATACGGTATAACGACTAATCAACTGATGATCAATGACTGACATGGGCGGGAAGGTAACATCTTCCGCCTCCCACTGGACACCTGCCTGTTTGCAAAGCCTTGTAATAAGAGAAGGGTGGGGAAGGCTAGACATGACCTTACTTTTGATAGCCTTCTTGATGGATTCATTGATCAAAGCCCCCACATCAATATTTAGCCCCATCACAATGGCATAGAGGAGCGTCGCCCGCTCCCGAGTGACATCACTCACATGACGTGTTGGCTGAAGGTTGGCACAGATGAAGGCATACCAAGCCTTACCACAATGTCTGAGCACTTTTAAAGGAAAGGACGTGCGCTCGCCAGTGTAATCGTTAGTTTTCCAGACTGTCCTGAGCGTACAAAGTTTGCTAATAAGGTCATTAGACTTATAACTCCAAATCCCATTCTCCCTGTAGTCCTTCTTATCGAAATTAGGAGTTCCATAAACTTCATTGATGGCTTTGACATCAAATGGAATTAATTTTCCCCTGATAGGCACAGTCGACGGACCATCCAGAATAGAATTAGAGTAAAACTTGTTGACCACTGCTACCACAGCAGATTGTGGCAGTTTGGTGAAGTGAACCCACTTCATGGCACTTATCATGGCATGCATATGGCCATCCAATTTGTCATCTGGCTGAAGGCCGTGCTTGGGCACAAGACTTCGAGATTTGAAATTTTGGGTGTAGCACTTGTAGGTTTCTTCGGATGGAAATTTGACTGAATCCCATGGGGTGATCTGACTGCGGGACGAGGAAGGAGGAGGAGGACCAATACTGGTTCTAGGACGCTGTAACTTTTATAAGCGTATCTCAGTTAAGAATGAACCGTTGATCGGTTGGTTGCCCAAACGACATGAAATGGCTGGCGGTTGGTGATCGGTCAGAAGATGAGTAGTTGTTTCACTTGGATAAAGAGAGAAAGGAAATATTTGAGAGAAGATAATTTAAGATGGATACTAACTGATGAAATTTCCTCAAATGAATATGGACACCGGAGGTGGCGCTAGGGTGAGATGAGTGGCGTCGGGGCGTGGTGATTGGTGCCGGGGCGCGGTGAATGGCGTTGGGGCGCGATATTGTAGTGTGTATGCACATTGGACGGTGCTGGGATGCCAAATCTGGCTCCAGGGCTCGAAAGATGGCGTTAAGGTGCGAGTTCAGCATATAAAGCATGGCGCCACGTTGCTAACCCAGTAACTCTGCAGATAAGCATACATATCAGCAAACTATCAGTCTATCAGTAATCCAATTAACTCAAACTCAACCGAGGGATGAAAATGAAATGAAAAAGCAACAAGAACTATACAGACTACAAACACTAAAAAGAACACAGGTAATAACTTGATAAACAAAATGAAATTTCAAGAAAAGGCAGATAAAACAATTTTTTGATACTGCGATGGGGATGCCTCCCATTAAGCGCATGATTTTGAGTCGTCGGCTTGACTTTCATCCAATTTCACATCGGGTCTCCAAGTGTAATGGAGGTATTCTGCCGGTCAACTTCGCCGCCCCAGTAGTGCTTTAACCTCTGCCTATTGACCTTAAAGGTTGCGTCCAAATTTGGGTCCTTAACCTCTATTGCCCCGTGCGGATAAACCTTAGCAACTGTGAAGGGCCCCGACCATCGAGACTTTAACTTGCCTGGAAATAATTTTATCAAGGAGTTAAAAAGAAGAACCTTATAGTCTAGTTCGAAGTGTCTCTCGAGGATTTTCTTGTCATGCCGCCTCTTGGTCTTCTCCTTGTACAACTTAGCGTTTTCATATGCTTGTGGACGAAACTCATCTAATTTATTAAGCTGTTAGAGCCGCTTTTCTCTGGCTGCTTTCAAGATCAAAGTTGAGCTTTTAAATGGCCCAATAAGCGTTGTGGTCCAACTCAACTTGGAGATGACATGCTTTACCATAGACTAGCCTATACGGGGACATTCCGATAGGCATTTTATACGCTGTGTGGTAGGCCCATAATGCATCATCAAGCTTCTTAGACCAGTTCTTACAGTTTGGGTTAACAATCTTTTCCAAGATTCGTTTCACCTCCCGATTCGAAATTTTAGCTTGTCCGCTGGTCTGTGGGTGGTATGCAGTGGCGATCTTATGAGTTACCCCATACTTGGCTAGAAGGGCTTCAAAGTATTTATTGCAGAAGTGTGACCCTTCATCGCTGATGATGGCCTGAGGTGTGCTAAAATGGGTGAAAATGTTCTTCTTAAGGAACTGAAGCACCACCTTAGCATCATTAGTCGGCAAGGAAACTGCTTCCACCCACTTTGAAACATAATCCACAGCCACGAGGATGTAAAGATTATTAAAAGAGGACGGGAACGATCCCATGAAGTCGATGCCCCATACATCGAATAACTCCACTTCTAGGATATTCTGCAGGGGTAATTCATGTCGTCTTGATATGGTGCCTACCCGTTGGCATCTGTCGCAGTGCATCACAGATGCGTGTGCATCCTTGAATAAGGTGGGCCAATAGAATCTTGACTGAAGCACCTTAGCAGCTGTTCGTTGGCCTCCGAAATGACCTCCATATTTTGAAGAGTGGCAATGATGTAGCACACCTTTAATTTCTTCTTCAGACAAGCATCTACACAGAATCTGATCGAAACACTTCTTGAACAGGAAGGGGTCATCCCAACGATATTGTTTGGCATCCTTGAGGAATTTCTTCTTCTGTTGATAGCTCAGATTATTGGGAAGAACTTGGCAAGCAACATAATTGGAGAAGTCCGCATACCACGGAACCTTTCTATTGACCACAAAGAGTTGCTCGTCTGGAAAAAAATCATTTATAGCTTCATCGGCTTCGCCCGAAGGTGTGGTGTTTTCCAATCTAGATAAGTGGTCGGCAACCTAATTTTCAGTTCCCTTCTTGTCTCTGATTTCTAAATCAAATTCCTGCAGAAGCAGTACCCACCTTATCAACCTTAGCCTAACATCCTTCTTTTCAATCAAATACTTGATCGCCGAGTGATCGGTGTACATAATCACCTTCGTTCCGATGAGGTAGGAACGAAACTTATCAAAAGCATACACTACTGCCAGCAACTCCTTCTCAGTGGTGGTATAATTTAACTGAGCATCAGTCAATGTCTTGTTGGCATAGTAAATGGTGTGGAAAACCTTTTCCCTTCGCTAGCCTAACACTGCCCTGATAGCAAAGTCACTGGCGTCGCACATGAGCTCGAAAGGGGAATGCCCAGTCTGGAGCAACCACAATAGGCGCCAAGATAAGCCTCTTCTTTAATAACATTAAAGCGCTCAGGCATGCGACATCAAACTTGAAAGGCATGTCCTTTTCCAGGAGCGTGCACAAAGGTTTAGTGATCCGCGAGAAATCCTGAATAAACCTTCTATAGAAACCGGCATGCCCGAGGAAACTCCTTACTCCTTTCACTGAAGTGAGCTGTGGAAGGTTATTGATCACATCTATCTTTGCCTTATCAACCTCAATTACGCCCTTAGAAACCCGATGAACCAAAATAATGCCCTCTTCGACCATGAAGTGAGACTTCTCCCAATTTAGCACCAGGTTAGTTTTGACATGTCGATGGAGAACGGCAGTCAGATTTGTCAAGCAGTTGTCAAACGATCTCCCAAAAAACTGAGAAATCGTCCATGAAGACCTCCAAGGTCTTTTTAACCATGTCCGAGAAGATTGACATCATACACCGCTGAAATGTTGCGGGAGCATTACATAGCCCGAAAGACATTTTCCGGAAGGCAAAGGTCCCATAAGGACATGTGAATGTCGTCTTCTCCTGATCTTCAGGAGCAATTGAAATCTGATTGTACCCCGAGTACCCATCAAACAAACAATAATACTCGTGCCCAGCCAACCGGTCAAGTATTTGATCAATGAAAAGAAGGGGAAACTGATCCTTACAAGTTGATTTGTTAAGTTTCCGGTAATCCATGCACACTCTCCACTCGGTCACCGTCCTGGTGGGAATCAATTCGTTGTTCTCATTAGACACAACTGTCATCCCTCCCTTCTTTGGCACACATTGAATTGGACTAACCAAGGACTATCCGAGATGGGGTAGATAATGGCCGCATCTAGCAACTTAATGATCTCCTTTTGGACGACCTCTTTTATAATGGGATTTAGCCGCCTCTGATGCTCTATAGATGGCTTTGAACCTTCCTCCAGAAGAATTTTGTGTATGCATAAAGTTGGGCTGATCCCTTTTATATCAGCGATAGAACATCCTAAGGTCGTTTTGTACTTCTTGAGCACAAGCAGGAGCTTTTCTTCCTGACACTTGGTTAGAGAAACAGAAATTATCACAGGTAATGAAGATGAATTTCCTAAATAAGCATACCTCAGGTGAGCAGGCAAAGGTTTAAGCTCAAGGGAAGGAGGCTCGATGATAGACGACAGAGCTTTGGAAGTAGATGCCTCT
Source organism: Panax japonicus (assembly GCA_020205505.1). Taxonomy (NCBI): domain Eukaryota; kingdom Viridiplantae; phylum Streptophyta; class Magnoliopsida; order Apiales; family Araliaceae; genus Panax; species Panax japonicus. The sequence goes on along the minus strand of CM035108.1, from coordinate 28,252,327 downwards.
TTATCTTTCAGAGACTCAAACTGTCGGTGGAATTACTTCGATCCTTGAGGTTCATCGAGCCACTTAGCACATTCCGCATGTGAGGGATCTTCCATAGTACTAGCCCCAGTTAAAGTAGCTTCCAGAGGATCTTGAATGCAAGTTTCTAAGAAAACCCCCTTTACTGAACTATCAATTGTATTAATTTGGAAGCAACCCTCAGGTGTATTAGGATACTTCATTGATCAGAAGACATTGAACATCACTTCCTGATCGTTAACTCTCATTGTCAACTCCCCCTTTTGGACATCGATGAGGGTCCTCCCAATTGCCAAGAATGGCCTTCCCAATATTATCGGGATCTCCCTATCATCTTCAAAATCAAGGACTATGAAATCCGCCAAAAATATGAACTTGTCAACCTTCACTAGCACATCCTCCATAATTGTTGTTGCCCCATGAGAAGTTTGGATGATTTCTTAACCCCGGGTGGTAATGAGTGGGAAGACTGGTATTTTGTTGCCGCCCATAATTGGAAATAAATTGAACTAATTTAGGGCTTATCGCACACTGATCAGTTGGGTGGCTCCCTTGACATAATTCACATTGAACCACGACACTCTACAAATTTTGAATCGCTGAAGGTCCTATGGTGTCTAGCCTTTTTGTTAGCGCTGCTACCTTAGCCGCTAACGATGTGAAAGAGTTCACTTCATAAACCTCCGCTGCTCTTCTTGGGGCTTGCCTATCATTTGGCCATTGATAATTATTGGCAGCCATTGTCTCCACCAGCTTATATCCCGCTGTGTGATGTTTAGCCATGAATGCCCCTCCAGATGCGGCATCAATACTCGAACGAGTAGATCTGGACAACCCATTATAAAAGGTCTGGATGGGGAGCCACTCTGGCAGACCGTGGTACGGGTATTTCCTCAGAAGATCCTTAAACCGCTCCCAAGAGTCGTATAAGGATTCAGATTCGAACTGAATAAATGACGTGATATCATGCCTGAGCCTGGCTATTTTGGCAGGCAGGAAGAACTTCACCACAAATTTCTGTGCCAAGTCGACCCATGTAGTAATGGAGCCTGACGGAAGTGAATGAAGCCAGCTCTTGGCTTTGTCCCTTAATGTAAATAGAAACAACCGGAGTCTGATGGCATCGTCAGACACTCTGTTGCATTTAAAGGTGTCACAGATCTCCACAAAATTTATCAGGTGATCATTGAGGTCATCATTCGGCAGTCCCCCAAACTGAATATTGGTACACATTTGAATGGTGCCCGACATGATATCAAAATTATTAGCTTGGATGGCGGGCCTTTGAATGCTCACCTGGAGATCGTCAATACGAGGCATAACGTACTCCCTCAGAGATTTCTGAAGTTCCTCAGCCATAATGATAGGAGCAGGTAGGTCCTCGGGTGTGTCCTCGGATTTTTCTCTCCGCAGTCGTCTGAATGTTCTATCTACCTCGGGATCGAGAGGAATTATATGTCGTCCCTTCTGAGGTGGCATAAAAATTGAAGACTACCTGAAAAGAGAAATTGAACAAAGAAAATCGATTTAAAGTAAGATCGTAATGACTTAGTTTTAATATTGAAAATAATTAATTCTAAGACCTCGACAACGGCGCCAAAAACTTGTTGGCCGATTTCGCAATCGATAAACACGTGCAAGTATACGCGGTCCACAAGTAATATATGTAATTTGAGTGTCGAACCCACGAGGAAAAAGTCTTAATCAGAAAATAAATACTAAGGTAAAGTCGTTACTAATCTTATCTAAACGAGTGAAACAAATGGTTGGTTAAGCTATTTCAACTAGACTGTAGTATTAAGAAAAGAAGATGTGCTAGGAAGTTAAGATAGGATTACAACTCCCCTAATGCTTCACCTAATCTTCTAACTCTCCATATTACAAACGAATCAAGGAATGGCCAACTGAGAACATTAATAAGCATAAGCTTCTGTCGAAGGTCAAATGCATATCCCTAACCAGCTAGACACAATATGTCTATTGGTGACACTAACTAGGTCAAGGTCGTTAAGCTCAGTCCCAAGGTCACACAAGTAAAATAAGAATATGTTTATCCTCTTAGCACATTATGCACACATTCCAATGTCATGGTCATAACATGTGTTGTTGTATTTAAAGATAGACAGTAATATCCATTTATCAATTTCCATCACTATCAATACCAATCTCTTTACCAAGCAATCAGACATTAAGAACCAAATAAAACAACCCATTCCAAAATGATTCATTATATAAAATGAGAGAGAAAGTTGATTAATCTAATCATAAGGTTACATTGCAATCCTAAAAATGGAGTTAGTTCATAACTATGTTACTAACACACATTTTTAATACACCACACATCATCAGACAAATACAAGGAATGGGAGATTTGGAATAAGAAAACCTCTGATTGAAGTGTTCTTCAGCCAAATCTTCTCTTCACGTGTAGAGTCTGAATGACTGCTAGCTGCAATAACTCTTCTTCCTTTCACAAGCTTCTTTCTCTTCTAGAAAAATAGAAAATGAAATCTAATTTTAAGCTGTAATAAATTTGTTCTGATATCTATCTGATATCTAATGCCTTTAAAGAAGCCCCCTCGCTATCTATTTATTCCATCCCTTTTTTAACTAGGTCATTAAAGACGAGCAATAGCTGGGGAATCAGAGCTCGCGTCGGGGCGCGAGCCAAGACACTGTAAGCGGCGCTGCGGCACGGAATACAGCGCTGGGGCACGACTGGAGATGGCGCCGGGGTGAGACATACGGTGCTGCGGCACGATTACTGATGGCGCCGGGGCACGGCTTTCGGCGTTGGGGCGCTACTTTCCAGTAGCTTTAAGCTACTTCTTGCGTTGCAACGCGAATTTTTGCATTATAGATGGTGCCGAGGCACCACTTTCCAGTAGAAATGCTCAAAACCTATAAAAAGATTGAATATAGGCATCAAAATTAAGCAACAAAAAGGGCTTAAATGCGGGTATGAAACCCACACATCACAAACTTAGCTTTGTACTACGCCACAATCATATTGTTTTTCTCAAGCTTGATGAACTCTACCTCCTTCATGTGACGAATACTTTCAGGAAAGTACTTGTCTTTGAACAGTTCTTGAAACTTCTCCCAAGACATCTTCAGTGCGGAAGGTTGAGTACGCTTTACAGATTCCCACCAGTAATCTGCCCCTGCCCGTAACATAAAGGTGGCAAAGGGAACCTTTTGCTCCTTGAAGGATCCCAAGATATCAAATATCTTATTAATCTACTTTATCCACGTCTCCGCCTTAAGTGGTTTTGGCTGTCCAAAAAACTCTGGTGGTCCCAGCTCCTTGAACTGCTTAGCAGTGACCGTCCGAGAGTTGTCGCTTGATGTTGCATGAATTGCATAAAACCTCTGAACATCCCATCGTTCATCATTTGATCGTTGTTGTTTACCTGCGGATTATTGTCTTCCTGTTACACAATATCCTGGGTATTAATCTGTGGTGACTCAACGGTCTCATGTGATTCATTTCTTATCTCAAACATTTTCGGATGTTATTTTCAAATACTGCCATAAAATAAGGGTTAATTAACATATCACATATTACCCTATACTCTGACCGACCAATTAAATACCAAATAAACTTAGGTAGGTCATACTAGCGATAGAATTACCCGTCTCTCCCCTCCTAGTTCTTGTCTCACGTCTCAGCTAGGGATCATATCCCTAAGATTTGATACCAACTGTGACGCCCCCAAAATAGGTATACATCACCCATCTTGAGTCGCCAAATACATGGTACAAAATTCAAATACAACTTAATAATACAATTGTCGTGTAAAATACGACAAAACATAAACTGAGAGTTTTAATAAGAATATTGTCAACTAGACAATATCCATACTCAAAGGAGTCCTCATTACATTTATTGTCACACTATTTAACAGAATAGTGAGGACTACTAATGCTATCATCTGGACCGTTACTCTGTTCCCCGACTCGTCCCAGCTATATTCTCATTTCCTGAAGAGAACAGTGAAAGAAAGGGTGAGCTCAACTAGCCCAGTAAGAAATATTATGACTAAGATAATGTAGAATAAATTATCCTTAGCCTTCAATAATATAACAACTGATATAATATAATAGAAAACAAGTTTCAGATCAACAACTGCAGCGGAATAAGCAATTCATTAGAAGAGTCAAGTAGAGTATAAAATATACAATCTTCTATGATTTAAAAAGTTTTTCATCAACTTTATCGCTGAGACTCAGCTTAATAAATAAAATCGAATCAATCATGTATCACGACCAAGGATATTCATGTAATCATCAATGGTCATGATTATACCGAATAATCTCTGGTCATAATTATACCAACAATTGTCCATCAATGAACTACAGGCCAATGAGGACTTTCACCACATCATTCGTCACATTACGGTCATGATTATACTGAATAATCCCTGGTCATAATCATACCAAGTCCATCTATGCACGTAAGCCAAAGATGACTTTCATCACAATATAAGCATGAGGATGATGACAATGACATAATAATTCAATAAAACAAGTTCAAGGATAAATTTTAAAGATATATAAATTAATTTATCTAGGAACCAATAACGTCCAAATTGTCAACATGATACTGCTTTGTGGAGTAAAATTCAAGAATTCTCAGAAGAATATTTCCATGAAAAGATACTGGATGAAGCGCAAATATCCAGCATATTCTACTAATTTCATGGAGTATAGAAGCCAAAACTTTAACCAACTAATTATAATATAATATATGAAACTGCAAGTGGATTTTCGCCTGCCATGCAGTAATCCACGTACACGGATCATTTTCACAATTTAATAAGGAATGAATACAAAGGATCATTCACCATGTATGAGGTAATCCACATACACAGGATATTCCAACAGAATAATAAAGAATGTAATAACAAAAGAATTCACCACGCATGCGATAGACCGCACAGACAGGTTATTCCCAACAAAATAATAAAGAATGGAACCATGTCATGCGTAATCCGTACAGACAGGATATTCCAACAGAATAATAAAGAATGGA